>OX101740.1:11194314-11794314 GCA_944452665.1 Stenoptilia bipunctidactyla | reverse complement strand
TATTTTGCAAGGGTTCCATGGACAAAAAGAAAAAGAAAAAAGAGAAAAGAATTGAAGTCCAACAAAGTCAGACAATAAGTAACTTACATACACATTAAAATCACTTCAAATCTTTCTGCAAGGCACTAATAACATTTTTTTTGTAGACTGAAAGCGATTGGTTCGGTCGAAGTTACATTATATTGGCAATTCATTATATTATTTACACATCCTAATAAACGGGTTGCTATATACATATGTCTTATGTCAGACAGTGCCATTTGTTATAAACTTCTACAAGGTGTTATTTTTGATATCTCATAACTTTGAGGTTTTGTTCCTTACTAAAAAATAATACTTTTTGCGAAAAAATATGTGGTTCAAAAATGCATACTTTCCAAGATAATATCATCAATCTTAATAAAACGAGTTCATAAATTATCACCCTTGTAAAATCTCTTTAACATTAATTCAATATACGCGTGTCACTGAAGCCATACAATAAACAACAAAAACATTTTTGACTTTGAGGAACGTTGCATACAATGTTGTGAACTGTACCTGTGCATACCGATAAAAAAGGGATAGAAAATGCCACGTTGTCATACTTCGCTTAAAGGTGTTTTCCATAAGCTGTTTTGACTTAATTGAATTGTTTTGTATAAAAAATAAAAACAAAAAAATTAAAATTGAAAAATTATTTACTTATTATTTGATTCTATTACATGGTACCATTAATACCCTAGAGTTATGGGAAATCAAGTGGAACATCTTGTTTATACGTTTATTTGTTATTTTGTTTATTGTTTATTTTTTTTTGTTTCCAGGTAATTTTCGTCTCAGTGGCCTACAGATTAAACATATTTGGTTTCTTTTCAACACTTGACAACGAAGCACCTGGTAACTTTGGCCTCTTAGATCAAGTTGCAGCCTTGACTTGGGTAAAAAATAATATAGAAAGCTTTGGAGGTGACCCTGTCAATGTATGTATAATAGGACATGAAGCTGGGGCTGTAAGTGTGGGGCTACATATGGTATCTGCTTATTCTGCAGGACTCTTCCAAAAAGCAATTGCAATGAGCGGGAATGCACTATCTCCAGAAACAGTTAATATAGCAAGAAAAGAATTGATAACTGTAGATAAAGTTGCCAGCGCATTCAGCTGCTTTCGAAAACCAACATATCAACTGCTGGACTGCTTAAGGCGGGTAAACTATCAAGCTCTTTTAGATATAGGAGAACCTTTAGCTGAATGGAAACCAATAGTTGATAATGGATTCAGCAATGTTTCCGGGTCGTTTCTTCCTGAACTTCCAACGAAATTGTTCAAAGATGAATTATTCAGCGCAGTACCAATGCTAACGGGCTTTACAAATATGGAAGATGCATTACTACTCTCAAAGGAAGGCAAAGATGGCAAAGATGAATCTGGGCTATCTCAAAGAGAATTTGATCTGATGCGAGAAGAAATAGTACTAGCTGATATCACGATCGACAATAGTTCTTGTTTTACAAATCAACATCATATACAAGACACAGTGGCATTTTTCTATCAGCCTATTCCACCGACCACAAACGAAACGGTTTTAAGGAAATTATTCCTTGATTTTTATACAGACAAAGTCCATGGAGCTCCGACATATCAATTAGCTAGACTAATGAGCTCTCATTCCCCTGTATACTTGTATAGATTTGACTTTAAACCATTTTCGGATATAGCTAATGAAGGAATTCCAGAATGGGTGTCTGTCCCGCATAATTTCGATTTGCTTTTCATATTTGGAATGCCATATCTCGCTTCGCCAGAGGATTTGACCAAATGGGATTTACGGGACAAAAGTGTATCGGACATAATGATGAGAATGTGGAGCAATTTCGCATGGTACTCAAACCCGACTAATTCCGGCGTGATAATTGATTGGGAGCCTTTTGAAAGAGAAAAGCCAGGATTTCTAATTATGAACCGACAGAATTTCACTATGAGTACTGCAGAAACTGTGAATTATAAAGCCTTTGAATTTTGGACAGACTTTTATCCTAAAGTAGTGGCGATAGGTACCAAGTGTTGTAAGGAACCAACGGAGGATTCAGGAACTGAATCAATAGTCGTTAACAGAGTCATATATAGTCTTATTTCCTTATACTTATTAGTAGTTATAGTTTCGTAAATACCTAATAAGTACTTAAATAAAATTAGTTTGTTATTTTTATAAAGTCTATTTGAAAACTATTTCTGTATATTTGAATACTACATATTATATTGCTGTACAAATCAAAAATCACGTATTTTTAGGAAAAATCTTAAATTAAATAAATTTATCAGTAAAATATTGTTTCAAAACTCCTTCAGTTAATCCCACTGCTGACATATGCAATTATTATGTCCTCGAACTTATTATTATTATCTATTATTATTTAAATAATAACTTTCTAACAGTAACTTTTAGTTGTTGGTAATTGAATTTCTTGGAGTAATGAATATTCTATAAGTAACTTTACAATCACTATTTATTATTAAATTATTTTGAGCTTACTTTAGCTTATTTTTCATTTGGAGAGAGACGTGTACTCTCTCCAAATGAAAAATGAGGTTTCAGGGCAATAACGGCGAAGCTGGCCCATTAGTGATTACAAGATGATAATACGGGGCGTCGCCATTGTGACTTCTAATCTCTAACAACTATTGTGTGTACATAAAAATGCTGGACTGGGAGCAAAGGAAAAACATAGAATGTGCCAGCTGCTTCTCTTCCCGGGCATAAAGTAAAACTCAGTTAAGGGTCGGAGGTTTTATTGGAAGTTTTTTGTGGGCAATAGGCTGACCCCCTATCACTGCAATAGCCTCTCTCCTCCATTATAATGCCTCCAAATTAGTCAAACGTGACATCAGATGGTTTCATAATCTCTGGTGTTGTGCCTACCCCCATAAGGCTGCAAACTGGACGGCAGTGAGACAGCGAGAGCGACGGTGGTCCAGGCACCGATTTCCGCGACACGATAGAGAGTATTGAGTTTGTATGAAACCGCGACAAATCGCTCGAGCGCCCGCTGGCGGCGTCGAGAACTTTCCAGATTCCCCGCGTCGCTGCCCGCGCCACTGTTGCTGTCGCTGTCGTCCAGTTTGCAGCCTTAGTGATATAGGCGTGAAGTTATGTATGTATGTGTTACCGGCAATCTTTATAATCCGGTATTCTATACAATCCCTACGTATGTATGAAAATACAAAAAAAAAACTTGTAGCAATGTTTTGCAACTTTACCACCCAAGAAAAAATTTCTTTACAGAGAAATCTCATTTCAGATGAATCATTGCAATCAAACAAATATTTTTAAAGTTTTTTTTCCTTTAATGATGATTAAATATATTTTTATGGAAAAATAGGTAGGTCCTTAAAAAAATGATCCTGGCTGGGGCTTGAATCCAATATGCCTATGCCCTACCAATAAATATGCACAAAATATAAATAAAAGATGCAGCATCCGGAACCAGCTTGATTCATAATTTATGTTAATATCATACGACGTATACGAGAGCTACTCCGCAACAATTTCCGTGATATGGTTTGATTATCTAGGGCTGTAATTTTTATATTTTATTTACACTGCATGAATAAAAAACAACTTGCAAAGTAATCGAACATTTATTTTCTTCGCACCGTCTAGTCTGCAGTATATAATGGTTCGTACAGATTGCTGTAATGGAACTTGTAGTGCAACATTCTGCGCACTAGACGTCCAAATACGCAACGCACGCAGAATGTTATATTACTAGCAATCTGTACGCACCATTAAGCACAATGGCCTCTGTGGTGCGGAGGTCTTAGGTTCGAGACGACCCTTCGCGACTTAAACCTTCTTCATAAGAGGTAAGTGACATTTTATAATTTTTCACGTAATGTATATAATTACAAACAAACATACCGTTTAGCTTTATTACGAGTATATTACTGTTGATAAAAAACAGGTTCCTTGTTTGAAAACTGATCAAATACGGTATACAAGGTGTTATTTTAACCTTAAGGTTTTGTTCCTTACTAAAAAATAATATTTTTTGCCAAAGAATATGTGGTTCAAAAGTGCATACTTTCCAAGATATCATCAATCTTAATATAACGAATTCCTAAATTATCACCCTTGTAAAATCTCTTTAACATACATTCAATAGACGCGTGTCACTACAGCCATACAATAAACAACAAAAACATTTTAAACGTTGGAGGAACGTTACATACAATGTACGACGCAAAAAGTTGCGAACTATACCTGTGCATAGCAATAAAAAAGGGATAGAAAATGCCACGTTGTCATACTTCGCTTATAGTTGTTTTACATAAGATGTTTTGACTTAATTGATTTTTTGTATAAAAAAAATAAAAATAAAAAAATTAAATATTATTCACATGTTAGTTGATTCTATTACACGGTCCCATTAATACCCTTGTGTAATGGGAAATCAATACCCAGGATCCAACACCAGGATTTATAAACTGCTCATCTATCGATATCTGTAACTATCGACAACTGTATTGGATATGCTTAATAGTTTGGACTTTGTCTCCAATACCATTTATAATAATGTTGTCTCTATGAACTGGAATATTATGTTCGAGAACATGTTTATACTTTAATGCCGAAATCGATGCACCCGTATCTAAAAGGAAACTTTAAATATAGTTCTACGAAAAAACTACTATCACATGCTAAAATATTATAATTATTAGCCTCGAAAAATCTCATTTTCTGACTCTTGGTGTTCAGCTGACGTCTTATCGATAGGCTGTAAAGGCTGGAAAGGTAGGCTGTTAGGATCGCCGATTACAGTCCGAATGTGGCCTCTATTGCCTCTATTTGTGTTATTAAAAACATTACCTCGATGTTGGCTTCTACCCCTGTATGACACTCTCGGCTGAGATTGGGGCCGCTGGGGTGGCGCCGCGGGCTGCTGTACCCACTGCCGAGCGCCCCTGAACGCTTAAAATGGGCGGCCTTGAGGTCTCCGATCACGACCACGTTGGTGTCCATATCCTCCTCTGTTAGTAGCCTGTGGTAATCTAAAATCATTATTATACCTCATTGGCATTACCTCATGGGATGTGTTTATCAACGCTACATCTTCATCGATGGCGGCTTGCACAGCATACTTTAATGACTAGAACTTCTGGGCTGAAACAATAGTGTTTATCCTACGATTTCGCAATCCTTCACTGAATTGTCTTATGGCTTGTTTTTCATTAATTGTCTTTAAAATATTGTAGTTTTCAGTATTTCCCTCGGATTGTGAGATCGTAAAATCAACGAAAATTTCGGAAATCTTTTTACCAAAGTCGTCAATAGTCATTTCATTTTGTCTTAAGTTAACTATTTGCGGATTTTTTTCAATAATATGTGGCAATAATAAACGTTTCATATCACATAAAATCTCTGAAACTGAATTGTACTGACTTCGCAGTTTCAATTTCGCACCCTGTGATAAGTCTCCTTTTCACGACAAAATTAATTTACTTATTTTGCGATTCATCATCAATTATAGAACTATAATAATCTATCCCATCAATTATTTGCTTTAAAACGGATAAGTCCACGGTCATAACAGGTAATAAACTTAGAGCAACTTTCAGATCAAATTTCTCCATTTTTTCAGAATAGTTTAAAGTCTTACTACACAACTTAGAAATCTCTGCATAAAGCTTATTTAATTTCTTGCAATACGATTGTATCAAAAGATTCTCCCCTTTGCCTAACATTGGCACTCTTTTACATTTTTCAAATAATTATTATATTGTTGAACTGTGACATTTGCCTCACTAAGTTTTTTATTTGAAATATCACCCTGTCTCCGAGAAGAACCAAATTTTATTAAATATTTTCTTATAGCTAATAATCATTGTAGAATTCCTCTAAAAATTCTGCCATAAAATACTACTAAAGAGTTTTATTAATGAAAAGAAAATTACCTATAAATATGATAATATAAATGTTATTACCTTTATTTAACTACAAGTTTACCATCGATCGCGCACTTTTGTTTTCACTACACTATTTTCATTTTTATTAAAATATAAAACACTGATTTGACAACACTCATCGCTCACACTTTACTTTCCTCGATGTTTTCTGGGCGAATATACCACCGCCGCAAAAAAAGCCTCTGCTACTGCTCTGCTGGAATTCCTGGCGAATCCATCGCAAGTGGCATTTTCGATAAATGCGAAAAATTATGTATAGTACAATTAGTGCTATACAAAGCACCATGAATGTCATCAATATATTGCTGGTATTAAAATGGTTCTGCAACTGCTGAATGTGAATGTGAAATGTGGAATGCTGGCCGCATTTTGGGCAATTATAACATCTTCTTTGGATTGACTGTTCCCCATTTTTCCAGAAATTGATATACGCGCAATACACAAGTGGTGTTATAAAAATCTAAAATGTATTTGTTAAACATCATGGAAAATTTTATTAGAGCTTGTACTGACGAACGATGATGTTCACTTTATGAGTCCATATTGGGCACGGTGGTATTGATTGAATCAGGTGTTACTTTGCGGAAATCCATGACAACTACTTAACAAAGTTAATTTGCTAATTCCGCGACTTGTACTTGCACTAGTGATGCAGGAATTCCTTGCTTTGGTTCACCGCCCTCCCTCCCGGTATTAATTGCACTCGCGACAAGCGATACCTTTAGGCAGGGTCGCCATATAAGGTCGGGTGTTGGTGAGGAGTAGTGAAACGAATGAATTCTGATTAAACACTAAATTTATTCATATAACATGTTTACTATATAAACCTAGGTAGGAGTATCTACATACTATATCTCAACCTTGTATAGTTAAAAGTTTTAAGGAAAATGTAAAACTAAACTATCTCTAAAAGTATAAGCTAAAAGAAATCTCATTGGTCAAAATAAATAACGACAATTTGTTGAATCGATCAAAAATTAAAATGAAAAGATATGAATATTCCTTGCAATATTTTCATGGACTTAGCAACCTTCAAAAGGCCTTCGAATATCAAAAATCCCCATTAAAATCTAAAAGAACATAGGTGTTCGATTAAATATGACTCAAAACCATACCCAAGGTAACGCCAGCGCTACAATTTGCCAGACTTTGACCGTTATCGTCTACAATGACGTACAAATACTTAGTTCACATGAATAATAGTGGCTTAACACGAGAAACGCCTCTCTAACGCCAATGTGGGTATATACCCTTGTACAGTCAACTGCAGAGTAAACGGATCGCACTAGATGTGTGAGTGAAGTTATTTCAATAAGCTCTTAGTAAAATGTTGTAATCAGGATTACTTAAATATAGATTTTAGTTAATTCTTCGAACGGACCAAATTTTAGGCTTATTATATAATTTCGCAGGTCAGCAAACAAATTCTACAATAAAAACGGGAAGCATTTTGCGGGACGATGCTTTTTTTTTATATTGTAAGGATAGGACGTTTGTCTTCCATGCCACCTGATGAAAAGTGCGCATGAAGACTATGGTGTTACACGTCCATCCACGAGAAACCTATTCACTCGACACTTAAACGATAATAAGGTGTTTTTTGTAAATATTGAATTTTTTTTTTTATTGTTTTGTTTGGTCTGTTAATAACTATAATTTTAAATTCTGTATTATTGTTTCTTTTAAAATATGTTTTGTTATTTTAGGATATATGTATACTTCATTTATAATTAAATACTTATATACAGATCTGTTAGCTTAAGCACTTCTTATATATATATATATATAATTGTTCAATTAATGAAGACTTCACTGGTCTCTGTAAATATTTATTGTTGTTAATAACTTGTATAAATTTCTGACTGTTTGTCTTCTGTATAAATAAATAAATAAATAAATATAAAACGATTAAAGGCTACGTATCATATATCTATTTATTTATTTACACTTTATTGTTAACCTTACATTATAACAATTTAAAACTCAAACAAAATGACTTAGATAACACAATTATCCACCTACTTTAATTTAGTAGATTAAATTCTTTGTCCATATTTAATTCCAGCGTGATCTTCAAATATTTCCGATAGGCAGAAAGTAGTTAACTTTATTCTTACGTGGTTGGGTTTCTGTGAAGCTGACTGTACAAGTAATATTGGCACTGCGTTGTAGTAAATCTAGTAAATTACTGACATATTAAATGCCAGAGGGGAGAATAGGTTTTTGAATATTTTTAGCAGTTAATGTAATTTATTCTATTGAACTTCATAAATGTGGGGTGTTGTTTATCATATAAACACCGCGTTGTGTTCAATTTGTTATCTTATTAATGATCAACCGGGAACTTTAGGCCTTGGGTTTTTCTAATCGATTCATTCATTATTATTGTATTAATTTGTATAGTATTAACTTCGTAATTGTTGTGCTGTATTAATCTAGGAACCACTATAACTCGAGTTTTCTGTAATCAAGAAGTTTAGAAATAATTTTTCATCTTTGGAGACGTGTGTTGAGAGTTACAACGAATTGGAAAAGTCCCTTATGTATAAAAATAAAATTGATTATAAGCATCTGTAAATATTGGTTAGTTTAGAAATATTTGTAAAATACACATCAGATCTAGCTCAAATTAAGCTTCGTACAGAACTTGTGTGAAGAATACTAGATAATCGATACACTACTTGACTTCATTTATCATCATACAAATATCCACCTCATAGGTATTTAAAACTAGAACTTCTGACACTACACCCGCCGGCTGTCAGTAACTGAGTTCTGAAAATTTTCTGTTACACTACCTATTATCCACCACTTTTGCGACCACTTTGACAACCACTATGGCGATAGGGTAACACAGTCTGCCTCAGACGCCATTGGTCGCGGGGACCATTCCCGCACGGAACAAGAAAAAAAAATGTTCCGGGTCTGGGCGTTTATCTATATATGTATTTAAATTCTAGGTTCCCCCTAGTTCGCTACATGGTATCCCATATCACAAGCTTTGCTTAGTTTGGGGCCATGTAGTTGGTGTGATTGTCTGGGGATTTACTGCTGCACCTCTTCCAAGGTTCTCCGCTATGCAACCTCCATAACAGAAGCTTATTGGGACATACTCTGTGGTTAGTGTAGCAGTTTTCAACCGACTTCCAAAAGGAAGAGGTTCTCAATTCGTGTGTATGTTATTTTTTTGTGTCTTTGTTACACGATGTTTCGGACAATTATGCACCGATTTTAAATATTCTTGTTTCATATGAAAGAGGTGGTCCCATATGCATGTTACCGAAATCGAATTAGTACTTGTGTAATTAAATTTAGTTGTGTAATTAATGTGTACTTTTAAATTGTTAACATAAATGTGTTTTACTTTTACTTTACTTTACTTTACTTCATGATTTTTTTTTTTTTGAAAAAATATGTGTGAGGACGGAGAAAGTTTACCTTAACGACCTTATACTTGAGCCAATTTTTCGCAAGTGAAGTCGGTTTTTTAATGATCTGCATTCGTAGATTATTTTTTTTATTATCCAAACTGATACACCAACGTATGTTTAACAAATAAAAACACATCTATCACATTAAAATAACTTGAGGAAAATCCAAAAAAAATTAGTCATTTTGCTCAGCTTCCCACGTAGGTTGACATGTTTGATGAAGCACGATGTAATATATTACATGTAATATATACATAACCTCACGCCTGTCTCCCCTTGGGGTAGGCAGAGACAAGAGAACATACCTCTTTCGCTTCTTCCACGTTCATCCATCTTTTCATACATGATCGCCGGTTACGGGTACTTTTGACTAGGCCCTTTTTCAAAATGTCGCCAATTTGATCGGCATACGTACGCCTAGGCCGGCCCCTTCCAACACCACCATCCATTCTTTTTCTGTACACCTCTTTCGTAAATCTACTTTCACTCATCTTTTTTCAAATGCCAAAACCACCGTAGCATAACCTTTTCAATCTTAGTCACTACATCACCTTTCAATCCGCATCTCTTTCTTATTTCACTATTGCGCACCCTATAACTCAATTTCACTCCACACATGCTTCTCAACGCTCTCATCTTTGCTTGGTGGTAGGATCCCTTCTGGGTCCGCCTGGCTAGCGACCACCCTTTATATAAAGTCTGCCGCCAAATGTTACCGCTCCGGCGGTAATGTGTTCCGGCAATATTGTATAAAGAGCCAGTTCCTTCCTAAACCCGTGTGCTTTCATCTTCGACCTCATCGTCACTTACCATCAGGTGAGATGGTAAGTGACGATGAGGTCGAACGCGGGTTTAGTCACTTATAAAAAAAAAAAAAAAATCTCCACGGCATTAATCCTGCTTTCATGTCTCTTCTGCCACACGCAAGATTCTCTGCCATACACAAGTGTTGGCGCCAAAACTCTTTCAATTATGGCCATACGAACCTTATTCGGTATAATTTTGCTTGCCATAACCGAGTATAAGGCGCCATTAACACAATTTCCTGCTTTTACTCTCCTCTCAATATCACCTTCACACTTCACATCTCTTGTAGACAAGGACCCCAAGTATACAAACTCTTTCACTTGTTCCACTTTTTAATATCAAAAAAACAAACCGATAGCATACTATTTTTTTTTTTTCATATTTAGCAACAAATAATGAAGCTTTATGCTTCGAATTTTACTAACCGAATAGGCAACCACAAATAATTATAGTTTAAAGTGTAACTCGACGTGTTGGTAAATTTGCAGGCATTGTGGTCATGTGGTGTTAGTCGCTTCAAAAAGGATGGTTTTTTAATGAACCGAAATGCTTCTAAAAGTTGCGTGGCTGATATACTGAATATTCCATTTTTGAAATAAATTGCAAAAGTTGCCAGCATCCGTACTTCTTGCTTTCAATCGTAGAGTGAAAGTTTATTACTATACAACTTCTTCGTCTTTACATCTTCATGAGGTTAATTAGAGGACAAAAGACGTCGATTTCCTACCTAATTAATAAATGATAGCGTTTTCAAGATTTTTTCTTATATCAACAATTTTGCCATTTGCGCAATTTATTGACAGGTCAGAAAACTTTATTATCTAGACATGCGGCAGCGTGTCAAGCCAAGTTCAAGCAGAGAATAGAGCTAGCCAGCTCCATTATACGAACCACTTGGTGCCACTTTTGACACTTCTCTTACTCAAAACCTCTTTAACATAAACACATAAAACTGAGTGTGTTTAATTATATCCATCAATATATATAAAACTGTTCCGTTACTGACTGAGTGACTGAGGTACTGAGGTACTGAGGTACTGAGTGACTGAGTGACTGACAGACAACGTACAGCCGTAACTACCGGGTGTAGAGAGCTGAAATTTGGAACATACATTCTTTAAGGGATGAAGGGGTGCACTAAGGAAGGAATTCCCGAAATTCCCACGGGAACGGGAAATATAGGACTTTTTAGTTTGTATGAAAATTCTTATTCCTTGAGTGCACCGGTGTGAAACTTGGTGTAAAGGTTTTTCAATGTGTGTCTGGTTGTGTTATGAAAGGAATTCCCGAAATTCCTACGGGAACGGGAAATATATGATGTTTTAGTTTGTATGAAAAAATCCCATCCCTTGAGTGCACGGATGTGATACTTGATATAGAGGTTCCTCAATAAGTGTCTGTTTGTATTATGGAAGGAATTCCCAAAATTCCCACGGGAAGGGGTTGGGCTTTTTAGTTTGTATGAAAAATCTTATTCTTTGAGTGTACGGATGTGATACTTGGTGTAAAGGTTTTTCAATGTGTGTCTGGTTGTGTTATGAAAGGAATTCCCGAAATTCCCACGGGAACGGGAAATATATGATGTTTTAGTTTGTATGAAATAATCCCATCCCTTGAGTGCACGGATGTGATACTTGATATAAAAGTTCCTCAATAAGTGTCTGTTTGTATTATGGAAGGAATTCCCAAAATTCCCACGGGAAGGGGTTGGGCTTTTAAGTTTGTATGAAAAATCTTATTCTTCGAGTGTACGGATGTGATACTTGGCATGAAGGTTCTTCAAAGAGTGACTGGTTGTGCTACGAAAAAAAATCCCAAAATTCCCACAGGCACGGGTAATATATGATTGTTAGTTTGTATGAAAAAAACTTATTCCTTGAGTGCATGGGTGTGATACTTGGTATAAAAGTTCTTTCAGTGGGTGTCTGGTTGTACAGTTTCTGAAATTTCCACGAGAAGGGTAGTTAAGCGCATACGAAGTTGCGGGATAAAGCTAGTTAGGACATATAGAAGCCCGAATTTCATGAAGTTAGCTCAAACGGTTATAAAAGTTATGAAGGTCAAAAAGTCGTAAATTTTAGTGTTGACTGACTAACTTATAGTACCTAAAACTAGCCCTCTTCCAGATGACCTAGAAGGTTTAAATTGAAATCTAGCTCGGTAATTGTGTGCAAGCGTAGGAAAAAATGAAAATAAAAAAAACATCAAAAAAATAAGTGGTGCCCCATACAAAAAACTTTTAATAAATTTTATTTCTAAAATTTTAGTTTTTCTTTTTAATGCGGTAGATGTCTCTGTACATCGAATATATCACGCATGATGAGTTATCAATGACTTAGCCTTATACACTTAGTATTATGACGACCGGCTGGGTTCGAATCCCGGCGGCGACGGATATTTGTGTGATGAACACAGATATTACTCGTCAAGTCATGGATGTTTATATGTTTATTTAAGTTTATTTTGTAATAAAAGATATGTATTTATTCAATATGTATGTTTATATATTTCTTAAGTATATAAGTTATCTAATATCCATAACACAAGTTCTATAAGAAACTTACTTTGGGCTAGATAATGTTGTGTGGGGGTCAGAAATATTTATTATTTATTATTATTATTATTAAATAGGAAGCGTATCAAAAAGGTTTAGATAATGAATGGGCAATGCGAACTATTATCTCTTATATTCAAGAGAATGTAGATAATAGCATTAAATAGAAAACCACGCAGCGTAAACGCAAGTAAAAACGTTAAATCGCAGTATCTGCCTTGTTTTCTTTACAAAAAGTAATGATAGCCCACTAAAAACATAAATGTAAAAAAGGTGAGCCAAGTTTATTACAAAAATTATGCTTGGCCGTTCGGTTTCGCCGCAAAAAGAATGGAGATCTAAATGAGTGCCAAGTTCTATGCAAAATCGAAATATGTATTTATAAGAACAAATTAACATTATGAACAAGTATTAAACTCAATTTCTTTGCTTTATCGAATACCTAAAACGATTGCATCTTATTTGAACACGTGATATCTTAAAGTAGGTAAGATTTCACTTGGCCAGTTTTTATTACATCAGTCATTTTATAAAGTTATTCAACATTTTAATTCTGATTAAACCTTTCCAAATCAAATCTTACCTACTTTAAGATAATTCTTAACGAGGTCCGAGGTCGAACGTGTCATCATGGGTGAGATTTAGCCACATCTTTGTGAAAAACTCCACGATAATATCATTAAAAGCGGCGTCGTGGCCGATACTTTAGTCTGAAATTAATCAGAACATATTCACTTTATAAAGTGATAGAAATATCATAAACATTCGCTTTTATTTTAAATCAAAAAGGGCACTCTTACATGTTATTTATTTGTATGAACAGATATGTTAAAATGCTTAATTATTCATTCACCATCAAGGAGAGTCCGTCAATTCATACCAGGGGATTTTCATATCAGGGCAGGGATATAAATCGCCGAATAGCATTTTTGAATGAGTCGATTCATACCACGGTATGAATAACCCATGTCATTTTTTTAATTTGGCAATTCATACCATCTCAAAAAAAGACACCTCAAAAATAATTATATGTAGCAAAGTTAAAGCGAATAAAGACTCAAAATGGAACTCGAGCCGTGCATGCATACTACACCGCGATTCCAATCTTCATCGCCAAATATCTTACCCAAAAGCTGCGCCCATACTACGATTCAAACCATGGTATGAATCGACACATTCAAAAATTCTATTCGGCAATTCATTCCACTGGTATGAAACCCCCCTGGTACGAATCGACGAACTCCGCTCAATGTCCCTGCAACATAAAAATCCAATTTCGGTAGCCATAAATCCCTTGAAGAATAAAAAAATTAAAACGACGTCTATCCAACCCAATATCTAATAAAGACAAGAAGGGTCTAATTTTCTTGACAAGAATACTCCCTGGGGAAAGACTAACGAAAATTGGTCCCAATAATACGTTCCAGTGCAATTAAATTCTTTTGGCTAAATTGATTGTGTCTTGGATTATTAGGAATATTGAGTGGAAGTAAATCTGGTCATATATTATCCGTTTTATTTATGTTTTACATGGGCTAAAAGGGCTTATCTCTTTAAAAAAGTAGGCAAATGTAATTTAAATGCTGAAGGCGGGTAGCCCTATGTCATGTGAACGGACCGCGGTGCTGTAGGTATTTATTTCAAAAATGAGGCCGAGTTGAATTACTGTAGATATCTGTACCGTGGCTGTGCTATCCCATATCGAAACTATCCCGTATTTCGGTTTTACAAAACCCCATCTTGCCCGAGGTTTTGTTAGAGAAACCAGATATGGGAACAATATTAGATACAGTAATACTTTCTTCCTTCTGAAAATAAATACTTATAATACACTGAAAACCCAGGCCATATGATCACTATCCGCAGATATTGCATACATTGGTCAAAATCAAGCTCGAAATATTCCTTATTTCGGATCAAAACATCGTCGGTATACATCGTCAACATTGTGACTGTTTGTCGGTCCGTCCTTTCTCAGGAAAGCGTAAAGCTATTACTATCAACTAACTCAACTCAACCCAAGATCGTTTATGCTCTGACTGAGCAGCAGTGCTAGCACGGATCTTTTGTCGATCGTAAGTTTATGAATGCTCGTATAGTATGGAGACGGTTTTGCAAGCAATAATTGAAATCTATCCATTGCCGCACGGTCAGCTTAAATAAATGTGTTCCTTGTAAATTTTGAATGTTTGTTAACAGGTTCTACTCTTAAATAACGGTAAAATAAAAAATTACATTGTCACTAAAAACTTGCAACCGACTCCATACTATACGAGCATTCGTAAACTTACGATCGACAAAAGATCCGTGCTAGCACTGCAGTTTTGAAGTTCCCTAGGTAGGTAATCAAAACCTTAAAAGCAAATATTAGAGATTCTACCGGTTGACTTAGAATCATGAAATTCGACAAGACTTTTAATACAAATAAAGGAGAAAATTCGAGCATTGGAAATTAAAGCAGAATTAGAGTCTGAGCATTTGAACAGATTCTTTTGCCTAGGATACATAATAAAACTTTATTTTGATAATTGTTATTTTCTTTATTGGTAAGACAAAACTTGAGCGATTCCATAAACTCTGTGGTTAGTTTTAATGAAAAGAATCTGCAAGAGTTTGGTCTATTCTCACCTGATGGTAGGTAGTGATGAAAACACTCTGATACACACTCTGATACACTTGATAGATTTAGCAGTGTGTGATCCAGATCACACACTGCTAAATCTATCACATCATACAGCTATCGATAGCGTTGCTAACTTCTTCTAACGTTCTTCACAGAACGTTTTCAACACATTACCACCAGTGTTATATATCAGGATCTGAAAAAATGTGTGATATTTGATATACTTTATATGAACGGTGATCATGCGAACCCCGGAGGGATCCTTCCACCAATTTAATTAGCTGTCTTAAATTAGCTGTCTGTCGCGACACTCTTATTCAGGGACGGTGCGGATATTTTAAGCCTACGTGGCTAAAGTAGTAAATTTTACTTCCTGCCTGTGTAGGTACCACCGCATCCTGATGTTATTGCTATATGGCTAATGAAAATAGAGAGAAAATGGAAAAAAACTGGCGAATTAAAAAAAATAGCATCATGGTAACCACCGACAATATTACGAAATATGTATATTAAACAGACTTGTTTGATTATTTTTTTATAACTAGTATTGATCAGGTTTAAAAATAGGTAATAGGTAACAGGTAAAAAATAACACAACAAAATACAATAATTATTTTTATTAATTGTTATAAAAATTTGAATCAGTCAGACTCACTGGTATCGCTGTTTCCTACATTAATTATGAAACTATCTAAATTTTCGTTTATTTTTCATTTTCAAGTACGAAAATTCCAAAATCTCAATTACCAAAACCACCAACAACCGTTCGATCGACAACAGTGACACCAGAAAAACAAGCTACGACTGCCATATAAAAAGTTTGCAAAAATCCCCAGTGTCTACTTTCGTTAGCCAGACTCTATCGCCACTGTTTGATGCAACTGTAGTCCATACTCAAAGATAAAATTACTGACACGGGCACTTACCACCAAATCTCGGAGGGTTAGCACCTTGTAAAATACTAGAAGATTTGCACAGTTTCCCGCGTCATTTGAGATCCTTTAGGAACATTTCATCTACAATATTTCACAAAAGTTAGGCTTTCAAAATATCTTTCTAGTCTGTCTAGAACTTCACTTTTATTATTTAATAATGACCAAGATGATTTGGTGATAATAGTGTACTGTGATAGTATTCTACAGGTTAATATTTATTTTTCAATACAACAATGCCTCTTTGCGAAAATCGATAAAGGCATTATGCCAATGTCATTTGAATTCAACCTGTTTTAAATCAAAAATCAACACAAAGCTCAGCGCTTGTCGGTAAGTTTCCAAAATTTTGGAAACAGAAAACAAATAAGAAACTTTTGAAATCTTGCCGTCCTATGATTATTCAAGACAGGAGAAGCTGAAACTTTTTGATATCTCAAGAAAACTTCACACGAGGAACCTGTCAAAACAACTGTCACTTCGAGTGTTTTCTTAGCATAAGCTACAGTAGGTAGGTACTCAGTTTATTCTTGATGTTTTCAATTTTAAATACAAATCTATAACTGACTGTTTAAATAAATGTGTATTTATAGAATATCTAGAGAGGAAAACAGGCAATTGCCACCACTTCCTATTGTACCTGTAATTACTACCGAAACTACCGGTTCATGGTGCGGGCTTAAGTAAGTGTTAATATTTAGGTACATTACCAATCCAAAATATAGCGAAGCTGGAAGTATACAAGCTTTGAATGCAAAGAGCTGTAATGATTAATTTCTTGCAAAGAAAAAAATCAACTCCGATGAGGCAGTCCGAACGAACCCCTACAAAAGGATTCTTTGACTCTTGCTGCCATAATTTTCGGAATAATGAAATCAACGAAAGGCGAAGTTCTACCTATAGATAATAATGGTACATATTATTTCAACCGGTTTTTGAACCATTTTTTACATTTTTCTATTACTTTATATAACACTTAATAGCTTTTGTAGGAATAAATGAAATACTTGCATATATTGTTTAATTGAATCTGATAGGTATATGAGTTAAGTTGGCTCTCGGTTAAGAAATTGATGTATTGATAATTTCCGTTTGTGTACTAAAACCTATATATTTCCTCCGTGACTAAAACTGAACTTAATTTTCGACACCAAAACTAGTGTATTGGCATAACTTTTCGAACGCCGTCGTAAGTTTCTTGCCTAAAGTTATGACACAGATTTCCCATGTCATAACTTTAAGCAAGAAATTAAGCGTATCATGTCAAATCAACCGTCAGACAGGACAAATTACAATAAAAATCAGAGTAGAGTTTTTTTTTATATTGTAAGGATAGGACGTTTGTCTTCCATGCCACCTGATGGAACGTGCGCATGAAGACTATGGTGTTACACGTCCATCCACGAGAAACCTATTCACTCGACACTTAAAAGTTCCAGGACTGTAGTGGTCAGGAAAAACAGACGCAGGCAGATTGTTCCACATCTTGGCAATCCGTACCAAAAAGGAACTATCGAAGCGTTTTGTTCGACTTCTTGGTAAATCCACTATATAGGGATGGAAGTTCTGTCTACGTCTGGTAGTCCGGTGGTAAAAAGGACCAACCAAACAGCTGGAGTTAAACCAACTGCGAACGGACTGTACAGCCTTAAGTATCGACTTAGGATCGGGATTAGGAGGAAGTTTAGTGCAGACGGGCATAAGTATATTTAACTTAATAAAGGAAGAAGAGACTTATGGCATCTTAATGCCTATCTAAAAGTAAATGAATTATGACCCGGCTTTTTTCATTTCCAGTAATTTTAATTTCTCTCTGTTTTGACCTTTAGCCTTTGTGTTTCCTTTTTTCTCTTTACTTTTGTTATCGACACTAAAGTCCTGAAAAACATGAAAGAAGTCCCGCGATTAGAGCGATAATACACCCTATGTGTTTGACATAAGAGCAATGCACGGGACATCTTTTATGAAAAAGGTCATAGTCCAAATTATTGAGCATATTACTAAAAAAGTAAAAACTGTTTTGGTGCTATTCGACCTAAGTAAAGCATTTGACAATGTGTTACATTCTCCACTCATACAGAAATGTGACTTATACGGTATTCGCGGTCCATCATTTCATCATCATCATCATCATCATCATCTCAGCCCGCGCTAGTCCACTGCTGGACGTATCATTTGACTGGATCCAAAGCTACTTGAGTAATTGGTCTCAGTACGTAGAGATGAAAGGTCTCCAAAGGTTATGAAAAAATGTGGAGATCTGACACAAAAGTCACTCAAACGGGAATCCCCCGGGGAACTTTGCTGGGCCTTTTCCTTCTTTTCGTCAATGATTTGCCGAACGCAATCAAATTTCACACTACTCTGTATGCAGATGACATATCAATCGTAATTCTAAATGCCATTCCTAATCATAATTTTAATGACATAATAAATTTTGCTATATA
The DNA here is from genome assembly GCA_944452665.1 of Stenoptilia bipunctidactyla. NCBI lineage: Eukaryota > Metazoa > Arthropoda > Insecta > Lepidoptera > Pterophoridae > Stenoptilia > Stenoptilia bipunctidactyla. The sequence continues at coordinate 11,775,576 of OX101740.1, read as the reverse complement.
TGACATAATTAATTGGATTGACTTGAATAATTTTAAACTTAATAATAACAAAACTAATTATATTCAGTTTTTTAGTGCGAAAAATTGCATTTGGACGATTGCACATAAACGAAACGAAACTACTGAGACTACCTTCCTAGGTACTGTCTTTGACCAGAATTGTAACTGGCACGACCACATAAATAAAATATGCGGAAAAATAAAAAGGTTAGTTTATGCACTGTGGAAACTCACTAAAATATCGAATAAATCTACACTTCTTAAAGCATACCACGGTTATGTTGTCTACATATTAAGGTATGGTATTCTTCTTTGGGGCAATTCAACCAAAATGAAAAAAGCTTTTATTTATCAAAAGCAATGTATCAGAGCAATTGAAGATGTTAGTCCCTAGATCAGTTGCAAACCATTATTTAAATCTTTGAAACTACTAACGCTTCCTGTATTTTTGTAAAAGAAAATCCAGAATTAAAACTAAAAAACAATATTGTATCTTCAATACAAGGTTTCCTAATAGATTATGCTTGCCTCATATGTTAACCGATATTAGTAGAAGAAACAGTTACACAATGTCTGTAATAATCTATAATCATTTACCGACCCAAGTTAGAGATTTACCACTTGGTATTTTTAAAAGTAAATTATTTAATTGGCTTGCAAATGAATTTTTTTATGATATAAATGGATAAATATTTTAATAAAAATAGGACATGTGATAGCTCAATTTTTTTATTCAATAAAAACTATTGTTATTGACATAAATGAAATCCCGTTATTTTAATTTCTTTCAGTTTATTAATAAAGTGTGTCATTTTATACTGAAATTATAATTGGGCCCGAACTAATTCATTACCATTACAAATTTGGAAAAATAATATTTTATTGATTATGTTTTAACTAGATCTCTTTAAGGACGTTGCATGCTACTTAAGTATGTAGAACTTCATTTATCGTAAGAACTTTGTTCCTACTTTACCATACTTATTACCCTTTATTGCTTTATTTTGTATTTTGAAAACGACTATACATTTTTGCTTCGCTGTACGCCCATGATTTTGACACTTCTATAAGATCCACCCTCGTCTGATTTTCGTTACTTAAAAGTTCTCCATACAAACATATTTAGGAGCCTCATAGCGTCATTATTTGCTGTTAAACTCCAACAATAAGTATAATATCGTTTGATATTGTTATCGAAAAAAGTTAAAGTTTGTTGCTAGTCAGCATAATGCTTAAAGAAAACATAATAAGATTATGGTCATTAAAAAATCCATATTTCGACCACAATTTTACCGCAACTTTGGGCATAAATAATTCGTATTTATTCAGGAATATATTAAAGTTATATGCTTTACAAACCTAGTGTATTTATCTCTTACTTCAAATAAGTAATTTATTTTGGATATACTTTAGATAATTTTGTATACAAACACAAGTCCTAAAGCATTTTCAAATACTTTGTGTTTCGATTTGTGTAAGAATATATCGTCTGTCTCACCAAACATGTCAGTCTCCGTGTGGAGCTGAGTGAAATAGCAAGATGTTTTTGCCGGATGAAATAACAAGTTTGGCTTAGCGAGTGGCGGGCTCTTAATCATATAATCTTAGGCCGGTGCCAGACTTAGCTTCACATGTTTGAACACATGTTTGATTGCTATGTGTGGCACTGGACTTTGGATATGTATTCAACGTTTGCTCAAAGATTTGCACTTTGCCCTCCGGTGTCGGTCTTTTTCGATACATCAAAGCGTTCAAAGTTGAATGTGGTCAAATGTTTGTGTGGCTTGCCACACCTGTTCGTCAGTGTTCAGTTGCTCGAGCATTGTCGAGCGGGACGGTTGTGTGCGTGTTACAGGGCAGCGAGTTTGTTCTGGAATTTGTAGAGTTGTTACAGGGGGAACTATGTATATGGAAACCTAAAAATAACAAATAAAAAAATAATAATACACAAACACATAAATAATACAGACTAGCTGAGTCTACGAAATCGTTGTCCATCTTGTTTGTTGTCTACCAGCATACTGTGGAGAAAAGTGTTTGCGAAGCAAGTCTGGCAGGTTACGTCAATATGTGTTCAAATGCTTTGCAAAGTCGTCAAAGATTTGTGAAAATCTTTGAAGCTATGTCTGGCACCCGGGTTAGAACTATCAGCAATGAGTTTAATGGGAAATTCTCATGGTGACTGTGACAAAGAAATTAGAACGAATGTACTGTGCTTTATCGAATTCTCAAATCTCACATTAAAATAAAATTAACGTAACGTTAATTTTAGTAGGGTAAGGAGAATGGCAAGGAAATGACGTCGGAGTCGGCAGCGACTCGAGCTGTCGTCTGTCCTCGGTGGGGACCTCTAGTTTTCCAGCCTGGTAAAGGCCATGTGTGTGAGGAAGTGTTACAGTGCTACAGCAGCAAAAGATAGCGAAGATATATTTTGATCATCAACAAGTTCTTGGTTGATGATCAACTGACAAAACGAATAAGATTTAGAGCATTAACCTTAATTTGATGTACCTTCCAAAGTATATACTATGGTCATATCATAAAAGTTCGTAATTTCTAATTTTTAGACATTTGATTAATTTCTTCCATGTTGGAGCAAAATAAAAACATAAAATATGCCAGCTGCTTCTCTTTCTGAGCACAATATCAATGTCAGTTAAGGGACATAGGTTTTATTGGTGTGTTTTTTGGGCGATAGGCTGACCTCCTGTCACTGCAATAGTCCCTCTCCACCAGTATAATGCCATCAAATTTGCCAAATGTGACATCAGATGGTTTTATAACCTCTAGTGTTCTGCCAACCCCATAAGGGATAAAGGTGTAAAGTTATTAAGTACCTTTGTATGTCAGATCATAATTTTCAGCTATATGCTCCAATTCTTCATCACCAGTTAAGCTGTTAAAATTTTGAACATTAAAAACATTTGGGTTCAAAATGTAAGTTCCCATGGCTTGTAATTCAGATTCCGTTTTTCTTATACAACGTGTACGTATGTCTTATTTATAAGACATACAACATATTATAATGGAGTTATTTTAGAAATTAAATGTGTCTTCATGTACCTAATTCATTTATACCTATAAGTAGCTTGTGTTTGATTTTTTATGGCATGGTCAATTCGTTCTGTGCCAATTTGTATTAATTCGTATGATTTCTGACAGAAAAAGACAGCTGAGAGTCTTTTTCTGCCTGCGATTTTTGTGTCTTGGTCTACTGTAATATATAGTTCAACATCTATCAATAAATTGTTAAAGCCGAAGTACAAAATTGTGACGCCATTAATGGTCATTCGATGGTCTTATAATGAATAAAACTTTTTGAAATTTGAATTTGTCTAAATAGTCTTTAGTTTTATAATAAGCTTTTCAAGATGCAGTGTCTTTGATGATTGATTTAAATTTATTAAATGGCAAGGATTATACTTTTAATTTTTTTGACTATGGTATTGACATTCCGATAAATGATTTGCTACTTTAAGCCAGCCTTAATTTGTGAAACGCGAACACATGGTCGTTGTAAATTTTATCATGATTATCTTTCCTAGTTTTAAAATTACTATTCTAATAAATATACATATTGTTTTTAGAAATATTTTGCTGCAAGTGTCATAACACTAATCTATTTAAACTTTTCTCTTATAGATTCTCTATTTCCAAGTTTATACATTCCACGAATAGCCCTTTTCTGCAGTCTAAATTTCGTGTCAATATCTATGGCATTTCCCCAAAGTAGGATGACGTAGGATATTATACTGCGGAAATGACTAAAATATACCTACCATCTTTGCCGTATCCAAAGATTACCATCAGTCAATTAACGAATTTTCTTTACCGCGAACGCTTCGGAACTCAGTCTACTCGCTAGTTGCGAGATATGAGCGCGTAATTAGGTCTTTGTTTATCAATCCATTTTTAGAATTGGTATGTTATCGTCATTCCATACAAACAAGTAAAAAAGTAACTCGTTTGACATTCTTGACTTTATAGTAGGTTTGGGAAAAAGTCTTTTCGCATATAGTATGTATGAAATTGTAATAAAATCTGTTTGGATATACCAATTGTGTCTGGCTGGTTTAGGTATCATTAAAAAATTTTAATATTAAAGAAGACAATTCCAAATTCAAATTAGGAAAATGTGTGATTTTCATTTGTTTATCACAGTGAATCTAATGAAAAAATTCGATACGTTTTCAAATTTTACTACAAAAAAGTTAAAAATGCAACACAAGCCGCGACAAAAAATTGTGATGTTTATGGACCAAATTCAGTATCTGTGAGAGTCGCGCAAATTTGGTTTATTCTTTTCCGATCCAGAAATTTTGATATCATAGATGCACGTCGCTCTGGTCACCCTGTTACGGACAAAATCGATGCCATTTTTGAAAAAGCGGAGCAAGATCAGCATATTAGTAGTTACGATGTAGCTGGAGAACTGGAAATTGACCACAAAACGGTTTTGGCGCATTTGATAAAATCTGGATACACAAAAAGCTCGGTATTTAGGTGCCTCATGAGCTCACTGAAAGAAACTTAATGAACCGTGTACTTATTTGTGATTCTTTATTGCGACGTAATGAAACCGAACTATTTTTGAAGAAGCTGGAACGCAAGAACGTGGAAAAAATAGTGGTCAAAAGCCGGTCAGGCTTCACACACTGTAGCTTCACAGACCGGGTTAACTCGCAACAAGGTGATGCTGTTTAGTAGGATTGAAAAGGCACTATTCATCAGGACCATCGATTCTGAACTGTACTGCGAACAACTGATGAGATTAAATCAAAAAGTTGAGAGAAAACGGCCGCAATCAATCAACAGAAGGGGTGTGGTTATTCACCATGATAACGCTAGACCTCACACATCTTTAGCCACTCACTAAAAATTACGAGATTTTAACTGGACTTAGCTGTTAATGCATCCGCCGTCTAGTCCTAAACCTTCAGATTTTTACCTGTTTCGGTATCTGCAGAATTCCTTAGTCAGTGTCAGGATAAAATTACGAGAGGCCTACCATAACCACTTGTCACAGTTTTTTATCAGAAGTCTCAAAACTTTTAAAGCAATGGGATCACGTTCCTACCTACAAGATGACAAAAAGTTTTCCAAGTAAATGTTAACTACATACTTAAGTCAAATGTAATAATTTTTTTCTTGAAATACATACATACATACATAACTTCACGCCTGTATCCCGTATGGGGTATGCAGAACACCAAAGGTAATAAAACCATCTGATGTCACGTTTGACAAATTTGGAGGAATTATAATAGTGGAGAGAGACTATTGCAGAGACAGGGGGTCAGCCTATCGCCCACAAAAAAGCCTCCCATAACACCTCGGTCCCTTAACTGACTTTAACAGTACGCCCGGGAAGAGAAGCAGCTGGCACATTCTATGTTTTTTTTTCGCTCCCAGTCCAGCATAGAAGCAAATTTTTTTTGAAATTTTATATAACATAAAAATAAACTTTTTCTTCAACATAATAATAAATACATAAAAGGCCAATCAATCAATCAATCAGAATGCATTAGCCAATAAGGAAGCGTTCGTATTAAGCAAGGTGGGAGTTGATTTGGGAGTAAAATTTGATTACCTGTGGTCCTCACGAATGTTGTTAATATCCTAGTCTGAAAAAAAGTGTCACCTTAGTTAAATAACTTTTAAAATAAGTGTTCATTATTCTGTACTCGAGTGTTAAATATACTATTGTTAAAATTATAAATGTGGAACTACTTTCTTTCAGGTACATAATGTATCGGCTGGTCCATCTTTTTCGTATGAAGGAGTCCTTCTCTGTCAGACATGAAATCAACATGGGAATAACATAAACATAGGTGGTATTATATTACAGCTGCACGCATCGCATACATAACTGTTATGTTGCTTCCTCGTTCGTCGTTTGTAACAGAACCAACTCTTCTTTGTCTTTTTTCAGTAAGCAATTTTACACCAAAAAGATGGTTGCTAGGGATAAGCTTTAATGTTTTTAAATAAAGTTACCCAATTTATCACGAAAATATGTAATTTCGTCTTTGTTGAAAGCAGAAATTGTATTAAAGGTCGATTCTATTAAAGTAATACTAGTTAAGGTGACTGAAGGATTGCGTCTAATAAAAAATATATGCAATTCAATTCAGCTGTTTGCAGCTTTGATCAACATCGTTTTTGATATTGTTGACCTAGGGATATCTATACACTTTACGCAAATCTGAGACCCTGAGGCTAAAGTAAGAACCTACCAAGATTAGTTCCAAACCTAAGTACTTAGTAAGATAACTTAGTTATTTTAAAGACAAAACCTTTATTAAATATAACAGCTACGATTGGTAATTATTTCTACTGTTCGTTGGTAAAACAAACATATTTTGAAATATTGGATCATATAGGTTCCATAAATTACGTCACACAAATTTCAGAATTCTTTAGCTTCTCCCCCTGTTATCAGTGCGTTATTAATCTATTTATCAAGCCTCTCCGTCTGTTTATCAAAGGTTTTCATATTTTTAAAGTATGTTCCACGTGACGTCACACTTTTTTTATTTTACGGACATATTTAAAATTAAGCAAAATAACAGTTATTTTCATTTTCATTTTTGAAACAAATGACTAATTACGAAACCAAAAGTATTTTTAAATATTGATCCTAGTTCGTAAATATTTAAAATATTTCATTCGTTTATAAATTTTGCGACTATTTTGATTTTTGATACGTGACATCACAAAGCTTGTGAAATCACTGCCCGTGGTCACATAATGTCAATATTTTTGGATTATCTTTCTAATATTATAAATGTGGAAGTTTGGATTGATGGATGTTGTTTCCTTAATCACGGCAAAACGGCTCCATGGATTTTAATGAAATTTAGCATTGCATCAATAGCACATAGGTTACTTTTTAACCCAATATTCTCGAGGGATTTGAAATTGCGCGGGAAAACCGTGCGAAACCGCTATTTTTATACTATCCATCTTTCCAAAAACCTGATTGCTCTGTTCCTACCAGCTCATAATACCCAGTAAAGAAAAATAAAGAAAGCAAAAATTCCTGTCTTTTGAGAGCTCTTTCAGCTACTTATATAACATTCATGCAATAATTATTTGAAGATCAAACAAAAACTGATCGCTACTAAACTGTGCTATCGGTGTTTTATAAACTAGGTGTGAGTAATGCACATTTTCTTTTGTCCTTTTGTGTTCTAATCGATTAAAATCTCCATTCAGTTTACGCGTAGCTCCCAAGTTATAGACTTGGCTGTAAAATTTAGGTATTAATTTGATTTAAATGCGTGTTGAAAAGTTTATTCCTGCAATCTAGAATACGTTCTTTTTGGTGTAAATAATTTACAGGCAGGTATGAAATATTTTACTTAATTATTTTTATGAAGACACAATGTTGTTATAAGTTTAAGCTTATCGGAATGATAGATTTGGAATTAAAATGTGCTCGTTTGCACGTTTAATTTTTTGAGTTATATGAAGGTTATTTAAAAGTTTTAATCGTAAATAAAAATAAACCAAAAATGTAATTTTGTTTTATTTTTATAAGTCACTAAACATTTGATTTAGCCCAGTCATTTTAGGTTTAATCTAAGGGAAATTTTGAGAAAAAAAAGGAGCTGAATTTTGGTATACCTACACCTTTATTACGACGTTATAGTAAACATGGGAAAAATCGACATTAATATCAGGCCGGCTACAAATATTACGGAGCTTAAAATGTCGCGAAATCAGTTTTTCGCAAATATCTTAGCTCAAAGGCCAATAAAGGTCATTACAAAAATTATTTATCGTACAATTTTCTACAAAAAATGTACGGTTTTCTAAGAAGAGTGCTAAGCAAGTGACTAAGCATAACTTTTACGACGATACGGTAATCAGAGGATGAAAAAAGTAAAAATTCATTGTCGATTTCTTCAGTCTCATCAACAATTTCTGACAAAACGTCGAGTGGACTTATTCCTATATCCAGATTGATATCTGCATCATCTTCATTATTGGTTGACTCCGCGTTTACGCATGACGGTCCATAAATTTTTGAACATCTTAATCAAATTTTTTTACATCCACGTGCCACCACAAAATTTTCACGTTCATTAACATAAGAAAAAAGAGTTTACGCTTTGGTATACGCCATACGGTATTATACCGTATGTGAGTGTATTTTAGTCGTTCTGACTCCGAAAACGGTCAATTTTCAAAAAAATGCAAATAGATGTTTTGTAGAAAAATGCATAATTGGCCTTTGAGCAAATATTGGGAGATATTTGCGTGCAAATTATATTCGCGAACTTTCGAGCTCCGTCACTTTTTTAGTCAGCACGATATCAATGTCGATTTATTACATCTTCATTATAACGCCGTTATAAAGGTGTATACAAAATTCAGCAAACTAAGATTTTTTCCGCAGATTGGAGTTTAAAATGCCTAAAATGACTGGGCTATTTGTTTTTTTTTTATTTTGGATGAAACTGGGTCGTTAAAGCCAAAACTTATTTATTTAGGTTTATGTTCATGCAGCTTCCAGCACGGGGCCAGCTTGGTGGAATACGGCGTAAAGCTTTTCATCGTCCTTTTACTTTTTAATAATGCTCGATTGTTCTTAAAGATCCGTGAAAATATAGGTACTTAATAAAATCTCCCGACCAGGACTAGAACCTGAGGTTCCTGCTTGCCCATATGCCATCGAAATTACTTAGTATATTCTTCACGTTATATTGCTAACGTTAATGTTCGCACGTTAGTGCAAACGCTGCACCAACGTGCAGTTTGCAGCGTGCTGCGTCCAACGTGCTACGTTCGTACGCGCGTACCGTACGTCCGTATCTTGAATTAGGCACACCTACCCATCACTACATAGTATAAAACAAAGTCGCTTTCTCTGTCCCTATGTCCCTTTGTATGCTTAAATCTTTGAAACTACGCAACGGATTTTGATGCAGTTTTTTTTAATAGATAGAGTGATTCAAGAGGAAGGTTTATATGTATAATAACATCCATTAAATAGTGGAGAAGTACTGTTATTTTTGAGGTTTCTAATGTGATGTCGTAAATAATTACATTTTTCCGCTTACATTGCAAACGCAGGCTGAACCCTACGAGTTTTATCAAAATAATGTACTAAGTATTGTACACATTGAAAAGGTCTACAGAAAAGTCCGTGATGGTATATGTCTATCTCTTATGGATAACCCACAATAACTTTTTTTATCATTTACTTTTTACGACAAATAATGGCTAATTTTCGAAGCGATTTTAACCAATACAGCATTAATCCTTAACCAATTAAATACCTTGAATACATTGTTCATTTAATATAGATCTATATGGCTCTTTACACCGTATTATTTAAGTGAATATTTTCGAAGATATTACAGATTTAAAAATTGCGGGACGTAGCGTTTGCGGCGGTACCGGCGGCGGGCCGCCCGGCGCGGCAAGAGCGTGTATCAGCATTGCACCCGTGCGAAGCCGGGGCGGGTCGCTAGTAGATTTATATAACACCTACTAAGAGAGATTCAAACATACAAACTTTCATAACATTTTCTGTACCGTACGTGCGTATCATACGCGGCGCTTGGCGTATTCCGAACGTCCGTATGGTACGGACGCTGCAGTTTTGTATGAAACACGCGTCCGAATTCGTGACGCAGCGTTGGCACTAAGTGACGATGTAAATGTTCGTACCTACTTTAGTCCGTACGAGTACCTACGTAAACTACCTCGCTAAGGTACTTGAAGTCACATAATTTTTACTATCACGACTTTAGAACGACGATCTGTTGAGTAGCAAACAGGCAATCATCTTAAACCACCAATTTCGATTACAAATTGTTTATTTGAAAGTTTGTTATAGGTCAAGCGTACCAACGTACGGTAGTTGTATTGGTTCAATAATACAAATCTCACCTCTTAATGTACCTATCAATAACCAAAAGTTCGTTATCAGGTTTCGGTGGTGATCAATTATTCAATTCTCTGAAACAATACAGATTCCCAACTATGGCAAAAAGCTCAGACTTTAATTTTCAATGCTACCTGTCTAGGGCGTTTGTTGTACGATGCCGTTCTTGAGAAAAGCACCACATGTCAGCATTTATTTTTTGGGTCCACTGATTTATCCTTAAAATCCTTGAAAATATCCTTGAATTTGTTCTACCTCTTTGCATTCTGGGGCATCATCCATTATTGTAAGCCACGCTTCAGGTACATAGGTGTTCGCTTTTGATTAAATAAAAATAAATGCATTGACGAAACAAGTATTTGACAAACGTAGGATTTGACAAAAGAAGAATTTGACGAATGTAGTATTTGACGAAAGTCTACGCTAACTTTTTTTTCCTGTATACGTGGTTGAAATTGGTGATCTGTATCAACACAAGTTTATTTTAATTTTATCAATAGCTTAGGTTTGTTTTTATTTTGTTAGTCTGGGGATATCAATAACAAAATGCCAATATCTTTGGTCCTTATGAAATGTCCTATAGTTACTCAACAGGGAATGGGTTTTCCTGCAGAAATGAAAAGGAAGATTTGCATACAAACCGAGTCTCCGCAAAATTGTTGTAGTGAAGGAAAGATTCCAAAAAATTGGCGACCACAAATAAACTGCAAGTGGGCTGGCCCTCTCAAGGTCTGGTTAAGGTCATGGTCTGGTCAATTAACGATGGATGCGGACATGACCGAATGACAGGGAGATCGTTTAAGATCGTTGGTTAACACTCACTGAAACTCAAGAATATTAGCGTCTACGCAACTAATCTCTTAACTATATAGGGGTTGGCGTAATGGATGGATAACATGGGTAGAAGGAACTATGACGGTTCAGAAAAAAATTATGTATTGTTAGTAAAAGTCCTCCTGTTTCCAAGATATTCAATATTTTCTTTTAAAACCCCATCCACATTTTTTTGGCGTCAAGACTGCAAATAGAGATTTTAGTATTGGATTTTTGAATAGGAAGCTTTGTATGGACTCTTGGACTTCCTCTTGGATGGCCCGCTATCGAAGTTCCAGAACGAAAAAAAAAATTATATTTATGTAAAATCCTGTTTTAAGAACGAGCTATGCTAATTATTAGAAAATTAGTAGTTTTCATTCGATAGCACATCTATCTAAGAGTAGGTACTTCCCAAAAATTTGAAAGAGCAAAATTCTTCATTTGTGGTCTTTGCGTCAAAAAGAATGTGGAATATTTTTAAATTTCGAAAATGTCAAATATTTCGGAAACGGAAGGACTTTTACTGAAAATAACATAAATTGTCTGAACCGGCATAGTGCCCTATATCCGTAGGTACCATGTAATCCATTCATTACGCCACACCAGTGTATAAACACCGCTTTTGCGATGGGGTTACAATGGACTTTTTTCGATATTACAGCTACACTCTCAAAATTATGTCTCTCTCGGGTTAATTAGATCCCGGCATAATGCAAATCTTAAGTGCATAAACACGTCTGATTGCTTATGAATATACGAAAAAAAAATTATAAGTTTGTCTATTCGTTGTCTAGAACCAATTACACAAGTTATATGATTTAGGGTTAGTTGGGGCGTGTGAATATTTGTCCAACAATTATGAGAAATATGTAGTTATTAAATATCACTAACCTGTACAATTACGTGACTATAGAAAATAATACGGTTAGTCATGTGCGAAGATATTAATCCAAGTTCTTTCTTAATTCTTTTCCCGAGCATACTATAACAGTCAGTTCAGGGACAGAGGTTTTATTGGATTTTCGTAGGCTGACCCCAGCTTTTGCAATAGTCTCCATCATTATAATACCTCCAAATTTGTCAAATGTGACATCTGATGGTTATTTACCCTCTGGTGTTTTGCCTACCCAATAAGGAATGCAGGCGTGAAATTATATCTGTATATTACCTATGGATGAAGTTTAAATTAAAAAGTAATTTTTCATTATGACCGCGGGAAAATCTCGACGTAGCATATTGGATAGCATATTTTTATTTAATTGGTACCATAGCTCAAAAGCAAAACTATGTTGTCCAACTGTTTTTCCATCTGACTGTCCGTCCCTTTGTCAAAACACTGAGAGTGATAAAAGAAGGAATATAAATAAAAATCTTCAAGTCCGTAACAAAAGTATTGTATATCATATTAATTACTTTATTATTTTTTATACTTATTATTTAATTTATGTGAGGACAGTCACCAAATATTAGGACACAACAGAAAATCAGCGCTTTTTTGCCATACGCAATAAAGCACATGCTGAGTTGTGTGCCTTTGTTTGAGCAGTATTTTATATAAAAAAAAATATTTGACAATGTTTATTATGTTTATTTTAAGTTTTTTGATATATGTAATTCTTTATTTTTACTATATATATTTTTTTTTTTTTTTTACTTTTATGTGTCAACTCAATCAGAAGATACGGCCGTTTATGCTTATAATAATAACTAGCGTACTTCCCGTTCGCGTATTTACAAAGGCTATACCATTAGAGTGAAAGTGCAAACTGAACTGGCTTAGCTTTTGTATGACAAAAACTTGCCGAAACCCTAATCTGTTTTAGTACAGAAATTGACCGAAGTCGCGTAGACTTTGTGAGATAACTTCTATGTAACATTGCAGCAACAAAAGCTATCCCATTTGGTATCGATATTTACCGATCGTTAGCTTCAATTTGATACTTAAATGGCAATTGTTCTGATTTTCAAAGATAAGAATAAAATGTGCATGCATTATGACCATCGTTATTTTGATGACTTAACGTTTGACTTTTGACCATGTCGGGATTGTCCAGGGTTGACTATAATAGCTGACCAGGTTGCGTATTTACAAAGGCTATACCATTACAGTGAAAGTGCAAACTGAACTGGCTTAGCTTTTGTATGACAAAAACTTGCCGAAACCCTAATCTATTCTAGTACAGAAATTGACCGAAGTCGTGTAGACTTTGTGAGATAACTTCAATTGAACATTGTAGCAACAAAAGCTATCCCATTTGATTTCGATATTTACCGATCGTTGGCTTCAATTTGATACTTAAATGGCATTTGTTCTGATTTTCAAAGATAGAAATAAAATGTGCATGCATTATGACCATCGTTATTTTGATGACTTAACGTTTGACTTTTGACCATGTCGGGATTGTCCAGGGTTGACTATAATAGCTGACCAGGTTTATGGCGCTTCGCCGGCCGCTGCCGCGGCACCGCTCGCTTCGCTCGCTCGGCTCGCGCACGTGTATAACTATATGCAACCTAACATGCTCCTCCTCGCTGCGCTCGTCGTCGCACCTAACCGTACTGATTCCGCCTTCCGGTGCGGGAGCTCTTCTCGTAGTCTTCTTTCATCGCAATGTATATCAAACAAAGATATACCTACTTTTCATCTTGACAAAAGCTTATCTATTTGAGTGAATATGTATTATACAGTACTAGGTTTTGTCATTGCATTTCTTTGAAAATTACAAGAGCAAAAGCTAATCCATTTCAGTCAATTTTTTTACTGAGTTCGATTAGGTATTGTCAAGTTATATGCATAAACAAAAGCTCCTCTATTAGAGTCTGACTCGTGACTCAAATAGTATAGCCTTTGTATATTCGCGACCAGGTTTATGGCGCTTCGCCGGCCGCTGCCGCGGCTCCGCTCGCTTCGATCGCTCGCTTGCGCACGTGTATAACTATATGCAACCTAACATGCTCCTCCTCGCTGCGCTCGTCGTCGCACCTAACCGTACCGACGACACAGCCTTCCGGTGCGGGAGCCCTTCTCGTAGCTTATCTCTTTCATCGCAATGTATATCAATCAAAGATATACCTACTTTTCATCTTGACAAAAGCTTATCCATTTGAGTGAATATGTATTATACAGTACTAGGTTTTGTATTTGCATTTGTTTGAAAATTACAAGAGCAAAAGTTAATCCATTTCAGTCAATTTTTTTACTGAGTTAGATTAGGTATTGTTGAGTAATATGCATAAACAAAAGCTCCTCTATAAGAGTCTGACTCGTGACTCAAATAGTATGGGCTTTGTATATTCGCTTCCCGTTCACCTAAAATCATACAATTTGGCAATAAGTGAGAACTGTCAATACAAATAAATCACAGAAAAACTATTAGGTACTTACAAATTGTACCTACAGTCAACTACTTGTAGATACAAGAAGATGGATTTTTAACTGTTTTTCTGATATTGCAATCTGATTAATGTGGAGAGGCTGCCTGCAAGAGGTGATGTGCTGATTAAAATTAACCGTGTATAGTGCAGTTAGTACTTAAAATCAAGCAATAACTTTTTTCAATTTGATTTCTTTTTTCTTTTTTCAACCGACTTCCAAAAAAGGAGTAGGTTCTCAATTCATCCGTATGTTTTTTTTTGTGTCTTTGTTACACGATATTTCGGAAAATGATTAATTGATTTTGAAAATTGTTGTTTCATATGATAGAGTTGTTGTTTCTTCATAGTTGGTCACATTTAAATTTCATCGAAATATGTTGAGTACGTCATTGAAAATTTCAAACTTTTGAAAAAATATGTATGATTTCGGAGAATGTTTACGTTGATGACATTCTCAACTCAGCTAAAGTTTTGACGTGGAGTCGGTTTTTTTAATGCTCTGCATTCGTTGATTATCAAATCTCCCAGTAATAGTTATTTATAACACATACTAAAATACTGTATACAACTTTTGGATATTATTTTATATGAGTATTATAGGTACTGTGGGGTATACTCGGCGTAGCTCAGGGATTGGTGACCTAGATGGAGGCTAAGGGAATATACAATTATTTATCTCAAATTCATAATAATGGTATTTATTCAGATTCTCTTTTTTCTTTTTCACTTTTCTAATACCAAACAATTTGAAAGCTCCTTATTCGAAAGTAATTGTCACGTCAAAATATATTACTAGCCAGTGGAATACGAGTTCGTATTCCACAATACTATCCGGAATAAATACATACACGGCTTTATATTCCATCCACCGAAACGAGTTAATAGGACAGAAAACGGGCCGGTGGGTGGTTGGTTTAACATCAATGCTTAGGCTGCATATACAATGTTAGGTTTTTCAGTTTGTTCGTGCGACCCGTACAATACAGATGTGCTCACCGTACAAGTGCAACAAGATTCGTGATATAATTTCGTGCAATCCGTCTTAAATTTCGGATATTGTGATTGATTGTATTCCATTCCTTTATTGCACTTAATTAACGAACTTCTCGATTATCTAATCGGTTTGAAATAAGATGGCCGACAGTATAAATTCTGTGGAAAGAAAGGAGGCGACTATCCTCTGAGCCTTCAAGCTATGGGTATTCATTGGATGTCCATCCATAGAGTTCTTAGTTCAAAAATGAATGAGGTGGCAGTAACAGCAGTGATATTAATAGTAAACATATTATTAATCTTCAGATTAATAGTAATCATTAATATTAACTTTATCACTTGAAAAATTAAGATTATCTTAAATCTATTTTACCAAGTATATCATTGTAATAAATATGAATACACAATAAATATTAACAAAGTTTAGTTTAAAACATTGTTAAAAACAAAAAACAAAACAACAGACAGCTCTATTAACTCGTTTCGGTGGATAGGATATAGTGATAGTATATAGTGATAGTACTTATTACACAACTGCTAGATAGATGTTCCTTCTAATTTCTTAACTAATACTAATTTCTTCATATCATAATCCTTCTTCATACTATAAAAGTTATTTTGTGGGCAGTCGACGTTGACAGTCGCGTACGTTTTGCGAATTTAAGGCATTAGCAATTTGTTAAAATAACAGCTAACCTATATAGCCCAGCCCATTAATTTAAGACATTTTAAACTCCAATCTGCGGAAAAATTCCTAGTGAGCTGAATTTTTGTATACGCCTTTGAATAAATGAATGATAAAAAAATATGTATTAAAGTTCGATCTCTTATTTCTGAATTCACATAATGTAGTCACTTTCTCAGCATTCTACTTCGAAAACGGTCAATTTTACGAATAAATGCAACAGACATTTTTGTAGAAAATTGCACGATAAATAATTTTTGTAAGGACCTGTATTGGCCTTTGAGAAAAACTGATTTTCGCGACCTTTTAACCTCTGTAACTTTTTTATTTTTTTTTATTTCTCTTTTTTACAATAAACTGTCAAACTTGTAAGGTCTATCGCGTATAATGCACTTAGAACATTTTAGATACTGCAAGAATTCTGTACTCAGTGAATGTCAGTGTCGAATGTAATTATACCATGTACACATGGCCTCAAACTAAGCAAAGTTTGTGATATGGTCAACTAGGGGGGAAACTAGAATATAAATACATTCAGACCCGATTTTTTTTCCGTGTGGTAATCGTAGCCGAGACCTCCCGATTTGCGTAGTAGTTTATCTCCTCCTCGACCTCTGCACCACTGAGTAAAATACAATACATAACTTCACGCCTTTATCCCTTATGGGTTAGGCAGGACGGCAGAGGCTATAAATCCATCAGATGTCACGTTTGACGAATTTGGAGGTATTATTGTATTAGTGAAGATAGATTTCTGCGATAGTGGTCAGCTTATTGCCCACAAAAACGCTAATAAATCCTCTGACCCTTAACTAACTTTTACAGTTTGCCCGGGAAACAGAAGCAGCGGGTAAATTCTATGTTTTTCTTTTGTTCCCAGTCGAGCATGGCAATTTACAACACATTAGATGTATTAAGTATAATCGTAATCAATATTCACGTTTTTTTGCAGAATGGAGCTCATTGCATTGATAATATTATCGTCAACTACGTTGATAGCCGGCCAACGACCTTTTCACTCCGGCGGCAACCGTAGTAAGGAGCATCACGAGTTTCGACGAAGAGCTAATATGCCCATTGTAGGGTTCGATACCAGGTGCGTAGAGTTGTGCTTTGTTGTGCATTAAGCACCATCTAACAAACAACGCATCAAACCAAGGCGACTTTGCTAGTTTACAACAGTGAAGACGGCTGTTTATAATCAAATTTCGCATGACCTTGGCGTGAGCTAGTTGTAAACGGTGGTGTTTAGAAACACAGACATACACCTACATAGACAACGCAAGTGTCACGATTTGTATTCTAACCAAGCGTGCCGACTTTTTAAGACTTATTGTGACGTCACAGCTGATATTTATTACTGGGAAACATAAACAGATTCAGAGACACCTACGCCACCGATGAAATCGATTATTAAGAACGATATCGATATTGTGGAATCGATTTTCTAACAGACATACATACGTGCGGATTAAATCTAGCGGCGACTAACCTTGACGCTTGATCGGGGTTCGGACACGCAAAGTACATGTATTTTCGTAATCCATGTAAATGTATGTCTGTGTTTAGGACGGTGTGTACGCTCGTTACTGTATATTTTACTATATAACTATAAATTACTCGAGTTTTATAGCTTTTTTAGCCTGCGTTACAACCTTTCCTTCTTCTTTATTCCTTCAATTACATACAAAACTACCATCGCGAAGATGTTGTCGACGCGAGAGATCAAAGCGCACTGACAGTTCGGGGCGTGGCTTAGCGTGACCTTGGTTTTTGTCCTTGTTTACAACCACCATTTATAACAGTGTGAATGACACTTTGAATTTGTTGTCAACAACTTAACCTTACATAACCTTGGTTGGAAGCATTGGTTTTAAACTGTCTAGCTGGGCCTAAAAGTAAATTTAAAACAGGTAACCTTTATCTCCCATAACAGCTATAGTAGGTATATTGAATGTGTGCAATAAATTCGTATACTATGCAATTCAAATAACAATTGAAACGTCAATGACGTATATCTGTCACTTAAAAGTTAAGGTCAGCAGAAATTTTCCTTTTCAATAAAAAAAGTAATTCAGAGTACCTGTTATATGTAATAGAGATAAAAAAAATATTATACCTACATGTAATTAGATTTTCAACTTTATTTACGCGGTGCATAGTGAAGAAGCTCGGAAGACATGCCAACATTATACGACGATAATGGTTATACAGAAAATGAATTTTCATAATTAATTGCAATGGAAGACAATTCAAATGCTGATTAATTTTTGTATCTAATTAAAAATAACTTCTTTAATAAATAATATTTTACTATTACATCCCATTGAGAAACATTCGTTTGTTGTTACAGATACGGCGACTCTCTCCTTGCAATCCCAAGACCAGCAGTAGAAAGAGATTTATTAGATCGTATTAGAAAATTGACTAATAACAACAAAACACCATTTTGGTTTACCAACCGGCAATCTTTAGAGATGCAAAGACAAAATCACTATCCTTTAAGGCAAAATTCTTCCAAACTGGCCAAATTCTTTAGTCCTATTCTAACTGAAAATTCAACAAAGAAAGACAACCTTATAAACGATAATTCAAGTTCCAAGTTCGATTCAATCAGTTCGAATCAGTCGATTAATTTATATGTTAATGAATTTAAAAATGAAATTAAAAATAAAAACAATAAAGCAACAGAGTCGACAGAGTCGACAGAATTGAATTTCGATTTAAATTTGGAACAAACAGAAGATAATGATGACACCTTTATTGAAGTCACTACGACACTATCGAATCTGGCCGTGAAAAATGAGTTCAACGAGTTATTATATTTATTGAATTTGTCACCTATGGTTCAAAACACCGCGCCGCCCCGTAATGTAGGGTTTATCGTAAATATAACAACACACTAAAAATTATGTGTCAAGCTAAAGGGCATTATATTTCGTCGCTCCATTCTTCAATATAATTAACCAGGTATTCTTGCTAGCATCGACGTACTTTTAGAAATTAATTGGCAATACCAAGTTTTTTTTTAAAGCAACACAATTTTCACTCCTGCCCGAATCAAGGCTTCCTTTAACGTGTATTTAAAATTAATTAATCTTGGTGATTTTTATATCAAAATACTTTTTTGATTTAATAACTAATCATAGTTATTAAGATGTGTAAGCGTACAGTGCAAAAATTGAAGATATCTATAAAAAGAGGTAGTCGTACTAGTTTCAACTGCTTATCAAAATACGAATTATTATTTACAACCGAGATCGAGCGTTGCCAACGCAAAATCAGGACACTCCAAGCAAAAGGAACGCTAATGAAGACAAATTATTTATACTTGATAAAACAAATTAGCACCTAACAGTGACAATAATAAGTGCTTATCAAAGATTTTAAAATATACGGCTTAACAAATAGGCCTGGAAGTTGACCGTGTGTCATCACGAAGGCAAATCGA
Organism: Stenoptilia bipunctidactyla; assembly: GCA_944452665.1. NCBI lineage: Eukaryota > Metazoa > Arthropoda > Insecta > Lepidoptera > Pterophoridae > Stenoptilia > Stenoptilia bipunctidactyla. The sequence continues at coordinate 11,756,358 of OX101740.1, read as the reverse complement.
CCCCTAGAGGTTAACCGTGTGTAAACACGTGGGAGTTTCCTAATTTGTTTCAAATATATTGCTTAACGAATACGCCTGGAGGTTGACCGTGTGTTTTCACGAAGGCACTTCTACACCCTAGAGGTTAACCGTGTGTTAACACGTGGGAAATACGAAAAGGTTTAGTACAATTTCAATCATCGAAATACCTATCTAGATTTTTAGTACTGCCTGGAGTTGGATCGGGTATCCTTAATAAGGCAATTCCTTAAAATTATTTCGTCTGTTGCCTACGTGTTCTTTTTAATACCTTTTTAGAAAACATATGACTATTCTAGGTCTGTAACATTATCTAGATTTGTTGTATAGAAAATCCCTGCTCCAAGTTTCAAAATAATGTTGACAAAACAATGGAATTATTGAATTGCTTATGGATTGTCATACATTATGAAATAAAGTAATAGAACCTCGACAAATTTTTAAGTTTCTCGGTTTTATACGTAATGTATAAATGTATTTCGCGGCGGTAAAAAGCTGCTGAAGTGTTTTACATTATATGTAAACAAGGTAATTATTATAGATTTAAGACAACTTAATAAATAAGGATATGCCTCCAAACTAATTAAGGGATGTTTAAAGAAGTAGTGTAGATAAGTAGTTAACAAACTAAAATTATCGAAATTATCTATCAAGCTCATCATACTTTTTAAAAAAAACACTGCAAAGTCTATTTCTTCTTCATATACTTAAAACCTGGAGGTTGCCCGAGATGGCAACATGAGGGTTAATTAAGCATTTATTTGTTGATATGGTATACCTAGAGGTTATTCGAGATAATCACACGAAAGCAATAGGTATCATTATGTGATTCATTCTTAAAATATAATTTTGCACTAATGAAATATTTAAAATATTTGGACGATCCATTAAAATTTTTACACCAACAATGAGCTTGGAGGTTTTTGAGATACGATTACGATACGAAAGCAATTATAATATCACAACATGACTTCTTTAAGTAGAATGTCAAAGTGATTAAATAGATTAAAAAAATAATAATTCTACTTTTAACGGACACAATTTTACGTAAACCTGAAGCAGTTTAAGAGAAGCCTATTTCAATGGAAGAGGCACAATATGTGTTAAATTCTAAACAAAAACCACGAAGTGTTTATCGGTAAGGAATGTATATTAGCTGAACCGCTAAGCGTTGTGATTTAAACTTCTTTAAACCGCTTTGTTACTAAATCTCATTTTAGGCTGACAAGACTATTCATTGATAAATTTATAAATATTTTATTCCAGCTCACACCAAGGTGAGTGTCATAAATACATCTTAAATATTAAACATTTCAATTCAAAATTTCAAAATTCGAACTTCATTATTTGAGAGTACAAAGCAATGCTTTACGGGTTGCCCATTGCATCTACAATCAACATTTACAGAAAATATGAGGGATACTACCTCCTCGTAAATATTTTAGAAACCAAGGTTATCAATCTGTTATATTCTCGAAGATTTATGTTGCATTGGTAAAGAGTATAACGATTGACTTCAAAATGTGATTGTAAACAAATACCTACTGTATGTACTGTACACTTGTTGACATATCTCGTTATTACTCAATTACCTCAGTTTACAAAAACCTATACAAGGTACCAACTTGTAATTTTTAGGATTATTATTTAATCCTTAGGGACAAATTATCTATATCAGTACCCCAAGATAATTGTTCTAAAATTGTACATTTTACTCAAAAGTTATATTCCTAGCAGTCATACACTATCACGTATTAGGCTGCTTTTTCAAATTTTGTCTGAGAATCTGATTTTTTCAAATAAATCATAAAATCGCAAATATCTCCAGAACCAGTAAATATTGCTGAACATACATGGGGTTATTTTGGTAAGTATTGAGGTCCCCCATCCCTGGGAAGCGTTTGATCCACTCCTCAAGTTACATCCTGTATATTTTTTCATTCTTAGGGATTCGATGTTATAACCTTCTTGGTTCTAAAATTTCATTAAGATTCCAGCCACGGCACACATAACACCCATTGGCCAACATTTTCTCTTCTTTTCTTTCTTCCATGCTGGACTGGGAGCGAAAGAAAAACATAGAATGTGCCAGCTGCTTCTCTTCCCGTGTATACTGTAAAAGTCAGTTAAGGGACGGAGGTTTTATTGGAGGTTTTTTTTTTGTGACGGATATGTAGCTGACCATCTGTCACCGCAATAGTCTCACTCCATCATAATAATACCTCCAAATTTGTAAAACGTGACATCAGATGGTTTTATAGCCTCTGGTATTCTGCCTACCCCATTAGGGATGCAGTGTGAAGTGTGAAGTGATGTATGTATGTAGTATTCTTTCTTGTGAGTTCCAATAAATATGAAAAGAGAATATTGAAATGAGTTTTAAATGTAAGCCTTTAAAACCCCAATTTCTCTATGGGATCCACAATTAGTATAAGAGAACATTTCGAAATAGAACATTAACGGTAAATTTTTTTTAAGATATTAAAAAGTTATTAATACTTTAAGACTGTCTAATGCTCAACGTGTTTAGAATCTTCCCTTGTTAAAATAGATACCTAGATAGGTAATATTCAAATACTATCCAACGGTATACATATTCAAATCACGGATATAATTAAGACATCGGCTCTTTGCCAAGATCAACCTCTTCTTTTTTATTTACTCTTTTTTGATGAAATATTTATATTTGTCCAGCAAAACCCCATTAAGAAAATAATGGTTTCACAGAAAGTATAAGAACTTGTAAGTGTAACAATTTTTTTTTTGTCGTCTAAGAAACCTCATAATCTGGTTATTGCTCAAACTATAAGCAGGTGCCTAAAGTTAGTATTTCTTATTAGGTTTCTATTTCTTGTATAGGTGATCATAATTTTGCTATATTACAGGCTTAATTGAACACAAGAATAAATTATTTTTCAGACTCTGTGCGCCTTAGACCTTAAAATTAATAAAGAAAGTTTTAAAATTATGTATTTAGCAACCATGAAAAACGACTATAAAAAAGGACGTGTGAAGTTTTGTTTTCTTCAAGTATGTTCTTAAAAATAGGTCTTTAAATATCTACCTGGTTATTTATATCTGAAGAATAGAGCGACAAAATATAATAAAACTAAAATTATTATTATATGAGTCGCTCTATTCGAAGATATAGCAAGCAACCCAACCCACCTATCCCTATAGCATATTTTAAAAAAACCATTATACGTCTCTACAGTAATGAAGCTTTGTTTCAAGCAGGAGTGAATATTGTGTTGCCTTTTAAAAAAATATTTGGTATTGCCAAATAATCTCGTCGTAAAGTGCGTCGATGCTAGCAAGATAGGTTAATTATACCTGGTTAATTATATCTTCGAATGGAGCGACTCATATAATCATAATCGAACTTCACTTAAGGTAAGTTCGTTTGATTATATATTATAAATGTGCTATATTTAAAAAAAATTGAATAATTTTTTGTGGGGATAAAATAGCGACGATCCCACCGAAAATACATAGGTAGAAAATTTTATTGATGTCAGCCAGAAGGAATTGTAATATTGTATAAAATAAAATAGTCTGTATTTAAGATATTAAAGAACAATTTATTGTGTATCTGAGTTTTATTTAGTAATGATGGCGGGCCTTACAACGTAATGACGTACCTACTCTGTGAGGCCTTAGAAACACATCAACGATGAAAGTGATTTTGTGTAACGTACATATCGTACTAAATGGTAGGTTTCAGAGGAAATAATAAAGTCTATATTTAAACCCAAACAGATTTTAAGGGTTCCATAACCAAATGGCACAAAATGGAACCCTTATGCAGGGTGACTGGTGGGTCATTTTCGAAATTCCAGTACGTGATAGTTTGAGATCATACATTAAAAGAAATAATATAATAGAAAATAAGAATTAATTATTTATTGAGTGAACTTAACCGAAAGTTAAAAAATTCATTACGCAACGCATGGTTACATAAGCGTAATGTGATAGACACTTAGCGGGTGGTGATGTGCGTGTGGCAGGAACACTGCTGTGTGCGTGTTAACTGAGGCCGCGCGTCGGGAAAACGAAAAGTATAGTAAGTTCTCTTTATTCATTCGTAAGGATTTCTGTTAAAAATTTAATACCTATTTGTACTATGTTAATTATGATCAGAATCGAGTTCAGAGTGCTCTCCTTCAGTATCCAAAATTTGTCACCAGTCACCCTGTAAAGTCCAACTTCACTCCAGTAGTAGAGTTAGTCTCCTAGTTAGCCTGCTTTTATTTTCTGATTTCTGAAATTATCAACAATTATCAGTGTATTTTATAAAAAAAAAACAATTGGTAAAATGAAATAGGTTTACATGCATTACATATGATATGAGTAGGTATATCAAAGAGACGGGTCTTATTCGGATCTCATGACTAGGGTCCTTCGACTATATTCTCAAGTTTTATTTAACACGAGCGTTTGCCCGCGACTTCGTACACGCATAAACTCAAAAGTCCTATTTTCCGTTCCCGTGGGAATTCCGGGAATTCCTTCCATTATACAAACAGACATTTATTGAGGAACCTTTATACCAAGTATCACATCCGTGCACTCAAAGAATAAGATTTTATCATACAAACTAAAACATCATATATTTCCCGTTTCCGTGGGAATTTCGGGAATTCCTTTCATAAAACAACCAGTCTCGTTTTGAAGAACTTTTATGCCAAGTATCATACCCGTGCACTCAAGGAATAAGATTTTTCATACAAACTAAAAAGTCCAATAATTCCCGTTCCCGTGGGAATTTCGGGAATTCCTTCCTTAGTGCACCTCTACATCCCCTAAAGAATGTATGTTCCAAATTTCAGCTTTCTACGTCCAGTAGTTACGGCAGTACGTTGTCTGTCAGTCACTCAGTAACTCAGTCAGTAACGGAACAGTTTTATATATATTGATACAAACCTTATTTTATATTTAAGACCCAGATTGTAAGTTATTTTGTTATAAAACTAATAAAGAAATAAAAAACGTTCCTTTATAAAACTCATTATATTGACTTTTTAAATAAATAAACCTTATTGTAATAACTAAGCGTAGTAACTTATACTTACATCGAAATAACTTATAAAAACGGTATAAATTAATTATAAACATTATGACTCAATTATATTTGTTGTTTTTTAACAGAAGTAAAAAAGTATTTATTATCAGTTCAAGTTGATTCACACATAGCATTTGAAAACAGGTTTACTTTCATTGTATAATGTTCCCAATGAAAGAGAGATACAAATACATAATCGTTATTAAAAATTAATTCTATGATAATTACGTCAAATTTACTACGTAGGATTTGCAAATAAGCAAAATATGAGCATTATTAAGAAAATTACTTGCGAACGGAGCACAGCCCTTAGAAACAATGAACTCTATTCAACATTACACTGTCAAATTTTAAGTCTATCTTATGTCAGAATTAGGTTTACCAGACATCGATGGATAGTTTCTACCATACCAATCGAACGATCGTCGATCGATGGCAGAATTGCTAATGATACTATGACTATTTTATTCCATTCTTGTTCAAATACTCTGGTCCCAGTTTGTCATGTTCGTATTGTGCATCCATAGCTCATTGCATCTGCTATGTAAGCAATCTGGTTGTGGCATGACATTGGCTCTCACAATTAGCTGTCTTGTGTTTGTTTTTTTTCGTGTCACGGTCAATTTGTACTGTACCTATTCTGCCGTCCTACCGTAAAAGGCCGCTAAGTGCAAAATCATATTTTCGAGAAAAAAGACAAAAACCCGCCAAACTTGTTTTCTAGAGTTGTATGTAAAGATAGCTCACATCTGTTGAAAATATATCGCAATTACACACTTATAATGCGATTAAAGGAGTTTAACGTTTCTACAATCTAGAATTTTTATGGTTTTTATAAGCTAGGTAGTCCAAAAATGGCAAAATGTCATTTAGCCGCCTTTTTTGGTAGGACTGCAGTATTTGTATTAATTTGATAATTCTGACTGAAAAAGAGTGCCAAGAGCTTTTTCCGCCGGCTTTTTTGTCTCTTGGTCTACTGTAATATCTTATTTAACAACTATCAACAACTAGTTAAAGCCGAAGTATGTGATGACTGACTTCATCAAGTGTTTTGTGAAATTCCTAAGATGATTAAAACTTTTTGTTTTTTATTTTAATAAATTAGTTGACATCGACGCATAGTTTCTATCATACAAATCGATAGACCGTTGATCGAGGGCATCAACGTCGACCAACCATCGATCAACTGGGTAGTCGAAAGGTATCCGTCTATCAATAGACAAGCTTCCAGACTATGAGATTGACTTCGATCGTTGACCTCAATCGACGCCGAGTTAACAACTATCGAGTCCTGAAGTCCTCTTTTTACATAAGAGAAACCTAAAAAAAGAGTGTAATGTCAAATCGAGCTGAATCTAGTGTTAAAATGTACAGTAAACTACAGTTATTATTTTATAGGAGTACAGTCACGTGTAATAGGATGTATACACTTCGCAACTTATTTGGTTGTGATAAGGTTAAAATTCCAATGAAAATTTATACATCTTATTAGACGTGACTGTACATAGTGCATTCTACAACGTTTCTAAATATCCATATAAAAATATGATCATTAAAAAGGCTTACAAAAGGTACATTATTGATTTCACGACGATTTTTATTACTAGTCAAATCGTTTTATCCAAATTTAACACCGATTAAGGCAGCTGAAGGCATTCTAAATACAAAATATGAATAAAGGCATCTTTAAAAGGCTTGTTTCTTCTTAATAGCTACTTATATAAATGCAAACAATGGAACTTTTAAACATGAAGTCTACCACATAAGGATTACCATATGGTTTATTGATTGTCATCCTTACTAAAGGCAATATAAGACACATAATTAGTCTTCATTATTTTCTCGTTAAAGACTATCACTATGACAATAGTGCATAAAATAGCATAACTCATGCACAACATTTTATAAATTAAATAATACCTTCAATTTGGTACATTACAATACTCAACTTAATATTACAACTTCACTCAAAAACTATGAGCAAAAGACCCATAAGTACAAAAATCACAAAACAACTTTCACTCATAGGAAATAAAAAATAGCATCTTAAAAATACATTTTTGTATGTACATACATAGGCAAACCTATTTTATTTTTAGGACCTAACCTTCGCCTTAAACACCAAAGTAACAACTCACTGCAAATGTACTTTTAAAACTGATAATTTTGGCAACATAATACTATAAAGAGGGCAACGACAAATTGAATTTAATATTAAAAAGTTAAATACATAATTGTAATTGAAAATCGTCTTTCACAAATGGCGCTCAATTCGAATTTGGAATTCAAATTTGAATTATAACAGTGCATTTACAACTTTTATATGTAACAGTGAACTGGCAGAAAGCAAATTATATGACTCACATAAAAAGTAAATTTCTTTCTTTTTATTACCGCGCGACAAAGATTGCTAGACATACAGCCAGTATGATAGAAATTGATTGTTTCACTGAAGACGCTCCTTTTGTGACTGACGGTAGATTCATACTTTTGTAGTTGCATGACCTCTCTGCTATTTCGTTGTTCATTATTTCTGTGTAGTTGGGGTAGTTCTGAATTTGAATCGGCTGAAACAATAAAAAATGTTTTATAAAAAGGAATCAACTAAGTCTCTTTGATCCAAGGGATGATCGAGGTAAGCTTATGATGAAAGGCCAATTAAAATATACAAGTCTTGGTTATTTGAGTCGATTTGACGGTAACCGGTGTCTATTTTTAGTTTATGTCGAGTTAAAACTTGAAATTGAATTTAAGAATGCATAGCATCTAGATCTTGTGGACATTTAAAATCAAATCCAGATGTCAATTTCATAAACAGCAATATCCGAAGAATACTTTCAAATTATTCATTTAAAATAAATTGAACTATCGCTTTAATTAAAACAATTAGTTCATTCTTCTTTCCAAAATTAAAAAAATATTTCAGGGATAATCAACGTTAATCAACGTAATTACTATAAAAGACTTTTTTCTTATTTGCCACGTTATTACAAATGTGGATATTGCTGGTTTTGCTTTTATATGACTTAATATTATAATTTAAAACTCATTTCAAGTACCATTTTTATTTTATAATTAAATGCTCGACAACCCCGTATAAACGGTTTGACGTTAAGTATAGAGCCTCTTACATATTTCAAAGTAATTAATTTACACAACTATAATAAATAATAAATAAATATTTCTGACACTCACACAACATTATCTAGCCCAAATTAAGTTTCTTATAGAACTTGTGTTATGGATACTAGATAACTCATATACTTAAGAAATATATAAACATACATATTGAATAAATACATATTTTTTATTAGAATAATCTTAAATAAACATATAAACATCCATGACTTGACGACTAATATCTGTGTTCATCACACAAATATCCGCCGCCGCCGCCGGGATTAGAACCCAGGACCTCTGGCATAGAAGGCAATGTATGTTACCGCTACACCAGCCGGTCGTCAAACTATGTTTAATTGAGAAAATGTCTATGTCTTTCAAATAAAGGTAGCATATCGTAAAGAGGAAAATAAGAGAGTGTTAAATTTCCACTGGTTTCCGAATTTTTACTACTACTTTATACATCTATCTATTAAGTAAATGCTGCATTTTGTTATGTTGCTATACATTAAGATTTTAACTGTTTGTTTTAGTGTTTGCCTCTGTTGATGGACCAAAATAAATAAATAAAGATAAGTATAATATTTCATTTCTATAATATATTTTTACTTACCACTCCCCAAGAATCATCCCGTTTCTTACAGAAGGTCATATGCATGCCCCAATACAAGGTCTTCTCGATTTGTTCGGTCAACAGCGGCTCGGCCCACGGCATCTCGTTCAAATGCGCCATGAAAGTTTTGTTGCGGAATTCTGGCGGTTCTCGGATCACTAGTTCTTCTGGGGAGAAGATAAATTATATATTATATTGGATGTAGGGTTTTGTCAGCTTTTAATATCTACAATGTATAAAAGGTAAATAAAATCTGACTGTAAATTAGGGATTATCTTAGAACAACTGAATATATTTTAATCTAGTTTGCACAAGTCTAAAAGTAATTCTTAGGGCTAACTAAGGGCCGAATTAGCAAGGTCTATGTCAAAGAACCTAGTGATCATATTGATTTGGAAACTGCAACTAAATATCACCATTCCAGAAAGAATGTGTTACAGCGTTTTTTATAAATAGCCAGTTCTTTCCTTAACTCGTGTGTTGTCTTCGACATTCACTTACTATCTTGTGAGAATGTATACTTGGGTTAATGTTAATTAGCTCATCACCTCTTGCAGGCAGCCTCTCCAAATCGCAAAAACATTTATTCTACAACTTTTTAAAATTAATAGTTTTTAAAATGTTAGTTTTCCCATACAAAAAATATTTATAGCCTCTGTTTAAGGGCGTAACTCTATTTACTGTGAGCGTAAGTATGCCACGCACCTTGCGTAATAAAATATAGCTTCATATTAATAATAGGTACTTCTTACAAAATGTAGCGTAAGGAGCAAACATTTTTTTGTTTTAATTTTTTGTGTTATTTATCAAGGTTTGTAAAAAGTTGTAGAACAAATGTTGTTGGGATTGATGTGGAGAGGCTGCTTGCAAGAGGTGATGCGTTTAATAAAATTAACCCTGTATAATATGACACAGCTGCTGTGCTGGTAATGTTTTTCAATAACAGTATTTTTTTACTTTATGGTAAGTGCCAATAAAAAAAATGAGTTCAATAAGAATGTGTCATATTATTTCACTTAGTATATCTTAAACAGAGTTCATTTGAACACACCATTAATGTATACAACGTGTAACATAATAAAGAGATAATACTTAAAGGTTTGATGATTTTATGTTTTATGATGTAGTTTTATAAGCAACAGTAACATAAATTTGCTATCCTTACGGTTCGACCGAAAAACAAGTTCAAAATCTAGATCGAAATATCAAGTGTCAAGTCAACCCTAAAAACAGCTGTTAGCTTTTGATGAAATCTATTCGATAACAGATTGCGTAAAAATAAAGTGACGGGTACCTAAGACAGATACTACACGTTCAGCCGATGCGAGAAAGGTCATAATGTCACTGATTGCGGCACAAGTCTTGTTTTAGCTTATTAGGTTGACTAGGGTTGTCAAAATATTATGTTGTAAAATAATAAAATAAATTTGTATGAAAGTCTATACCAGCACTGATCATGATATTTTTTTTACTGAATATTCTACATATGGTATAGAAGCTAACCCTTAAGTTTTATCTCTCTATTTTGTTACACGTTGTAGATCGCGGCAAATATTTTAGTCCCGCCTGAAGTTGTCTCAAGGCGTTTCACGCAGGTGCTTTACTTACAAAAAACCTGCGCTAAGCGTCTCGCAACAACTTCAGACAAACAAAAGATGTTTGGCACTTTCTTGTTAAATTCATTCCTGTGTGTATTTTCTTATTCATAAAAAATACATAGGTACATACATACGCCTGTATCCCATTATGGGTTAGGCAGAACACCAGAGTTTATAAGACCATCTGATGTCACGTTTGACAAATGAGTTATTATAATGATGTAGAGAGGCTATTGCAGTGACAGGGGGTCAGCCTATCGCCCACAACAATGCCAATAAAGCCTCTGTCACTTAACTGACTTTTGCAGTATACCCGGTGTACTGTTGGTATCTATGCAGTAGATGCAATACATTGTCTCACGTACCACACTGGAGGGGGCTAGCTGTCAACGGCAGTCGTGCGACGAACGCAGGACGAGTTGGACAAGCGCCTGCGCTCCAGGTTGTGTGTAGTAGTGAGCCAGTGACTTACTGTGTCCTTATTTCTAGAAGGGTTCTACACCCGGGAAGAGAAGCAGCAGGTACATTCTATGTTTTTATTTCGCTCCCAGTACAGCATGGAAGCTATTTAAACTGAACTTACTCATCAAGCCAACGCCTTGGTCATCTCCTTGCACTGCGGTTTCCTCTGCATTATGTTGTTTCATGTCCATTTCCAACAGTGGTGATAGATTGTCGAGATTCCTGGAAATAAAATGATGATAACGTAAGTTTGTGTCTTTGTCTCAATAATTAATAAAATTAAGCTAAAGAACCATGAAATATTTTTAATGAATATTTATAAGGAATAATAAATATATCATGAGAAAGAAAAACTGAATATTCTTTATATCTAGAATATAATTATGTTGCTTTTAATTTCATTATTAATTATTAAATTCTATGTAGGTATACTGTAAATATGTAGTCTGTTGTAGTCCACGTTTTTAGGAAAAAAAATTGTGTGAAATCGGTGCATGATGTGTTAAATAAAAGCGAGGTAAGTAAGACAAGTTGTCTGGTTAACTCATATAAGTCTATGGGTATTTTTAAATCTTAGTTTCTTAAGCATATTAAATATGAAATTCATTTAAAACATGAATCCATCTTACCCAGAAGACAAGAAAATATTCTCCACTTGCATCATAGTTAGCCCGTAGAATTCTCTCACTCCGAAGGTTTCAAAGAATTCTTTTACAGGAGTCATTGAGTAGCATCCAGCCAGCTCTGTTCTGGGATAGTAAAGGATGAAAGACAGGCACATTTCCTGGAATTTGAAGAAATTCATTTGTTAGTTAGTTCAATAACAGCCCGTTCACACATGATCCGTTTTACTGGATACGTCTTACGGGATACCTTTTTTGTATCGTAAATACGTATACTGAATACTGTGCCATATGTGAAGTCGCTCAAACAACTCCATGCGCCATCGATGAAAAAATTACGTATCCGGTAAAATGTATCTAGTAAAACGGACCATGTATGAACGGGCTGCAAAACTGTATGCTAAATTATATCTTAAATGTAGATACATGATTGCTTATGATAAGAAACAAATTAAACAAGACATTTGTTGTTCTGCTGTTGCCTTTGTAATTTGTATGTACATAAAGTATAGCAATTTAATTTTAATCTCTAAAGATGATGCTTAGTTTAGGTTATAACAATTTAACAAGAATTATTATAATTTTAAAAAGTACTACAGATTATTTAATCATGAGATTATTTAACCAAACAAATGGGATGTTAATAATACTATTATTAAAAAATACAATATTTGGCATAAAGAGTACCTCCCAAATTTTATAAGTAAATAGTAGTTACCTGGTATGCAGAATATCCACCTAAAATAGGTTTATCTCGAGCCATACTGTCGTAGGTACATTCAGTCACCAAAGTGTCACCTTTCAAGAATTTTCTACCCCCAGGAACTATTCTTGATTGCTGATAATGAGCATCGTATGAATTTTCCTGAAAAACCAAATATTTAAAAACTACAGACAACGCCATCTATATTTTTATACTCATACTCTTTACTCCACGTTCATAAAATAAAAGGTAATTTGTGGCTGTAACTTTTGAGTTTTTTTCATTAGATGTCTCTGTTATCAAAATACTTCATTTTAAAATATCTTACCTCGGAAATTCTAGGAAGTTCATGATTTCCTCTGATATGCTTGAGTGATATTCGTTTGGCTGCTCCGTGAGCATGTAGAAGTACTGATACAATGTTAATACCTTCTTCGGGCATGGTCTGAAATATAAAATTTAACTACTAAAGAACCATGAAAAAAGAAATAAACACGCAAAATAAGTATGACTAAGAAAGGTTAAACAGCATAAAATTACATGCACGCGAAGCACGTAGGGTGATTCATCAAAACAAACTTTTCCTTAAATGTTACATTTTCTTGTCGTGACTTCACTACCCTTTAAACAGACCTACTTAATCTTTGTTGACACGAAAGCTATGTTATATAAGCTATTAATCTTAAATCTTTGTATCGTTTTCAAAAACTTTTAACTTTGAATCATATGAATAAGTAATAATAAATTAATAATAAATAATAATGACAGAAAAGCCTAACATAAAAAACCATTGATTGTGGCCTATGGTTTGCATTGGGAAGGTTTATCTAATATATAAAATTCTCGTGTCACAGTTTTCGTTGCCATACTCCTCCGAAACGGCTTGACCGATTTTGATGAAATTTTTTGTGCTTTTTCGGTATCTAGGAGAATCGGCCAACATCAATTTTTTTTTATTTAAGTATATGGCAAAACAACGTTTGCCGGGTCAGCTAGTTATTTATATTTTTTAATAATAAATAATATAGAAACAGCTAGTAACTAACAAAAAGGGACTTACGCTATTAGTGCACTCCGGGCTGCATATTCCTACAGTTCTATACCATCGTTGTTTGGGTGGTATGACGTGCAAGGCTGACACTCCAATACCAGCTCCCAGTAATGCTCCGTCGTGAGGCCTGAGCACTGGAGTGTAATGGACTCTTATACCCGAACTGTCTAGAACTGGATAAACAATAAATATTACTAAGAATAATATTTTTTATACATATAATTGAGGAACTCTCTTTATGATATTTTTTTTATTGATTTTAGGTATATAGGTACTTGTCTTTATTGTATATTTATATGCTTAGAATTAAAAAAATGAATAACTTTTATATCAAAGCCTGGGATCTCAATAATATAAATAAAATAAGCTAATTTAGCGTACGAGTATTGTTACATTTAACTAAATTTTGTCTGAATCCCATCTGCAAATAAAACAACTAAAGGCTATTGATATATTATAAAAAAAAATCTTTAAAATATTAAAGACATACCTACATTAAAAATTTAAAATACATTATAAACTCCTTTTTAATTTAACAAAGGAGGTTTCTATAAAATAACTTACCTTCATGCAACGCCTGGTTGTCATAATGAACTTCAAGCATGTAGTATGAGACTCCGCCTTTCTCACCGAGTGGAATACCAACATTCTCAGGAAGGAATTCTCCTGAAATACCAAGATTGCTCTCATAAGATGAAGGTTCATGACTTATGGAAATGTTTATAGAATTACAGTTTATTTATTTATGTATCCTTCATTGTACATACACAAAAGAAAAAAAAGAACAATAAAAAGGAAAAATAAACACAATTTACGAATAGGCGGCCTTATCGCTTGATATATCTCTTGTAATTTTTATCGACCGTTTTTACGATATATGTATTTAAGAATATAGAGAGAAAATAATAGTATACTAATAAAGCAAAGCTAGGTAATTAATTATTTTGTTGTTTGAACGTGCGAATCTCTGAAACTTATCTTACTAACATTAATAATGCGAAAGTTTGCATGTATGGATGGATGTTTATACATCAATCTTGGCAGAATATGCCAAACGGATTTCCATGAAAGGCATAGTGATAATAGGTATACAGTCTGGAATAGCACTTAGGCTTTTTATCCCGTTATTACCATGGAAATAGAAATTGCGGGGGTGAAAAACAGTCAGTGGTCAATATTGCATCGGATAACAAAACCTTTGAGAAAATATATAAAAAAATACGGGATTGAAAGCTACAAGCTTAAAATAGCAATTTAAAAGAGTAAGGTATTGAAATTTCAAATGAAGATAATAAAAAAATGCGAAATTGAATCGCTTCGAAAATATTGAACTAAAAATAAAAACGACATTGATTGTGTCGAAAGTCCTTAGAGAAATTTTAGACAATACAAACATTGAACGAGTAAAACAATACTGTTCTTGAACAAAGCTAGAAGAGTCTGAACAAAATTATTTCAGGCCAATTAAAACTTGTCTCCGGTTCTTTTAAGTTACATAAAAGGTAACTTTCAATAGGTTTTGTATTAAATGAAAACTCTTAAATCAAAAACAAGTGAGTTTCAAAATTTTACGATTAATATTGGATTGACAAAGATATTTTCTATAAAATCTAAAGAGAGATATTTGATAAAAATACAACGATCGGGATTTAGGTAGTAATGGCAACTTTTGGCTTGTTATAAGTTTCTAAATTAACTTCCGGAATATTTGCTTCATGAAGGTGATAGGTAAAAGAAATTGACAAACTTTTACAAGTAGGTATTCCATTTTCTTACTCCTGTAATCAGTGACCTGTAATATATTAGTCATACTTGAAGTACAGAGTAAAATTGAGGCTTTTACCTCAATTATTTTATATTAGCACCTTCGACCAATTTAATCCGCAAAATTTGAAATTGGAATTTCTTTTTGTAAAATATTAAATTTAACCTTCCTCAGAGTTGGGCAATAATTACATTTTTTTAGAAAAGTTATGAAAATATCTCCAAACTTTTCAAAGTTATAAAAGACTGATTGATTTATAATTAGGCTGTCTAAAAGGGTTTGCTGGGTAAAACTTACTTCTGTTTTAATCCAAGTTTCATCCTTAATTAAATTAGGAAAGCTCTAAAATTAACTGATATTTAAACTAAATCCAGCTGCCTGTTTGTATTATAAGTTATTCTCGTTAAAATTTAAATCCAAAATGACATTGTTAAATGTGATCAAAACATCTTTGTCACGGTTGTCTTCTACCGATATTGCCACAAATATGTAAAAAAATAATATTGTCTTAAGTTTTCGCGATTCATACTATTAAATAAAACACTTTTTAACCGGATTTATCGCGTATATTTACATTTTAAATTTTGACTCGACGACGTTTCGGTGTCTTTGCAGACCCCGTGGTCACGAGCTACGCGATAAATCCGGTTAAAAGTGTTTTATTTAATGTAAAAAAATACTAAAAAATATATTTTTAGAATAGATTAGTGTGCAATATAGGATAAATAAATACCTTTAGAACCCATAGCCCAAGCCGCAATAGGAGTGACGCAGATAGCCCATTGACTAGGCCTGCTCGGTCCAAACGCTCCTTCACCTTCAGCCCAATCATTCCAAATTTGCTTGTCAGGGTCCTCAGCACATTCATACAAAACCATGTGATGTACTGGCGATTGGCTGTTTTTCTCCGGAGCGAGACGACCGTTTCTGATTGGCTTGCTGTCGATCAAAGGCTGGTAGCCTATGATATGGTGTTTCATTGGTAGGTCGGGAGCTTTGAAGATTTTGCACCAGAATAAAGTTGCCATTACGTTTGGGATGGTGAGCTGGAAATAAATAATATATTAATAGTTAATTTTTGATAAATAAAATTATGAGTAGTAGGCGTTGGAATTAATAGCTACTAAAAAAGAGTGGTAATAGTACTAAACTAGAAGAGACCTTATTAACATTCATCACATCATAAACCTTTTCAAAGTGCCTAGAGCAGGGAATCCTTTTCCCAACGAGGAGATTAAGGCCATTAACCACCAACCATTTTGGCGATGGGGGTAAACCTATCTGCCTCAGACGCCAGTAGTCGCGGGTTCGATTCCCGCACGGAACAAAAAAAAAAACAAACTAAAAAAATGTTCCGGGTCTGAGCGCTTATCTATATGTATATGTATTCATATTCTAGGTTCCCCCCTTGTTCGCTACATGGTATCTCATAACACAAGCATGTGGCCATATAGTTGGTGTGATAGTCTGGGGATTTTATTATTTATTTTTTACCAAGTCAGTGCTGGTTGTGTAAGTCAGAATTTTGAAAAAACTTGCCGTCCGAAGCTTGGAACTCGTCGTGAAAAATCAACGATCAGTCACCAATCCTTGTGCCGACCGGGCCGAACGTTGCTTAACCCGCTATAATGCATTGATATTCCACGACGACTTTAAACTACTTTAAAATATTAACAGTATTGCATAACATATTCTGATTAAATAATTGACATTACCTGCTTTGGTACGCAAATTCAAAACTTAATCAAAATTACATTACATTTACATGAAATGATAATATGCGAGCCAATATAAATATTACCGAAAACCGTTATCATGTTAAAAACTTCATTACACCCAGGCATTTACATTTCATAGGCTCAGAGTGGGAGGTCTATCGAACGCATTGATATACCAAATGAAAATATGAATTCATTTGCATATAAAATAATGAAACCTATCTGTATGTGGGTGTCATCAACTGTCGATAGGTAAAACTGCTGGAACGAGATTATTTGTTAGTAAAGAAATAAGTAAAGAAGCATGTGACAGATATTGAACAGGATTTGACGGTCTCTGTGATGCCTAGGTCCGTGAGGTCTAGATGCTACCATGCCAATCTTGAGGTCGCAAGTTCGACTCCCGTACGGAACAAGAAAAAAAAATATTTTGGGTCTCGGCTTATCTATCTTAGTATTGAAGAGCGGAATCTTCTAAAACAAGCATTATCAATGTGCTTAAAGGAAGACTCATTATTTGTTATATTTCTTTTAAATTGTTCGAGGAAAAAAAATTGCATGATATCTAATAAGACAAACTTTGTTCACTTTGAGGCTATGTAGTTGGTGTGATTGTCTGGGGATAATATTTTTTATTATTATTTATTAGGCTTCAGTTAAATTTACTGGTGTTATTTAACGGTTTGTACATCATCATCATCAGTCTCGGACGACCACTTTTTCTATTGGTTGTCAAGCCCGCGTTTAACCTCATTCTCACCTGATGGTAAATGAAGATGAGGTCGAAGATGACAGGTTTGGGAAGGAACTGGCTCTCCATAAAGTATTGCCGAAACACATTACCGATGAAGCGTGGTCACTAGCCAGGCGAAGCCTGAAGGGATCCTACCACCTTGTAGGGCCACTTGGATTAGTCGACTAGCTTATCCAATGGCGGTAAGACTTTTGTCGGCCAACCCCACGCGGCTCAGAATTGATTTTCGAGATATCTATGAGCGCGAGTCTCACTTACTAGCAGGTAATTGCGTATATTTATTAAAAAACCGTACGTTATTTAACAAGGATACAATAAACTCAAAATAATTAAAAATCAATTTAGACCAATACATGGTCATGATCACCGCATGCAACACGGGTCATTGTCACCTGTTTATTATCCATATCTAGTGATGTGCCGCTGCGAATATTCCAAATTCCCAGTAATTTACTAATTGGAAATTTACAGGAATATTTCCAATGTTCCCGGGAATATTCCCCAAAGTTCCCAACGATTTTTTTATTTTAATTTTTTTTTAATTTACTTATTTATTTTTATACCGTCACGTCAACGCGACAATATAATAAACCAATAATTACCTACTAAACTTTGTTTTTTATTATTGGGAATATTCCTCAAAAAATTGTTAATTTACGGGAATTTTCTCGGGAATATTGGCAAAAGAAAAATAATTGATTTGAGATATATTGACTAAACGACGTAATTATTACCAACTTATGAAACGATTGGTATAAACTAAAAAAATATGTTGGGCGTAAGCGGCTTAAAATGAATAATATTCCCCTAAATTTCCAATGTTTGGGAATATTCTGAGAACGCTACCGGGAATATTCCCAATATTTTCCATATTCCCGGGAACGGCACATCACTATCCATACCAGTTTGATAAGTGTCATACAAGATTCAGTATTTCGGATCACCTGCGACCGGACGTGCGAAACGGCAGGTGGATGTTAAAGGTATTTTACACATGCCTAATTACATCTTTAGGACTTAAATTAAAACTGTTCTTTGCAGTCGCTGGCTAAAACATGTATAACTATACCTACTTTTATATTTTAGAAAAGGATGTTACATTACAACCGCTTTCCTACACATGTTTGTAAGGATAGATGTCTAAAACTATTTCACGCTTTTAAGACGACTCGACTTATCAAATTAAAATATTTCTTCCATATTCCTATAGGATCAGCATTTTAAAATAAAAGGGACTTTTTTTTATTAAGTAAGGATGGGACGTTTGTCTTCCATGCCACCTGATGTTAAGTGAACATGACTTTTTTTTCAAAACTTTTAAATTAAAATTACTTTCAACAAAGAAAAACATGTCAATCCAGTACTCAAACTCGCACACTGAGTGAATCAAATAGACATGATCACAGCGGATATAGAAGGTATCATGACTACCGAACTCAAGACCCCACTACCCCAGAAGGCGAGTACACAAAATCATCGAATCGTTCTTTTTTCAGTAAAATTGTATAAGTAGTAAATAAAAAACACCTTCAATAATTTTCGAGATTTCTTTTTGCACACGCACTTTCTAAAAGTTTTTTAATTCTTACTCTTTTCGAACTCAGGATAGGTAGGTGTTATATATGGTAGGATTTGTGTAGGGCGACTAGTCTCAGGGACCAATATTATATCTTTTAAGGTCTTTGAAAATAAAAATCTTTTTCCTAAGACTGTGTGCCCTTAAAGTAAAGGTTCTATAATTACTGACAAAGTGACCACATAGCGAAGGCAAGGGCCATGTTAAATAGGACATATTATAACTGATCGATCAATCTGTTTTGATCAGGCTAGTACCTAATCAAATTTTAGATTACCGCAGTCAATAAGTCAACAAATTTAAGGCACATATGAAACGTAATAAATAATATATAAAAGAACTTACGTTATTCAGTCTAACATCCCAATGCTTCAAAGGTATCGTTTCAGGTTTGGACACTGGCTGTAGAAATCTGAGAGGCCGGGACCCGCTCTGTACGTGTCTAGGTAGCTGTCCGTCTGAACCATCGGGACCCAAAGCCCAGAGTACTTGCGTTGTGTCTTCCTGAAAAAGTAGAAATAAGTTTATTAGGTCGGTAGGTATATTTTAGGTTAGGTAGGGCATAAACTTTTTGAGCATTCGTACCACCGAATATAATATTTGTGCTTGATATAAATCGATGTAATAGTAGGTATCTATACTATTAATTATCGATATTTTTAGACGACTTTTGATATATGTATACACTGTTAAAAATTATGTGATTTTACATTTATTTATTTATTGATCCACCAACGTTTGTTTACAACATTACATTTAAATGGGTATACATCACTATAAACTTACTAACTAGGTGTAACAAACAATTAAAGGCGAATACATCATGCAATATAATATAAAAATACTTTTTGGTAAGAACTGCTTACATATTTTTGTGCTTAAAAGTATAAAAAAAAAATAACGGAAAGGGCGGGAAATATATTATTAAATTGTGGGACAAGAGCTCAACACTGATCTAATCTTGTTTGTTGAGTCTACATGGACGTCTATGAGATCGCTGTACTGATTCACCAACCTGCAAATTCGTGGGACAGGGGAGTTACACCCAAACACTGTCTTACGAAGTGGTGGATAGAGGGGGTTATTTTATTCCTTGGAAGCCTTACTGGTACTCTGATTGAAAATCTATTTAGAAGTTGGGGACAGTCAATTTTATTTGTGAAAATTTTTGACACAAAAAGCATGTCTAGAAGACCTCTACGAGCCTCTAAGGATATCATCCGGTAGTGTTTCAAACGGCTAAGATAGGATGGTTGTTTTCTTTTTGATATACCATTAGAAACTTGTAGGTGTCTCACAAACCTTTTCTGTACACGTTCTATTTGCAGAGAATGCGTCGCATAGTGAGGTCTCCATACTATCGAACAATATTCTAAGATACTGCGCACGAACGAGTTATATAGCATTATTTTAACCTTGTTATTACGCAGACCTTTGATGTTCCTAATCACGAAACCTAAAAGTCTCGAAGACCGCTTTTTCACATCCTCCATGTGAGGTACAAATGTTAATTTTTTATCAAATAAAACCCCAAGATCGCGAATTTCTTCAAGCTCCTTAATAGTAGTTTCGGCTATGTTATACCGAAACGTTACCAAATTTCTTTTCCGACTGTACCTGAGATAAAAACATTTATTTGAGTTTAAATTCATTTTATTATATCGACACCATTTAACTAGCTCATCAAGGTCATTTTGGAGTAGTTTTGAATCCTCAATGGTATCAATTACTCTACTTAGTTTAAGGTCATCCGCATACATGTAAGTGTGAGAAAATTTTATAACGGATGGTATGTCATTCCAAAAATAGAGAATAGTATTGGCCCCAAGTGAGATCCCTGCGGTACACCGGAAGAAATTTTTCGAGGATTGGAATTAAACCCATTTACCACCACAGAGAACGACCGATCTTCCAAATATGATTTTATCCAAAGTAAAAAATCCCAAAATCCCATACGATAAAAGTTTTTCTAGCATTCTATCATGGGGCAAACGATCAAACGCCTTACTAAAATCTGTATATATTACATCTACTTGTTTATTAGAATCCAACGCCTCTATTAGATTTTCGGTAAGATCTACTAAATTAGTGCATGTTGATCGAGAGGGAACAAAACCATGTTGCTGTGTGCACAAACTTTGTTTTATGTGACTTTGTACATATGGACAAATAAGTGATTCAAATATCTTAGCAGGCGTGGACAAAATAGAAATAGGTCTGAAGTTAGAAATTAAATCATTATTTTTTGATTTATGAATTGGGACTAACTTTGCTTTTTTCCATTCGATCGGAAATACTCCACTCTGTAAAGATGTGTTAAATATAGCCAATAAAGGTTCAACTAGATATTCTGCGCATCTTTTAAAGAATACTGGTGGGATCCCATCTGGTCCAGCTCCCTTACTCTCATCGAGACCTTTAAGCTTTTTTAGTATGGTCTCTGCGTCAATAACAGGAAGAGTTAAGTTTAGACTGCTATATTCGTGGTTTTTTAAGAAATCATTCAGGTCACTATCATCATTAGAATTACTTTTATTATCCGCGTATACAGCGGAAAAGTGTTCCGCAAACATTTCACAGATTTTGTTACCATCTGCCGAGGTTTCTGATCCATTGGCCATAGTTATGGGATAAGAGCTTTTACCGCCACGT
The DNA here is from genome assembly GCA_944452665.1 of Stenoptilia bipunctidactyla. Classification (NCBI taxonomy): domain Eukaryota; kingdom Metazoa; phylum Arthropoda; class Insecta; order Lepidoptera; family Pterophoridae; genus Stenoptilia; species Stenoptilia bipunctidactyla. The sequence continues at coordinate 11,734,643 of OX101740.1, read as the reverse complement.
TTAGATTTGATGTAGGTCCAGAAACACTTAGGGTTCCTTAAAATATTTTGTTCAGAATGTATAATATATTTATTGTAGCAAGCAGTAGCTAAACGTGAGCATCGTGAATTTAGTAGCCGTAACTCTAATTCATCTAAAGGGTTTTTGTATTTATTAAATCGTTGCCTAATTTTATTCTATTCTTTCAAACATCGTTTAAGGTTATGATCAAACCACGGCGGGTAAGATGGTTTTTTGTTTTTTTTCTTAGGCACCAGTTTGTCAATAATATGTCTAATAATACTATAAAATTTTAGAAGAATAATATTAACGTCATTATTGCCTTTGAAAATCTCTATCCAATTACATTTTTCAAGCTCTTTATTAATTTTCCCGTAGTCGGCCTTATAGAAATTTAATTTTATTGTCTCGTGATTGTATTCAAGGCTTGGTCCCATAAATACTGAGATATCAATTTCCAACGGAGGATGAAGCTTGTCAATGGTACTGAGCGATGAGTAACACTGGCGGACATTGCAAGTTGGAAAATCAGACAGCACCAAGTCAAGAATTCTGCCAGATGTATTAAAAATGTTATTATGTTGTTTAAGTCCATGTACATTCAGCAAATCTGTAAGAGGTTGACATAATGTTGGCACGTTATAATCACCCAATAAGCTCCATGCAAAAAAAGTACATAAACCTGTAGAATGTACCGAAAAAAGCTGTAAATTTCAATAAATTGTGGAAAAGAAAATAATTTTCGATAATTTTACAGACTTTTAATTATTTTTATGTAATTATACATAAACGTGTATAATGACAGAACAATTTTAATTTTTACACATGAGCTGGGATTATTACAGAAGCAATACATAAAAAATGTGTAAATATAGTTTAAAAAGGTATAAAATTGCCGAAATATACGTGAATTTCCATAAATTATAGAAAAAATACAAAATTATGTAATGTAAAATGACATCTCTCATGTAAAACTACATCAACAATTAATATTACATAAATGTTTGGGCAACGAGAGTTGCCCAAGCTTTTATGTAATTTTCACTAAAAAAATTTAACAGTGTAGGTTAGTATGGCATGTAAAAGATATTATTGGCAAATTAATTCAATTTTAATTAATTTAATTGTTGTTCATTCAAAGACGCTAAGGTCAGATAAAACTAATTTTATTTACAGAAAACTAAACATAGATTTGTGTAACGATACGCCCACTAAGTCCAAATGTGGATGTAGCTAACATTAGGTAGGCTCCATTGACCATTACTGCTATCTATCAAGATTAAGTACGAAGTAAACTTTTGGAGATTTGTTTGATACGTAAGTTAATGGACGGTTATTTATTTTCTACTTGGTTTTAATTTGTGTTTTTCTCGGCATCTCTTTGAGTTTATTTATAAACTTTTATTTACTAATACCTATCTATACTAATATATAAAGCTGAAGAGTTTGTTTGTGTGTTTGAACGCGCTAATCTCAGAAACTACAAGTGGGATTTGAAAAATTCTTTTTGCATTTGATAGCCCAACTCTTGAGGAAGGTATATTTTACTATATTTAGGGCTATATTTTATCCCGAAATTCCCACGGGATCAAAAGTTACGCGGGTAAAACCGCGCGCGGTGGCTAGTTTTCAATAAAATTCATGGTCAACACGATATTAACTAATTTTAAAACTAAAGATATCATTTCCTTGTTTACTTGATTGCGTCAATCTTTGGAAATAACTGTCAGATTCAAAATGTTTGTTTTTGCATTCGATCGATGGGCTTTTTTCCACCAAAAAAAGGACTTGACAGGATGAATGCTTTTACGCAGTAAAGGATATATATTATGTATAGATCTATTAGCCCGAAGGTAAGCAACAATAGAACAGTGCAGCGATGGCCGTACCATGACAGTGGAAGACTGCGTTAGCAGCCATAAGACTCTTTAGTAACAATAGTCCTTAGTAACCCACTAAACATCCCCCTTCGCTGATCAAGCTTTAGCGCCGACGACGCTGCGTTACGCGTTCGAACGTTCGTTTCATACAAAACTGCAACGTCCGTACCATAAGCGCGTTCGATACGGACGTTCGGAATGCACCAAGCGCAGCGTATGATACGCGCGTACGGTAAGGAGAATGTTATGAAAGCATTTGTTGAAACTCTCTTAGTAGGTGTTATATAAATCTGTGGGTAGGTGTGCCTATTTGAAGATACGGACGTACGGTACGCGCGTTCGAACGCGTAACGCAGCGTTGGCACTTATTTAGGGCCAGCGATCGTCATCGGAGCGACAGCCAATCCGTAGATAGAGGCTAGATAAATGGCCCCACTTTCGAGGACTTTTATAGGCAATATGTTATCAAGAAAATCCTACATAAATACGAATTGAAAGTAACACTATGGGAAGCTACGAGCATAGTTAGGACCCTTTCAGTGTTCAACTGCCCAGAACCACAAGGGAGAAACTAATGACCCTGCAGGGTAACTCATTGCAAAGGTATTTCAACATTCTACTTACGCCAATAACAAAATCCTGTCTGTCACAGGTGTCCAGAAGTCTTCTAAACTCCACCGTGGTATGAGTGTCATTCTGGTAGCCAGAGATCAGCTCATAATTCTGTACCTCGTCGCTTACCGCCCGGTCATCGAATGCTAGGCCGTGGCAATCCTGAAACCATAATTAATCTGTTATTATTCTGGTAATACGAAATAGAAAAATTATACATAAGTATACATGTTATTTAACTGTTATTACACAAAATTATATTCATGTTAAAGAAAGTGGCAAGCAACTGCTTTCGGTTTATTCTAGGATCGCACGATTGAATTAAATAATCGCAACGATTCATATGGGGTATCATTAATTTAAATTGTGTATCTATAAATAAGGTAACTACAACATGATCATGATGATTCTCTAAGGTATCGGACAAAATACGCTGTACAAGATCTTTAACTCTGATTTATGTTCTGATAGCTGGAGCCTTTAAAAAATAAGGTACTGACTAGGATACATACATACACAACGTCACGCCCTTATGGGGTAGGTAGGCAGAACACCAGAAGCTATAAACCATCCGATGTCACATTTGACAAATTTGGAGGTATTATAATAGTACTGATTGGAGGTACTGACTAGGATCTTAGGATTTAATTTTCAACCTCAAACTTCCATATGAAAAAATGAATATTTATCATTTACGCAAAAAAAACAGCTTCGATTAGGGTCTGAACCAATAACACCTAAAGCAATTGGACACTCTCCTGTTCTTAATTTACAGACAGCGCCATCTAGCTTCAAACTAAGCAAGGCTTATATGGGAATCAGATACAGAGTACGATACTTATAAAATCTCTTTATTATAACTTAATACAAAGAAAAAGACATAGCAAACATCATACCTAACATTTGTGATCTAACGCATAACTTCTAGCGTACAGCCTTCTTCAAAACGGAGGCTTTTAAATTAAAGCAGACATCATATTTTGCCCTTAATTTAATATTTTAAGGTTTGTGGGTAGCTCATTTTGTCAGGTAGAGAACAACGTTGCTTATTACTTTTTTATTACCTGACTTGTTGCCTGGGTTACCAAACTCAGATATTATAGAAGAAAAAATTTCATCATTAAGGCCAAATTTCAAAATTACACGAAAATAATAGATATCACGGTTTTTTTATATCAAATTATACGCCGTAAGAAATACCCATCACACATAAATGTTTAGTAATTGTCGTTTTTCTATTCTATCTTCGTGAAGCGCTGGATTGAAAATCCTTAAAAAGTTTTAGAAATTCGACGCAAATTTCCAATCTACAGTTCGACGATTATCATTTTACTGAGAACAATAATGTTACATACTTTCAATCAAAGATCGATTTAAAAAAAACACTATCTCTATAGAATTTCTGTGTCGCATTGTAGCTTCTTCTAAAAGGTCTGTTGGCAATACGATTTCGGACTTTATTTCTATGAAACTAAAGACAACTAACGCTTGATGCACATATCTCCAAAGCGACAAAGGAAAACGACAGATGATAGAGAATTAAAATAGAACGACAGCTGTCTTCCAAGAGGTATGCAATAAAGATAAATAATAATAATTTCCTTATTATTTTCTTATACGGTTTTTTGCCAGCAGATGTTACCCGCACGTGCCGCGCCACTCCACATCACCTGGCTTTAAGGCCTACCCTTCCAAATGCTATGCACACATGCTAACCCACAGTTAACAATAAAACCTAAAAAAACGCAACATATTATTACCATACGATAGTTGTGGGTTGTACCATGTTTTTGCATGTCTTTTGTTCCCGTAAGGTCAAACTTCTTTAGTAAGGTTAAAAACAGTACTACAGTCTGAACGTTGTATGACAAGAAACTGTTTGGAGTTAGGTACCTAAATTATTTATACTTCACCAAAGTTAAATGGAATTCTGAAATGTCATACAAACAGATTTGTAAATTAAGCACACTGAGATAATACTATGCATTAAGTGTAGCTGTGATATTAATTTTAACTTAAAGCTAGGGTCGGCAACCGCAAGTTGGTAAATACTCGCTGCCGCGGCCGCCGGTTTTATTGAATTTTAAAAATGCTTATACACCGAAATTAAATTATCAAAACTTATCATTAATTTTATTTAATGGAATGTTTTCATTTACCGATAAAACTGTGCATTCGATAAACTAGATACATTTAACACAGGAAAGTAAACGAGTTTAGACGACATTAGATAGCTTCTTAAATTACTTAAAGTTTTTAATTAGCAGATGTTTTGGGTAGGTAGTTGTTTTTCGAGTTTCTTGAGATTTATTCCGATGGTTGTACGATTTAAGACGTAATTTACTTTGAATAGTTAGTAAAGCGGACAAAAAAACTGTTGTGGTATGTACAATTAAAACCAGGATGTGACGTGAAGAGATTTTACAGATCCGTGGGAACAGCAGCATACGTTAACAATAATAAGTACACTCTACAATCATTTTGATTTAAAATATGTATGAATCGCTTCTAAAACTGGATCCCTTTTTGTTGCCCGTTCAGAATAAATCGAGTTTGATTGAACGAATCCGTGCAAAATCCAGTTTTTTGCTGCATTTTTATTTTATCTCATGCATGTTGTATGTATAGAAATGATAAAATTTTAAACGAAAAAGATTTTGTTATGATGGGATGAGGTATATCATTTTGTATTGTATAGAAAATATTGCTTTTTTGTATTTTATGTGTGATGTTGCCAACTAGTGTTTGTGGTGATCATAGTCATACAGCGAGATTTTTTTTAATGCTTAACCGTGAGAAGGATCAGCTGAAGAATGTAGATGTACGTTTGACTAAGTAGGTATGTTATCGAGGCGCAGTGGTTAAAAATACTGCCTGCAGTTGCAGGTTCCATTTTAGCTTCAGGACACATGCTTGAAAGTTTAATTGAAATTTATTTATTATTGTGTTTTTGCTTTATTTCATCGTTATTATTAAATTCTACTGATATGAAACTGTGATTTCGAATTTGATTTGAATGTGAAAAATGTTTTTTTTTTTTGTAGAGTTAATATAAGTTAAAAAGTGATGATCTGAATGTAGGTACTTTACAGATAAATTATCAAATTATTTTGGTCGCAAGTAAATACTAAAATTAAATTAAAAATTATCCAGTCTGCTTTTCAGTGCTATTAAATAAAATTAATAAACGTTACTACATCTCAAACAGCTTTCCAATAATTTTACAAAAAAAACTGTCCTGAGGGTTACTTTGTAAGTACATCCATCGATGTCATTTTATACGGACGGTACATCGTGGTAGGTCCATTGTTTGGACACCTTTCGTTTAATAATAGGGTGTTTATTCAAAGGAAATAAAGACCAATTTTAAGTGCTCAAGCACTCTTGTGGGACGTCCGTGGGTTGGATCCTTTGGTACTTTTTACACATACCCATAACTTTGTTTTATGATTTTTTTCCGGTTTATTAATTGGTGGGTACTATGTTGATGCGCTTAGTTAAAAACTTAAAATAGAGTACTTACTGGATTCTTTTATAATCAACGTACAAAGTTTTTAGCGCAAAAGTTTAACAAGATATTGTCATATCATTGTCGGAACTAGACTAGAGCGTTAATATTTGCAGACTTCATATGAATAGCAAGCGGCACCAACAAGCGGAGCTCAGATTAATCACCCTTAACGACATGCATCCAAGGACTGAAGGGTTTTTCTAAGCCGACCCTGCACAGAAAATCCTATACATTTTAGCAATAGAGAAGGATGTTTGTGACCTGCCCATTAACACTGAAACGGCTGGACAGATGAAGCTATAACACACTCCTTCATACAGGCAGAGCATAGCTGAGAATCACATCATACGGGTTAAGGATTTTCGTGGTAAATAATATAAAAAGGTAAGTAAATATGCTGTTTTTTTTTTTAATTAATGGCGTGTAGTGTTTTAAATAAAAATAACAGATTTAATTCTGATTTTTCAACCGTTTGATTGAAAAGTTATATCTGGCGAATAATGTATTACTTCGGCGGCATAATCTTGTTTTCAGAGTTTTCATAATTGTACGACAATGGACTAAATTAAAATTTTAAGGGAAGTAAGAGACGCGCTGTAACTGAGGATTCAGTCAAGGGGCCAGTCCCCTGAATATATTTTTGAATCGGTCCACTGGGTTACTTACAGTACAAATCTGACCTACTTAAAGTACAGTTAACAGAAAAATCAAGTCATTTAACTCAGGAGTTATTTTATGTAGTATTACAGTATTTTTTAATAAGTGTAAGAATGTCAAAAGAACTACAAGCGAATGATTTCCAATCGATACCTAATCGATGTGAAAACTGATTTTAAAATTCTCATAACGAGTAATAGGTAGTATTAGAAATCAATATTATTTATTATTTTTTTGCACAATAAGACAATTATATCTTTGGATACCTTTAATTCTGTGATTTTCTAGTGACTTTTTATAATTAATATTATTTAAAATTCTCGTATTATGATTATACGATCTGGTTCTTAAACAATGGATTGTGTTTAAAATCACGAGTGGGCCCAGTCGCCTATTAAAATAAATTAATAAATAGGAGACCGACCCCGTGGGGCCAGTTATGGAGTGGGCCCAGTCGCCTGAATCCTCATTAATCGAGGGAGGTTTTATCTGACCATTGACAAATTAGGCCTAAAAATTATTACTTAAAATATTCTTATAGAAAACAGTGTTTGAGAATTGCGATACATTCCATAGAAATTCGGTATCAAAAGAATTCTAGTTTCTTGTAGAGATTCCACGAACAGTTTCACAAATAATGCACCATTCCACTCGGTAGGTACGTCAAATAGACCGACATTGCATAATGTCTATTGTGCAGTTTGCCTCAAGTTCAGACGGAAGCATTAAAATTCTTTTACAAAAGAATATGTTGTCGGTGGAATCTGCTAGGGTTGGCAGTATTAAAACTTGATCACAAATGAAAATTAAATTTAAAAAAAAAATGCAATCTAGCCACTAACCTATTCTTGAATTTCTTATAAATTCAACGAATGCAGAGCATTAAAAAAACCGACTTTAACGTCAAAACTTTGGCTGAAGCAGAAGGTCATCAATATAAAATTATTTAGGATTTTTTTTTCTTCGATTTCAACATTAGGACAATTGTATTCATTATCCACAGCCTGTAGACGTCCACTGCTGGACATAGGCCTCCTCCAAGGCCTTACACGTTTGTGGTTCATGTTTTGGGGGGGGGAAATGCCGTAATCGCCACGCTTGGCAGCCGGGTTGGCGATCGCAGTGTGGTGTTAATATACACAAAAGGACGCTGCTGCCCGTCCTCTGGTTTGTCCCTTACTCGACTTTTACGACACCCACGGGAAGAGATGGGGTAGCGCTATTCTTAAGGCGACGCCACACGCCACACAATTGTATTAGTGTCATGAAATAAAAGATCGGATTTTATCACGTATAATTAATCAAATGTTAATTAATTATATCGTGAAAACTTAAGACAATATTTCATGACTGTCAATTTGTCTTATGTTACTTCATTGTGCCGTGGCCAGTGCCATTACAAGAGCCTGTTTTAGAAAACCGTTTGAATATCAAAATTGCAAAGTGCCAGCCCTGCGCCCTACTTGAACTTACGCATGAGAATCTAACACAATGTACACCTACCTACGTAGTTAAAACTATCATTCATGGTGTTATTTACTTGGAACTTTTATTTAGGGGCAATCTTATGATCAGGGTAAGGAATGTGCTTAACAATGTGGAGTAAATGAGGCATAATGATGGATGCTTTGTTAACAAGTATCAACGGTAAAAGAGATTTGTGACCATAATATCTTATTTTATTGTTGGAGGATTTCGCGTAGGTAAAATACAAAAATGTACACGAAAAAATTACACATTTTATATGTACGTAGAAACAGTACCTAAACACGTTAATCAATGATTATTAGTTTTATTAGGTCCATTCATAATAGAAAAATCTAACACTTAAATGTGAAAAAAACAATTCAAATTACCTACCTATATGCATAAAACCTTTAAAAAAAATTGCTATCTACTAGTTTTTTTTCAGTTATGCGTAACAAAGATTAAAACTCTAAAAACTATTAATTAATAATAAGAAATTTGACTAAATTACAAAAATATATTTTTAACACATTTCACTTCACATCAGTGAAACCTATTAAATCTCACAACTCTAATTTACATATTAATTAATTCTACATTAATATTATTTGACAGGATTTGATTAAGCGGATACAAACATAAGCGGATTGACTTGGAAGTGATTGGCATTTTATTTAAATTTAACACCAGGATAGGTATGTGGCGTGCCGCGTGCGCGTGTAGAATTATACAATAATCAAAATGTAAACTAATATTATAAATCAGAAGGAATTTATTGAATGTTAAAATACAAACAAAAATCAGGAATTTCATTTTTATTGAACGTTAACATAAAAGACATTTTTAAACCAGACACAAAAGATGATTCAAATTTTTTCTTTACAAAACTATCCGAGTTTTCGCAAGGTCACAGTTTGGTTAACAATATGCTTTACTTGAATCGTAACTTCTCAAAATTTTACCCTAAATCTATACTAATCACTGTAGTACTGAAAACACGTGTTAAAACCAGATTATATTCATACTAGGTTTATTATTATTGAATAACTTGAGAGGAACGTAGAATTCTGGAGGGGTGTTCTTAAGAGGTCTTATGAATTTGACCCTCTCTGGGATTACCGAGGTCAGCTGGTAAAACCGACCTGCTTCCGTCTAAGGTCTCTTCACGTGAAGTTAATTTGTCTAAAGAAGTCTAGTGATTTTAACAATTATGCACTCTATTTGTTTGACATAAGAGCACTACATCTTTCATGAAAACTAGTGCCGAGCTTATCAATGGTTAAGACGACACATCGAAATGTTTTTTCTTGAAATCTTAGCACCTTAACACGCCGACATAAGGTCGCGTATTGCATAGAAATCGCCACCATCGACACCGCTCAGACACTGAAATCGTTTCAAAAATCGATAAAAAAATAACGGTAAATGCTATGTAAATTTTGAGCAACCAAAGTCTGAATAATAATGTGAAGATTGAATTTAAGTAAATTCTAAGCATATGGATTGCATAACTACGTAGTAATTTTAACAAAAGTATGTTTTTAGACGTGTTTTCGAAAAATAAAACTATCGAGTCAAAATCATCAAATCATGTTTCTGAGCAGGCAAAGTATAGATAAAGATATGAATTTACACATATCAAAATGTCAGATTCACTCGTCTTGCCATATTCTCATAGTTTGCGATGAAAGTCAATGCATTTTTTCAATATGTCGCCTTAAGATCGATTTTAGGTTCTTTTATGGTATGCCAAAAGTGGGCAACTGGACAGTTGAAGTTTAACGTGCTAGATCTACTGTATGTTTGGTCTGTTATTGGACGATTTCTTACTAACTACTAATGTTGATGACGATGATCTTTATATTAGTATGCACTATGATATTTGTCAACTTATCTAATTCGACCAAAATTCAAAATAATGGGTGGACATTTAATACTCTTTCACGCTTAACGGTTTATCGAATAGTACTGAAATATCTGTTCTCAGTAACGCTCACCATAGCATAGCCAGGAATAAGGTTGAGGATAATTATCAGTCTGTTATGGCCACAGATCTGCATATTTTCGTAAAATTTTACAGAGCAACATGGATATTCTGTCTGCAACTACAACACCTGTCGATAAAACTACATAACTTTATCGATCATGTTACCCCTGTAGATTTGACTAACACCTCTGTATTTAATTATTCAATTTGCATAATACGGTATTACAACGCTACTTAAATATAGCGCTATAAAGTCGATATTTCAATGATTTCACTAATCGATTAATGCACTCCTGCAGGTGTTAATCGACTAAGCGCCGTGTCGAATAAATTAAAACCTACGCTGCAGTTTTGAATTCATAATAAGCTATTTCTAAATTGCATTGCACTAAGGCTTTGATTGCATTAAGAAATTTAAACTCATAAATTCAACAGACACAAGTCAAAAGTCAAGCGAATAGAAAGATTCTGGGCAACCGATTACAATTTCGTATTTATTTATTCGATTTTTGATTATAATCGAACGCGGGTTGTCGAATAACATCATTGCCTCTTAAATTGCTTTTTGATTCTAGTTAATTTTAATCAGATCCATGTTTGGAAATTCCTTGAAACCATTAAAGTTGTGTTTAGTAGTCTTGAGCATTTTATAAGCAAATTAAGCTAATTATTTAAACATATTTAAAGGTTAACTGTATCAGGAAATATTGATCGTTTTTACTTGATTGCATAAAAAAGAGAGTAATGTTTTTCTATATGTCTTTAATATGTATTTATGTAGTACAATATGAGACCTTCATAATATCCTGCTTAGAGATTTAAACTCGGTAAATAGTAGGTAGTCATTCGTAGCGGGCTCAAACAAAAATAAACATAGGTAATCTAAGTACCTATATTGTACATAAAAAGTTAAACAAAGCTGCTAACTTAAATGAAGGTCAACAGGAGCTTAACAGAATGCTATGTTGATTATACAGGGTGTTTTTATGGTGACATAATTTGACATAAGTACAACGACAAGAAAGAAGATGATTTGAAAAGTAAGCAACTTGCTATGAAATTACCTAAACCGCTAGGGTTGAAACTTGCGGTATTATTACTATTTCTGTGGTTGAAACAGTGAAAGGCGTTCGCTGGTCAGGTAGACCTTAAGACTGGTCGTGGGAGTTTCAAATTATGATAAATTAAATATTGTATATTTCATTGCATATTATTATTAAGTCTAAAGCTACTGTTAAACATGCTTATTTCAAACACGAAAGCACGCTTCAATTGAGCCCTTGCTTCAATTGGTTCAAGTGTCGACAGGCTTGCGATTTTTGAGCATGCTACCAGCGGCGCGGGTGGAAGGGGGCGTGCTTTAAGCGCGTCTAAATAGGTTTGCTTATTGAGCATGCTAGTATCGATCAGTCTTTCATACTTAAATATAATAAGCATACTTAAAACTAGCATACCTAAACTGCTCCTAGGCATGCTCGTATTAAGCATACTAAATAGCAAGCTTTTAAGCATGCTATTTTAGAGCTTAAAGGAACTTAAAATTGTTGAAACTCCTAAAAAATATTTGTTTTAACACATTTAATGAATTTTTCCTTACTAGCGAGCGATTTAGGATTTAAATCATAAAAAGTGGCATACATAATCCAGTCTCTTCAGCTTGCAATACGTTGTCTGTAACACCCTTTATAAGCCGTTAAACCCTGCGAGATATTTTTCAAATATTTCAAGGCTCCTCTGCTCGCTTAGTTTTATAGCTTGCTGTGGTGGCCAAAGTGTGAAATACATTCTTCGTAAGCTAACCCCACTTGCTTTAACTTAAGTAGGTACTATACTCTCGGCTTTGGCGGAAAATACCTTAAAAAGATCAGATGCGAAATTAAAGATATAAAATTTCTTAGGGTTATAAAACTAAATGGCTTTGGAATTTCAATCTTATCTGCAGTCTGGAGATAGTTGGTCTTTTTAATTTATACTTTAGATTATTTGGCATGATAAGTTTGATAAAATTTATGCAAATTCGATAACAACACGGTAGAAACACAAACTTATGTCAAATAAAAGGCACTCGTATCCAGTGTGCGAGAAGACACCGAAACGTCGTCGATTAAAATTAAACGAGTTAGAATTCGATAAAATTATGAATGATATAAAAATTAAATAGTTTATCATTGAAAATTGATGCAGGACTGGGACCAAAGGAAAAACATTGAATGCGCCAACTGCTTCTCTTCCCGGGAATATTGTTGAAGTCAGTTAAGGGACAGAGGTTTTATTGGCGTTTTTGTGGACGATAGACTGACCCCTTATCACTGCAATAGTCTTTATCCATCATTACAATAGCTCCAAAGCCAAACGTGACATCCGATCGCTTTATAACCTCTGGTGTTCTGCCTACCCCATAAGGGATACAGGCGTGAAGTTATGTATGTATTTATGTATTAGTGAAAATGTAATTTAAAATCATGCATTGTTATTACACATCACCATTCCTTACGATCTTTATTTTTATTTCATTCACTTTACCAAGGTTAAATACACATATTTCTGTGCGCTTAGGTTTAATAAGATATTCAATCAACGTTCATTCTTTTACCTACATATGATATTCTATTACGTATGTTTGACTGGCTAATACTAAATTCATTTAAAGTGCTAAGTTCCTGATGGAATTTAAAGTAACCCGGGCGAATGAGACGTGGTTTGGGTAAGAAATAAGCTAATCAGGTCTGGGTTATTTGGAATAAGTTTATCACGCACTTATTCAAGCTTGATAGGGAATATTAAGGAGGTTTGGTAAGTTCCAGACTTTTTTAGCTTTAAGGGATTTGCTCGTGTCGTGTTTTGAATGGATTGTGGCGTGGAAGGAAGGAAATCTTTTGAATTTAACTTCGATTTTGTAACCTAAAATTGTCCTTAGTTCTGACGATTCATTATCCTGTATTATATATTACAAATGAACTCGGCATTTCGGTGTCTTTCTATACCCCGTGTTGATGGGTCACAGGTCAGATTAAGAAAGTAGGTATTTTATTCAAGTTCAAGGAACAAGCGTTACATTATCTGTCTTTCCCCAACCAATTTTAACTTATTATCGAGGGCATAGAGTTCAAAAAGTAAAAAATTTTGACAGATTTGTAACGCTTTATGTACTGCCTTCTGTACATACAGAGATAAAATGGAAATCAATGTTTTGTTTATTTCATGATCGTTTCTGCCTCTTGGAAGTCAGAAACCGTAGATTTCTTCGGAATAAAAAGTAACGTATGTGTTAACTACTATACCAAATTACATTAATATTGGCTTAGCTGTTTGGCAGTGAAAAGCAGCCATACATAACTATAGGCAGTATTGTATGTACACTGATAATGGCTGGATGGATGGATTTTTGCTATACTTTCACGCAAAAACTACTTAGCTTTACCTAGAATAACAATAAGCTAAGTATAATTAATGAAGATATTGCATGAATTAAGAAAATTGAAGGCATTAAATAAAACACTTTTTAACCGGATTGATGGCGTATAAATTTATATTTTACATTTTAACTCGACGTTTCGGTGTCTTTGCAGACCCCATTGTCACGTGCGACTGATAAAATTTAAAATACGCGATAAATCCTGTTCAAAAGTGTTTTATTTAATAGTCATACATAATAGTCATCGCGAAAACTTAAGACAATATTAAAATTTAAGGCAATATTAAAATTTAAGGCACTTTGGCACCCGATTTGTTTACGCTAGATAGTTACCTACCTATGTTTGTCGTTAGGAGTTATACATTATTATATGGGCGAAGATTCTTCATTTTTATTTTTGTTATTAAAGATATTTAGGACCTTGGAGAAGAAAATAACCTACTCGAAATACTAATTCAATACAGACGAACTCGCGGGCATCATCTATGTAATATACCTACCTACCTATACTTTTCACAAAACCTAGGTGAAACTGCGGATCACTGCTTTGCTGTAACAGTTTTTGAAGTAATTCTGTCTGTTTATCTATCAGTAACGCTTTCACAGCTAAACTACTGAGTCTATTTTGACGAAATTTAGAATAAGGTAAGTTTTAACTTCAAGGAGGATATAGTAATAGTATTTATCCAACTCTAATAAACGGTATCCACGCGGACGAAGTTGCGGGTCACAGCTAGTAGATAATAAAAAAAGTGCTTAAAACAACTATCAGACAAAACAAACCGCTTAAAACTTTTATGTCTTTTCATTAATACCTATTTTTGTTATTTACGACGCATATTTTTATAATCGAACTAATTAAATCTATTTTAGAGTCCAATCTTAATCTCTTCTACAACCGGTCTTCACGCCTTCTATAACGAAACATCTCCAAAAGGCCATGCCTATAAATTAAATTAAATTAAAAAAAAAAAAACAGAATAATTCAGAATCAATCGCGTTACATATCGCCAGAGGGTACAAAGGGAATTATTGTGTAAGTCTATCAAGAAATTGAGCATTTAAGACGATCTATTATAAATTAGACCCACTTCCTGCATCCAATCAATTTACATATTTCATGTTAACTGTTTGTAAGAAATAATACCTTGTACAGTCAGCGTAAGAAATTACAGCACCGGAAGATTTTTATGAGTGAGATCATTATTGTTTGTTTACTAAGCAATTTGCGCAAATTCCTTATACCTACATTGTATGGTATTGGATTTATTACATTAATAGTCTTGGGCAAATTATACGTAATCGTAGAATTCATCTAGTGCATCGCAACTTATCAAGAATTGTGTCGGGAACAGTACAATAAAAAAACTTTAATTTAAAACAATCGGGAAAGTCTGAGGTAAGGTCTCTTTGCTATGTACTGTCTACGCAATCGTACTAAGACTTTTATTTATTTACTTATAGGTACAAAAATAATGAATTCGAAGAAAATTGTCAATTAAATAAATAAATAGTAATACAGCCTTTTTGATAAAAAAGACTCCCTGTATGAAATTAATAATTGATTGCGTGCCGTTTAAGTTCGCCACAATTAAATAACCTTTTTAAATATTAATTAGAACAAATATTTTTAAATTTGTTTATCTATATAACCTGACTGTACCCGGCGTTGACTCACTGGTATTTTTTTACGACGACAAGATACCTTCACGAGCGAAGACGTAATAAATTGCGTGCTTATTAATATTTTTCGCGTTTATTTCACATTAAAATAATCGATATGGATAGATAACTATACACTTTTATATTGGCGGGAAAAGATAAAAGAAATTCCGACTAAAACCTCTTTATTTGCATACCTCTTCACAATATGAAAGGATTTTTATTTTTTTATAGAGCATGTTTATGAAACAAGCCTATAAGTAAACAGGGACTTAAACTTTTTAATAATAATAAGAAACAGGCAAATTGTTAAAACACTGTTCGACTATTGTTTTATATTAAAAAAAAAGAGTTGTTCCGAACTGATCCCAAAAAGAAATCCCACCGGGGATCAGTTTTAATTTTAATTTATTTTTTATTCCTAACTGATCCCAGGAATGTGAGATCAGACGGGAATTGACATTTTTAATAAATTTATTGTTCCTAACCGATCCCAGGTGAATTTTAGGTAGTAATTTGGTACAGACAGTCTCAAAATGTTAATAATTCTTCAAGAATTATCATTTTATGTTTTAATTTTCTCTCTAACCTTATATAATAGCATAATAGTTAGCCGATGGTAGTAATTGTAAGGACTTAGCAAATCTGCTAAACTTGAACAATATTCTAAGAATTTGTTACCTGCCTACTCGCAAAACTGAATCGAAGCACTTCCAAAAAGAACAACTTATATCAGCTGTTAAGAACTTTGAAAGACGACTCCAATTACCAAAAAAACAATAATTGAGCATCAGAAAATCAAAGCGCCACCTTTGAAACGTAGAACGCCGGACGAAACGAACTGAGAGATTCGACGACAGGCTGGTGTAGGGGTAACGTACATTGCCTTCTATGCCAGAGGTCCTGGGTTCGAATCCCGGCGGCGACGGATATTTGTGTGATGAACACAGATATTAGTCGTCAAGTCATGGACGTTTATATGTTTATTTAAGTTTATTATCTAATAAAAAATATATATTTATTCAATATGTATGTTTATATATTTCTTAAGTATATCAGTTAACTAGTATCCATAACACAAGTTCTTTAAGAAACTTAATTTGGGCTAGATAATGTTGTGTGAGTGTCAGAAATATTTAATTATTTATTAGAGATCAATGGATCAATTATGTCACTAACCAACTTCTGAATGGCGAAATTACTGTAGGCCACTGTTTAGAAAAGTTAAAACTTTGACAGTTATAATAATTTTATATACATCCGTTAAATTAGTAAAAAGTACCCCCACTCAAAGGTTTTTGTTTAACGTTGTTGATTTATTTGATAGTTTGGTGGATAATTAAGTATAAGTTACACATTTAGTAAGCACTAAATCTGACCATTTTATTTGTTGATTCTGTGTTAATTTTATTCTCTTAAGTCGTTAATTTAACAAAATAAAAATTTATGTAATATTAAAAAATTATAATTAAAGACTGATTTTTACTAAAAAGTGTATAATATTTAATTTCCCTAACCTATTGCGCTATACCTACTTACAATCATTTAATTTATCAATGCCCCTTTTCACTTATAAGTTTTTAATTCCATTGCATTGCATGAATTCTACCTAAAATAATTTATTACAAACTTGCTCCTTTATTGCCTGACTGTACTGTCAATCTAACGTTGTAGGTAAACGGGGATCGGTTAGGAATAACAAAACGCATAGGGGATCCGTAAAGAAATTAAATTCGATGTGGGATTTGTTGGTGGGATTAGATCAGAATAACTCAAAAAAAAGGAGGAGGTCGTAAAAGGCAACTTTACGATGCTCTCAAAACCGAGAATAAAGCCCAATTCTATGAAAAAAAAAACTAAAGGCTGAAACTAAAGCGGTATTACACTTTCATAGTGCCATTCGAACTCTATACACGTATTCTGTGCAGTTTATGAGGTGTTGTACCTTGAATAAAGGTGTAATATCCTTCATTGTCACAATGTACACTGACTTTTCAACGACTTTGACGTTATTTCTTTAGAAACATTGTGCAGTTATATCTGTGAAGTTTTGTAGCAGCTACAAAGGAGTTTATATTAGACATTTCATGATATAAAAGCTACTGGTTTGTAGATTATCTGACTTCACAACTTTAGTTTAAGAACATAGTTTTTGAATAACTTCAGGACGTTCGAATGGCACGAACGGCATTTGTTTTTTCTTGGTTGAGTGAGAGTCATTGTCTAAGAATTACAAAGTAATGTACTCGTACAATAAAGTTTATATTTGTTTTTTTTTAGAGAAAAAAATCTTCCATGCTGGACTGGGAGCGAAAGAAAAACATAGAATGTGCCAGCTACTTCTCTTCCCGGGCATACTGTAAAAGTCAGTTAAGGGACGGAGGTTTTGTTGGCGTTTTTGCGGGCGATAGGCTGACCCCCTGTCACTGCAATAGTTTCACTAAATCATAATAATACCTCCGAATTTGTCAAAAGTGACTTTAGATGGTTTTATAGCCTCTGGTGTTCTGCCTACCCCATTAGGGATACAGGCGTGAAGTTATGTATGTATGTATTTTAGATTTTAGAGAGATCCTTTTTTTAGTGCACTTATTTTTGACCTGATGGTGTGAAAAGACAAAGAGTTTGGGGACTACTTAAATATATCCGGACCATACAACCGTCTCTTAGGTTCTCTCAATGTTTTAAATAAACAAACCGAGATTTCAACTAAGTTTATTTTAATAGTAGCTTAGAATACTAGAGTATCAGTCCCTGATGAGTTTATTTATGTAAAATGCAAAGCGGACTAAAGCGACTACGAGAATTGTTTGCCTTGCTGCAACATTGCATAATAACATCCTTGCCTTCACTTTACACCTAAATTGCTATTAAGTATCCATTATTATTCATAAGGACATTATTTGTGTTGAAGCTAAATATTCCTTTTGTTTGACAATCTTTCGATTATTGTATCTATTTATGTATTTATATTCCAGATTCCCCCTTGTTCGCTACATGGTATTCCATAACACAAGCACTGCTTACTTAGGGTCCATGTAGTTGGTGTGATTGTCTGGGGATTTCATTAATATTATTATTTATTATATATATTTTTTATGGTTTTTTAGTCTGTTCTGTTCAAATGCGTCTACGAGCTTGGCGTCTTTAGCTCGGTGGTAGGATACCTTCTGGGTTCGCCTGGCTAGCGACCACCCTTTATATAAAGTCTGCCGCCAAATGTTACCGCTCCGGCGGTAATGTGTTCCGGCAATATTGCATAAAGAGCCAGTTCCTTCCTAAACCCGTGTGCTTTTATCTTCAACCTCATCGACCTACCATCAGGTAAGATTGAGGTCAAACGCGGGTTTAGTCACTTATAAAAAAAAAACTACTCATGTCTTTGCCATTTGAAGAAATTAAACCGACTCTACATTATTCTAGTACAAATGTTAGTAAGTACAGATGCTGTGAATGCTATTTCCTTATTTTTATTCAAATATAAAATCTTACTAGAATGTAGGTGTTGAACGAAAGTATTATAAGAACATAGTCGGTATTCGGTATCGTCAGGTCAATGAACTTAAAGGATTAGGTATTTCAAACATAAGATGCAAAAAAAGTGTATTCACATGAACGATGTGCTTTAAATGTATAATAAACTTAGTCCAAATATAAATAGTTCTCTAAGAATTGGGTATGTAAACACTTATTTTATTATGTCAAGAAACACTTAGTACGTGACAAGATTTTAACTGAGCAAATTGTTGTATGTAAGATGTGTTCATCACTTAAGTTCCTGGTATTAAGCTTAATAGATTTTAAGGCTCGTAATAATAAATCGATCAACCCCGAGAGGCATCTTAAGGTCAGATATCGTATGAAACTCACTCATTTAAAGTTTCCGTTCATGTTTTAACACAGACTTGGCAGTCCCATGGTTTCGTTATTTGGTGTCAAATGCCTACCAAAAATATAATGATACCGTTTACTTCGTCGATACTTAAGCTTGCCTATAGGTAGTACGCATATTGCGAATAAAATACATCATTAAACCCCAATTTGAAAATAACTTGAGACGTAAATCTAAGTTTTTATTTTTGTTTTTCAAATTTAACTTGCAACAGTTTTAATAACATTTCCTTTCTGCACAAGAAACTTAGTTTAACAAAGGTCATCTAAGTAAGTATATCAAACTAACAAACGAACAAACAAGATAGCAGACTCATTTGCATCCAAATGTGCTATTCTTGGCTAAATGTACGCCAGATAGTACTTAGCGAGTTACAGACTGTATTAACTGTACAATACCCTTTTCCTACAGGTTTTCTTTTTTTAAAGTTTCTAACCAAATAGGTTGCATAGGAGTTAGCAATAAGCAAGAAGGTTTTATAGGAATTAGACTTATTTATAATCATTAAATAGTTCTTCTATTGTTTTTGAAAAGAATTCCAATTCCTGAATTTCAGTTCTTTAAAAAAAGAACACACCTTAACATAGCTGTTAATAAAAATAGCAACTGAAAAGAAAAGTTATTTCTCAGTCGGTTTTGTAGTCAATTGATATGTAGCAGGTATGTTAAAATACATCATTTAGCCGCGTCAATGTAAAAAAAAACTGTACGTTTTGCCTTTGAACAGTAGAATTAGCTACGAAGGGTACCTAAAAGGCGTTTACATATTCAACGTCTTGTCATTTAACCGACTACATGCGTTACTAACAAAAATTCTTGACTATTTTGTATGGAAACTGTCCGTCAGTATACCATTCTGTCAGGGTATACGGATGTTCGTAGCTATTAGGGATGTGAAACGCTATTTACACTTATCATTCGTTAGTCGTAGCTTTTACACATGACACAGTCCGCTGAATATTGTAACTCGACATACTACAGAATACATAAAAGATAGGTACAACAATAGATACCTGCTTAGTTGCATATTCGCGCTCTTTATTGTCTTTTTTTGAAAATTTTTGAAGAATTCCAATATAACTAATCTTTGGCGATGGGGTTAACCTATCTGCCTCAGACGCCAGTGGTTGCGGGTTCGATCCCCGCACGGAACAAGAAAAAAAAATGTTCCGTGTCTGGGTGTTTATCTATTTATGTATTTATATTCTAGGTTCCCCCCTAGTTCGCTACATGGTATACCATAACACAAGCTATGCTTACTTTGGGGCCATGTAGGTAGTTGGTGTGATTGTCTGGTGATTTTTTTTTCTTTTTTGGATATTAGACCTAAAATCCGGAGATATTCAAATAGCCTGAAAGGTTACAAGTAATACTAAAAAAATAAGCAGCCATTTCTATAGTAGCTTGCTTATCAGTACAATGAATAGATTACTTTAAAGAAGACATATTAATAGGTTGAGGTTATTTTAAATAAAACACTTTTATCGCGTATATTTACATTTTATATTTTAACTCGACGTTTCGGTGTTTATTTTGATGTTGCTTACAGTGAGGTTATTTTGTAAATATTCTTACGAGTAAACCCATTTCAGAGGTTTGTATTGGTAGGGCAAGATTTCTTGTCTTAAATACCTATTTGTATATTTTGCCCTTTCGAAGACTTGCATAAGAGTTAGTAAAATACAGTTAAAAGGGAAAAATTTGACGAATTATCACTGGGTATGTCAATCCTTTAACCAACATATTTTTGTGTCAATTTTCGTAATATTAATTTTGAGTAAAACACTTTTTAACCGGATTTATCGCGTATATTTACATTTTAAATTTTGACTCGACGTTTCAATGTCTTTGCAGACCCCGTAGTCAGTCGCTCGTGACCACGGGGTCTGCAAAGACACCGAAACGTCGAGTCAAAATTTAAAATGTAAATATACGCGATAAATCCGGTTAAAAAGTGTTTTATTTAATAGTATGAATCGCGAAAACTTAAGACAATATTAATTTTGAGTATAAACTATGCCTACCAGCCTTATTAAAAGCTTGGGTACATACACTAGTTTTAAGTCAAAAATGATAACGATAATTACTGTATTACAAAATTCGGCCATGCAGTTTATCCCTTATGAGTATCCAATATTACCTAGCCCTCACCAAAAAATACGATTTCAAGTGCTTCTTTTAGAAGACAATATAACCACGCTGTGGACTTCATGGTTCGGTGGTTGGACGTTGACATAACCGCAAAACCATTGTCTTTTTATTCCGTTGAGAAAACAAACAAGGCTGGTACTTAATAACACGTCATAAGGCTCAATTTTCCCTAAACAAACGTGAGAAGCGGCGGTTTTTTTAACAGGAATATCAGGTATCAACGGGTGACATTGAAAGAACCCGAACGTAATTTGTTAACAAGAAAAAAGTAAAACAAAATACAATCGAAACTCTTTTTGCGACTCGATACGTGATTTGATAAATTATAGCTTTAGAGATAAGTAAAAATAAAAACTCATATTCGTTCTTGTATAAAGTTAAACCTACTTAAAAGTAAGATAAAACTTGGAAGCCAATAAATCTATACTGCGAACATATATTTAATATACAAATTGAGTTAATAAATTACGTAACATAATCTTAACTCCGACCACCCAAGATTTAAAAAAGGAATTTAAAATTGAACAGGTGCTTTGTCTACTTACCAGTACTTGAGCGTTTCCATTCCTGTCATCAACCCAGGCGACTACCAAATCAGCTCCTCGCATACTTCTTCCAGAATTAAACCCTAAACCGACATAACCATTGGTTCTCGCTTCCAACCTAAAAGTAATACTCGAGTCTGTATTCACCCATCGCAACAGAACATCCCCATTTTCATCTAATCTCTCCGAATGAGCCCAATTCAAACCCGATTCATACGACTTCGCATCGAATAAGTCTCTTTTACTTCTCACTTTGTATTGGTTTACTATTTGACTAGTCTTCTCACTTTTTAATTCTGGTTGTGTTAGTAATCCTTGCGAGTTCTGTGCGAGTTTCTGTGATACGTCATTCGGTCGTAGGTTCTGCTTGAATCTTGGCAACTTTGCATCGCAAACAACAAACACGCTTAGAGCTAACACGATTTGTAAATTCATCTTGGATTTATTTGCGTTGTCTCATCACTTTCGGAATACCTGTAACAACAGAAATTTACATTTAAAAAAAGAACAATATTGAAGATGATTAGATTCGCAAGCAGAATTTCAATTGTAATATTACATAATGCTAAATCAACAGGAACAATGGAATCGGCTTTAACAATAACAATTATGTCATTTAAAAATAAACAATGCAAACAAAACTTTATTGTTTGTTCAAAAATCTTCGAGTTACGCTAAGTGATTGGCTATTTTCATAGCTATAGAGCCTTTATTTGAACAAACAAAAACATGTCAATTTTGGACAACGGTATCACATTAGTCAGATCCGTCTGCTTAGTTTCCCTACAAGGCTTTGTTTCTATTAGTCAACGTTTTAAATATTAAAGCAATAACCTCAACGGATTTATAAATCGACGACAGCAAAGACATTGATCTTTCTTGAATATAAAATTAAAAGGATATTGACATCTACCAACTTAGAAATTTTTTTGCATAAATTTCTGCTCGCGCTCGAATTTGTAACAATTCAAAGTACACAGCGTCTTCTGCGATACATAATTGCAAGATAACAAAACAATCAAGTTATTCCAAACTTAATTGTTACACGGAAACTGTTCTCACGCAACCCGAAAAGCGTAATTAAATTTATCACAGACTATGCAAAAAACAGAGGCGTGAGAAGAAATTAAAATTTCAGCAAAAACTCGGATGCACCATCTGGCTCCCGGCTTGGATTGCACATTCACTATGAACGAGCCAAGTTTCTGGACGAATAAGTTCTGCCGTACTATCGAGACGAAGATATTTTATTCTATATAAAAAAAGATACTTTGAGGAATAAAACTGAAAGATTTTCCTTTTTTTTCGTTTGTTTACCTATTATTTTCTGAGTCACCAAGTCTAGAATATACACAATAGTTACCTATTTTTATTAGAGGACAACTAGTTTCATAATACCAGGCAGGCCTATTTTACAATTGCATAATACACCTATAGCTAAAACCATTTCAGCTATTATAGCATTTATTATTTATTTATTATTATTTATTTTATTTACTAACAAAAAGATTAACATGGTAACCCTCAGTAAGATGTATAAGTAAAGTGTTGCTATCATTCTAATTTACAACGAGACACTTTAAAATTGCGGAATTCATTAGGAAGGCTCAGCCCTAGCCAGGGAGATACCGTATAATGTCAAAATTCAAAAATAGAACGGAAAGATGAAATTAGGTGCACAAAAAATAAACCATAGAGCATTCTCACCAAGCAAAACGAGATAGCACTGAATTATCCACTTATTGAGAGGAAGCTCAGAACCGCGTCCGTTCTCGTTAAACAAAATAGTGGTTTTATTACTATTATTATAACTATTCTTAAGGCCAATTTGTGGTTCTTATTTTGAATTCCGTTTTTGCTTAGCTACAGAAAAAGTAGTAAACTGTAATTTGTTTTTTTTTTCTAAAGAAGTCATTTGAAATAACACCTATTTATTTAGCTATTGTAGTTAAGTATCGTTATAATTTTGTTTTCACGATATATGATACAATATACGATTAAAATAAAAGAATGGTAACAGTTTTGCACATACAAAGGTATGTGTCCAAAAATCATAGGTAATTTGATCTCAAAATATTGTTTAAAAATGTTTTGGTATTTTTGATTTAACCATCGCACAGGTAACAAGAAATTCAAAAGTTCAAAACAGAAGCGTCATTCGATCATTAATTTTATTCATCCCACAAACGGGAATTAATTACACAATTAAAGCCAAAAGTACAAAAAATAAATAATTCTAAGCCTAATGATCGTGGTCTTAGCCCATAAGCCCCATGTCACTCGTGAGACAAATTATTTGACACCTCATTTATCAAAATCTGTCCAGTCATTCATGGTTTAGGTGTGTTGAGGTAATGACATCAATTAGGGTGCTTGTAAATAAAGTACGTTGCAGGGTTTTTTTGTACAAACATTTGCTTCTCGAAATTGATGTGAGGATAAAACCTATTTCATTCTTTAATGCATGAAGGAGGTTTTATGTGTATGAAGGAGGTTTAATTTGAATATAAAGGATATAGTTTTTGGATTAAAGACGAATTCAAATATAGAATCTTAACAGGAAGAGCCGAAGGATTATGCATTTTCAAAGAGAATCGTAGAGTGAAGATTACTTGGTCACTAAAAAGGTTTTTAAGACCTTAGATCTCAATCTCGTAAATGAAGCTTTCCGCGCTTGAACAAGAGTAACAATAACATAAAATTTTAATTTCTATACCATTTCTAATTACTTCCGCATATTAATTAAAAAAATCCCTTTCTTTATATTTCGCTACAATTTCACCCTTTGCCCAGTGTTAATTCGATTTATAAAAATTAGGGGTCCGAGCTTTTGAAAAAGTTTTTCCCTAAAGTTGAGTTCATAAAGCAATATCCGGGATTAAAACAACCTGAAGACTCAGAACTACTCAGAACATTGAGAACTGTTTCCCTTAATAAACAAGGAAAAGAAACGCGACGGTTTTAAGAATTGTTAGGACTCGTAATGGATTAGAAGCGATCGTCGACCGGCGCAATCCATCATAGTCGATAGTTTCATTTTTGAGGAACTGCAATTTTTCTTAAAATAGGAAACGAGCCAGTAATCGTTTATCGATACTTCAACGTAATGAAAGTTTGTATCAAACCACAAGATTATTGGTATAAAATTGATGATAAGATTATTAAAAAAACGCTTCTTTTAAAGTGACGTCAGATATAATGCTTACGCAATGCTTATTTAGTTTAATTTAATATAATATTCTCATATTTAAAGTCTTTATAATTTCAAACTTTAAAAAAAACATGACAGTTGCTGAAACTTTGAAAACAGAATAGTCAAAAAGAGAAAAATCCCAATATTAACAAACGATAGAGAATCGAGATAGACCATTTAAATTTCGAACAGTTCTATCTATCCAGTTTCAAATGCACCGAACAAAATTGGAATCCTCTAAAGTAACTTTGAGGCTATGGATGGATAGATAGATGAACCTGGATAGGCAGGTTTAAAATTAGAACACATCAAAAAGTGACACATATCGTTATTCAATTAAAAAATAAAAATATAATTGGACAGTCAGGAAACAAAGTGTACCGTTTACAAATTAAGGGTTAACAATAGGTATATATTTGATGATTTGTTAGTGCACGTGTGATGTCAAGTTAACAATCGAATCACTTATTTAAACATTATCTTATTTTGCCTAACCGTAATTATTTTCGTTTGGGATGTTTTTTTTATTGAAAATGTGTACTGGATCCATTTCACGGTAAGGCATCCATGGATATCGTAAACTTCAGATGGTAGGATTAATGATGCTTTTCCGTTCCGCAGCTACAGCTGCTAAAGTCTATCTTACTTCTAACGTCACTATATTACTAAGTACATATATTATAAAAGTGCAAGTTTGGATGGATGGTATAGATGTTTGTTTCCCAATCACGGCCGAACGGCTCAACGGCTTTAGATGATATTTGGCACAGGGATAGTGTACAGTCTGGAATGGTACATAGTCTTTTTATCTCGATATTCCCGCGGGATTTGAAATAAAACCGCTACACACACAGCTAGTTCTTTTTAAAGTTTAGTTACCGGTGAAGTCTAGAAGTCGTCGTGGCGCCGTGGTTACTGTGTGTATCATACGATATCACAGGTTAAGCAACGTTCGGCGCGGTCGGTACTTGGATGGGTGACCGCCGACCATTCATATCGCACGACGACTTCCGTGCTTCTGAGGGCACGTTAAGCAGTCGTCCCGGGTGCTGTATACTTGTATACAGTAGTCGTTAGGGTTTGTCAGAAGCCATCTAGGCGCCCTAAAAATTCTGGCATCCTCCACCCAGCACTGGGCCAGCTTGGAGGATTATGGCCTATATCTCCTCTTCACCCAGGGGAGAGACTCATGCCCTGCAGTGGGCTCATTACAAAGAGTTGTGATGATTATGATGATGATGAAGTCTAAAATGAAAGCACATACTTCAAGAAAGGAATTACTATGCATAGAACATTGCTGGATGGAACACATCACCTTCGGGGCGGTGATATTTGCCGGAAGACATTATTTACATAAAAACTAATTAATAAAGTCATTTATTTAATTAGATTTTAAATAAAACACTTTTAAACCGGATTTATCGCGTATATTTAAATGTTAAATTTTTAACTCGACGTTTCGGTGTCTTTGCAGACCCCGTGGTCACGAGCGACTGAGGTGTCAAGCGTGGGATTGATAGATGGAAAAGTTATACATCATCATCATGTATTTATATTATCCGTAGTTGGTAGGTAGCCAGGCAAACCCAGAAGAGGTAGGTCCTAGTAACGGGCAAAATCAAAATTCAAACCACATATTAATGATAGATATTTTTAGGTTTAGATGTAAGTAGGACTGGCATTGATCGAGCATATAAGTACCTATTTCCTTCACTTTTGACGACTGATACCATTTGAACCAATTACATCGCGATTGATTATATTTTTCATACATTAAAATAAATAATGCTGTCATAACTGGCAACACACACTGGTCAAAAACCTTTGTGTTATATATGTAAGTATATTAAATATATAATATCTAAATACATATTAAAAAAAAAAACAGGAATCAAACCAGAATCGCGTTTCATAACGTAGCTTTTTTAAAAACAAAATTGGAATATTTTGATACGAATAATGGTGGCAAGCAATTCTTTTACCTCGTAATGAGGCAAACGGGCATATGGGTTCCGTAATGTTCAGTCATCATCACCATCGCCCAAGGACACCTGAAATTCCAGGGTAACTACCGATGCGTTACCAAAATCATTTATGTATTAGGATAACAACACATGTTAACGAATATAAATCCCACCAAAATATTGAACCTTATGTCTTTGAGATAGGGACCAAAACCAATCAATTTATATTAAGGGTTAAAATAAAATTTGATCAAAGGTGTTGGCGAATATCAATTTGCATTTCAATTACTTTATTTTCAGAAAGTATCGCAGGCTTAAATAAAACATCGAGGTCTGTAAAGACAACTTAAAGTAAAGGCAAATGTAAAATATAACTTAGTATACCTACGCCTAAAATTGAATTGAAATTAAAGATTTTTAAAACGTAATGGAAGATCGTGAAAGTTATGGACAATTTTACTCTCATTAATTTTCGCATAAATTAATTGTTTCGCCCCTTAAACATCACATTAGTGATAAGAAAACTTAAAAAATTAAAGCATTTGCTCAATAATTTAGTATTCGCTTCCTTTCCCCAATGATACAAAATCACTACCTACGTTTAGTTTTACGCAACACTGACTAGAAATAACAAACTATTTAAAAATACTGCATAGTCTAACAACGTAGACATTTTTATCGTGAACTCGAAAAAGCATATTATACGAAAATAATGATTTATCCCTCGGTTTGTCAATTTGATGGGCGCTCTCTGAACCATGATTAGGGTTCCCGGAAAATCCATGTAAAGACCTTTTAAATGAAAAATGAGGACGTGAAATGGTATTAGCAAACTGCGTGTTCTGCATAATTTTGGTCGTTTGTAAGGTTTTTTCATGAGCATAAAAGTTTACGCTTGTGAAAGCAACGAATTACCTTCCTAAATGTAGTAGCTTTTGTTAGGTAAACAACTTTGTTTCCTTTTTTGATACTTAGCCAGCTTTTGAACTAAGTCTCTGATGGCAATGATGTTGAAGATTTTATTTTTCTTATTGTTTAGATTATTCAAGCACTGACAAACCATAACCATATTTTGTATATTAAAGTACTTAGGAAGTATTGGGAAAAATATCTTCCAAGATTTTTGACCTGCGAGCTTGGTAAATATCACGGGACGTGGAGGACGCGAACGAGATAGAATTAATGATTGATAGATCGTATTTGGAACAAGATCTTTACTACACACCAAATGGCTAATGGCATGGCGCCTGACAGAATACAAGACAACATATGAAGAGTCAACAGAGTGGCATCTATCATTGTCTATCTAGCTAGACCTCGTAGGTTGGTAGTTTTCCAGAGAATTTCAAGAATGTCCAGCAGTATTCAACCGACTTCCAAAAAAGGAGGAGGTTCTCAACTCTTCTGTATGTTTTTTTTATGCTATTGCATAGCTTTTATCGCGGTCCTTGTGCGTGGGGACCGAATCCAGAAATTCCGTAACGAAAAAAACCTAACACCCTCCCACTACGACCGGCACAGCGGCGATACTTTGA
Source organism: Stenoptilia bipunctidactyla (assembly GCA_944452665.1). Taxonomy (NCBI): domain Eukaryota; kingdom Metazoa; phylum Arthropoda; class Insecta; order Lepidoptera; family Pterophoridae; genus Stenoptilia; species Stenoptilia bipunctidactyla. The sequence goes on along the minus strand of OX101740.1, from coordinate 11,706,172 downwards.
TTTCATAACTTTACTTGCGGGCTTTAATAAACAATCAGCGCCATCTACTAGGAACTTGTGGAACTTCATATTAGATCAAACATTACTGCATTAATAAAATAAATAAATAATTATAATTGCTTAAGTTGATAAAAAATGCTATGCTTTAGGTTTACCGCGGCAGTCTCCGAGTGCCACACGTCTTTTTTTTGTGTCTTTGTTACACGATATTTCGATTTTCAAAATTCCCATATAAAGTTCATCGAAATCGGTTAGTAGTAGGTACACTTCATAAAAACATTCAAATAAAAAAAAATTTATGATTTCGGAGAATGTTTACGTTGATGACATTATAACTGAGCCAAAGTTTTGACGTGAGGTCGGTTTTTCAATGCTCTGCATTCGTTGATTACTTATTTACAATTCAATTTTAAAAGCAAGAAGTTTGTATTTTCGCTACGCGATTTTTTCGTCAATTAGGAATTGACTCAGTAGGTAATTCTTATTTCATCTGTACCTAGAAGATAGTACCTACAGAGGTCCATATAAATTTCATCAAAATTGATCAAAAACTTAATTTGACAACTTCAGCCAAATTTTTGGTAAGGATTGTTAATGTGAGAAAACTCGGAATTCTAATTACAAAGAGTAGATACTACTATAAAACTATGGGTATCTTTTGGGTGCATACCTAATACAAATTGGAGTCGCAAAGTCGCAATTCAACAATTGGTTTAGTCGGACAGGAAGAGCAAGAGCGTACTCTACTCATACGAGCAGTGCGTCATTATATTGTTACACATTCAGAAGACTGTGTTATTCTGAATAGTAAACTACAAGTAGGGTTGACAAAGGCTGAATATATCGGTATGGCGGCTGTAGAGACTAGAGCTCATTCAATGAAAGGAATTTTTACATGGTTGTCTGGAAGAAATCGCTCTTCAGCGATAAGACCGCCAAGTTTTAAGCTCTAATAGAAATTGAAGTGTAAATAAATAAATAAATACTCTAATTTTATTGTGTTTCATATACTTATTATATTTTAATTTGTGGTCAATAGTAAGCGGGTTAGTGTGTAAGGACATCTCAATGTCGAGTTAAAAATTAAAATATAGTCAAACGTGATGGAATCGATAAGATTTGGATATAATTTTACAAAGGTAGGGATTCAAATCATAAAATCTAGTTCAAACAACGAAATTAGAACAATTTCACCTTTAAGTCTATTCTTTTTGAAACTACTATACATTAAAAACGGTTTTAGTTCCAAAATATAGGTACCTAAATGTACAAACTACGTAACTTTTTCAGGATTGCGTTTTGCAGAACTCAATTTGAAATCGACTTTTAGAGTTTAAACACAAAATTGATTGTTAAAAGACTTGAGTTCGACGCCGCTGGCCAAGTTGTATGATAATTGTTGCTTAAAGATTTCTCTGCAGTACCTATAGGAAAACTTTTTTTTACGTAATCACTACATTTTTCGTAATTATTGTTTCTTTTTTCTGTTTTAACAATAGAAATACATGTAGAAATAAGTTCAATGTAAAATTTTGCGAGTTTCTCTTCAATTACTAATAATTAAAATAGCAGTAAGTCTACATATAGAATATTTTCAGCAAAAAATAATGTATTAAAAATTGGTAACCCTAGATAAACATCAAGGTGAACAATTTAATCTTCCTGCGGTGATGTGAGACATACTACTTCATACATTGTAAGAAATAATTTTGCATCGCAGATAAAACCGGGATCTTATATAGGCTAAGTTTTAAACACAAGAAAATCATATGAGTCTATATGATCCCGGTTTTATCTGCGATGAAGAAATTTAAAGCTATAAAAGATGAAAATGTGAAAAACGAAAAACGTTTTAACAAAATGGTGGCTGTAAGAAAGAAAATGAAATTATAAATGGCATTGCCAGCCATTTACCTCTCGCTCGTTCGCTATACATATAACTTTTATTTTACAAATATCTGAAAACATATACTAAGACTTAATATTTCTGGTTCTAACTCTGCTTTTATCTTGGATTCGCGGTAGGACATATGCATTTTTAAACTTAAAAGTATAAATTTAAAATTTAAAGTACGATTTATAAATCTACATCAGTAGAAACTATTTTAAAATGTATTTTATTTGAGTAATCTACTTTGACTATTGACTGTCAAAAATATATTTAAACACAGGGAAATTAAGAAGATCAATCCTCAGACTTTCTTACGGAGGCACATAAGACTTAGGTGCCTTACAATACCTAGGTTGTTTTAGGGGTCAACTGCTTCCAACTCTTACATTGGAAATATAATTTTTTACAGCGTTTTTCTTAATAGATTATTGAACACCTATGCCGCATATCAAAAATCTTAATTTTTCTCAAATAGCCGTTACCTACCAACACAGATTTTATTTTCAAACGTATTAGTAAAGTTTATTTCCATTCCCTTCAGTTACGAAATGGTGGATCAACCTGGCTTCTGTTCATAGCACCTGCCTATTATAATCTTCGGTGTTTAAAACTTTGAATAAATTTACGATAGTATTCACAAGCAACTGATTCGTGAACTAGAACAGGCTTTTTTATTTTATTCTTAGTTTTAATTTTTTTAATATTTGAAATTAGAACTAAGGTCAATTAGAAAGAAGTATCGATACTTTGACTAGAAGTCGCGCTAGGTTTTACGCGTGTAATTATGATCCTTTACTTAGGAATTCCATAAATATTTTTTTATCGGCGAATAAGCCCGTATTTGACCCCAATCTCACCTGATGGTAATTGTAGATGAGGGGGAAAACCACCACCGATTTGGCGGCAGATATTTTATGAAGAATGGTCGCTTGCAAGGCCCTGAAAGAGCACTACCACCAAGCGGAGGCAATCGGGTTGGTTTCCTTTTACGGCCAGGGACGTAGGACGGTAGTAGCCTATTTAAAGCCGACCCTATACAATATCTGTACCAGTACGTACACTAGAATTCGCGCTAGGTTTTACTATTACCTTCCCCAAGAGTAGGGCTATCAAATGCAAAAAAAATCAAATCGGAATAGTAGTTACCGAGATTAACGCGTTCGGTCAGTTTTATTCCGATATACATATACTGATATTATAAATGTGTAAGTTTGGATGGATGGATTTATGGATGTTTGTTCCTCAATCAGGGCAGAACGGCTCAACGGATTTGTATGAAATTTTGCAAAGCGATAGTGTACAGTCTGGAATAGCACATAGACTACTTTCTATCGCCATTTTTCCGCGGGGTTCGAAGTTGCGCGGGTAATTGCTTTCCAATTTAATATTTTACGACCAATTATTACCTGTTTCATTTAGTCTCATCAGATACTCTTATAAACACAATATCTTTATAGTACTAGAAGGCAAATTAATAAGAATAAAAGAACACAACAACGATACAAGCATTGCGTGCTGTTTATTGTTAATCACTAGATGAATCGTTTCGCTACGGAACCTCCACAGTACCGGTGCGTGCGCGCATGTGAATGATTGTGATACGATTCTGACCTATACACAACGCTTCTATTTAGTAGTGATGAATGAACGATATTGTGTTCACTAACACTATTGTCTTTTATCAATCATTCAATAACAATGATTATAAAATGTGAAATTGGAGAATGAATGTATGATTGTTTGTTACTCGTTATTGTTTACGATGAAACGGCTGAGCGAATGTAACTGAAACTTCACTCAACTCGTACCTAGAACAGTACTCACCTATATTCTTTTTATAATTATCTCATGTGATTGACATTTATGTAGGTAAAGCCACGGGGAACAACTACTAGCCATAGACATCGTAATAAAATAGTATAAAAGTTAATAAATATCCCTTCACAAGCCTTTCTTGTGACCAAGAAGGGCGGAAATCGTAACATTTTAGTGCGAATTTAAAAGCAGTGTCTAGAAATACAAGCTACGGCATCATTAGTTGTTTTCACCGAGACACCTTATCGACAATCCCTCAGTAACAACCTTACAGCCCTATTTACAAGCAAGGCGGAATGTTCACGGTCGACAGCACTTTTCGTAACAGTCTATACTGCAGAATGCTTTTCTAAGACACGCCAATAATGGATTTGTACTGGTTAAGCTCCGGATATAGTTTTTTTTTCTGACCACTGCGCTAGATAACGGTCATGTTAATTTGTTTTTGTTACAAAACGCGCATGCAGATAGAATTTGTTTGCATCTTTAAAAGCCAATGTTTAAACGATTTATTAATCCTATTAGCAGAAATTGGAACAGGTCAAGCTTAAAACGACTTGCAACAGAAGACTGAACATCATATGAACAAGATGCCTAATAAAAACTACATGCTCTTAATATCGTGATTAATTCACTTTCTGTTATACTTTGATTCAGTAAAGAAACACGAACTTGACCTAGATGGAAACGGTTCCGTAAAATCATAATTATTTACGTCGGATGATTCATTTTAAGTCTGCAGTTTACTGGCACTAAGGAGAATATTATAGATTCCATCATTCAAATTTGGAATACTAGTTGTGCGACACAAATTCGAAATTTTTCTGAGTCGTGCATCAATAATGACAAATTGGCAAGCTATAGAGAACCAGAAGCCTGTGGAATGTCTTCCAACGTAGCGTAGTATACCTACAGGTGCACGGACAATGAACTTTATTGTACACTACAAGAACTTTTACATTCGACTGTACCAAGTATATCAAACAATAAAGATTCCCAATACTTTGAAGTCGACTGTACCTTTTCAAATTTGGAGCAGAACTTAAGACCATATTCTAATGAAAAGAGAATAAGGATGAAATTAGATTGTAAGGGATAGTTTTAAGGTATTTTAAGAGGCAGCTATACGCTCGTGCCAGACTGAATGAGATCTGATTGGACTGACTGGTGAATTAAACAACTGTCTGCTGTTTTGTTTACTTACTATAATCAAGTTTGCTTTGATGTTTGCATAGTTTGTGGAAAAACAAATGTTACTTTAATAACCCGAAATAAAATCAACATAATACGTTATATAAATTAGGCCAATGGTCATTTGGACCCTAACCTGTGAATCTCAGATTAAGGGACCAGCTCAGTAATAACAGTGTATTCTTATTTACCTTATCTCAAATTCTCATCGCATCCGGATCCATTTGGGTCATTCCCTAGGGAGGCTGTAACGATAATGTCGTAGGGAAGCCTGTCCTTTACTTATTCCACCTGTGAATGGAGGTAGTTTGAATAACTTTAGAGAATAAGTCTCTCTAAGGACGGCTACTGGCCGTTGGATACAGTCGTTTGTCAACTGGTTTCTTTAGGATTTAAGAGAAACTATGTAAGATAGAAAATAATAGCTGAACTAAGAAGTTTGAAATAGAAAGTGAATTTGAGTACGCAATAAGAATTAATTTAAAATTTAAGTAAACAATTAAAACCTTCTGTGTAAAATATACAGGATGTAAAAAAAAGGTTTTATTAAACAAATCAGCGAAACTTTATTCCGCTCAGACGAAGATCAAGTTTTGGGTAAAATTTAAAATTACAATTTGTAAACAAAAAAATTACACTACATAAGACTTTGGTGTCATTGCATCACGGTAATGTTAGATGAAAGTCATAAGGTACGTTTTATTTCACTCAGCTGGTTAAATAGGCACTTCTGTTAATATTTATTTGCAATGGGGAGTTTTCTGACAGCTCATTAAAAAAACAAAACTGTACAAAATTGGTACAAAAGGCTTCGATAGATGGCGCTTTACAAAAGGCGAAGGCGAAGAATTTATTCCACACTGCGTTTTTAAAAGTAAAATAAATTAATTGATGTCTGTATCAGAAATTGAACGTATAAATAACCATAGATGGTAGATACCACTTACCTACATTATAGTTTACAGACTTAACGCCTTCGGCTTTTTAAAAGTGCCATCTATAGAGGTGTTTTGAACTAATTTTTATGAGCTGTCAGAAAACTCCCCATTGTTACCCTAAAAAACTTGAATCAATTAATCGAATTGAGTTAATTCATTATCATTTAGGATTATAAATGTTACAAAATCTGCCCCTTACTTTGTATACTCGAGTTACACAATTATAGTCACACCCTGTACAAGCTCGAAATGAAGGCATTATTTTTAACGATCAGTTTTTCTATGAGCCGACATTGGTCGTTCAGGAAACATGTTACTTAGTACTGACCTACGTGTCTTGCATTTCATAAAAGTTAGCGCTTTACGACTTAGGTAAAATATTCTCAAAGCACCCATGAGTATGTTTGCAGCAAAATAGACCTTACGAGTCTGTAAAAGGATTCAATTTCACTACCGGAAACATTTTGAATGACAAGCAAGAATTGGTTTGAAAGAAAAAAAAAAAGCAGATTTGAAGTTCGAACGCGTCTAGATTTTCTACGTTCAATTATTTCCGACTGGCCAATCAGAAGTCTTGGCACAGAGCCTGAGTGTTTAACTGTGAAACAAAGTCAATGTAGCAAAACAGATTGCTGATGAACGATGAAATTTCATTCAGGATCATCGGCCGGCTGCGATGTAAAAAATAATACCCTGATTCGATCTACAATCTCCACCAGCATTCTTGCATTGTTTTTTTTTGTCTTTTATAACAGGTTATCCGTTTTCTCATTTCATTTATTGATGACTGTTTTTACTTTAAGCATACCATGATAAATCTATTGATGAATTTCTCAGATACCTAGATAGAAAATGAGTATGCAAATACCGATCGGTTTGATAAAGAAGATTCGATTTATCTTCATGTAAGCCGTTTCTCGTGGCTTCATTCGAGTAAATACCAGTATCTGTACCGTATGAGGTATTCCAGTCTATGATCTACCGACAAACAAAATTTCAATTTAATCCGTAAAGTCATTTTAGAGGAAAAGTCTATCAAACCTCTGTTTAAATACATTTTGATAGGAACTTTTGTCTGACTCAAAAGATTTAGATTTAATATTTTTACCCTATTGTACATATTGAGAGCATTAAATTCCTGTACAATGGTATGCTGTAATAGCAAAAACCGAACGTCGGAAGCCAGAAATACCCGAGAACAACAATTAAGTGCTTCTTCGTAGAAACGTGAGAATATCATCTAACGAGAGAAAGATTTGAGATAGTGTATGTGAAATTATAGACTAATTGACGGGAAAAACAATACTAGTGGCAAAGAAAATCAGTTCTTATCATCAGTTTAACACAGTCCTTAGCAAACGCTATTAAAAAAGTAAATCATTAAGATTTAAATTAACTCAACGCACATAAAAAATATCATTTCAAACTTCATTGACGAAAACTTTTAACCGTTGCATCATAATAACGTAAGGGCACATTCATTCATTGATACTTTGTAGGATACAATTTAAAAATAATTCTTTCTAAATTCAACCTTAAGTTGTAGACATCAAAACTTACATTCGCTTTTTGAAATTTCGATGCTTTATAGCTGACTTTCTGGTTTGTTCGGGAAGGGACGTTAAAAACCGGGGTACCTACACGGCCGGAACACCTGTCAGCGGTGACTGGAGTTGCCAGTTTTTGAAGAGGAACCATTGAGAGAATGGCGCGTCGACCGGTACAATGCTCTTTTTGAATTTCGAATTCAGGCAACAATTTTAGAACGATTCCTGTTTTGAATTGGTATTCGAACATTCGTTTTGCAAAACACGTTGTGTTGTGTGTGAACATTTACGAAGCACTAACAATCGTTTGTAAAGTACAATATTAATGCATTCTTATATTAAAAAAAAAAAACAATGTAAGCCTGACTTGGCTTTTAAATTTCAGCGTTACATTACAATACAAACTACTCGAAAGTTTATGTGCTTCTATTTAAACTATACAATCCGTGACGTATTTCCATTGGAGTGTGTCACTATAGCATCATTTACGTCCATTGTTGATACATCACACAATACAACCAGTTCAGTCATTCACAGATCAGTCAACAGACTCCTGCGTTTCGGTCGCCCACGCCAGGTAAAAGATCTCGGAATGTAACCAAATTCACTTCTATCTTTTATGACTCAAACGTTTGAATTACTTCATCTGTATTTGAAGTGTTTCAATTGCTTCAATGAACGGACAATTTGAGCAAACATTCTAAATTCAAATAACTTGCATAAAAGCGTAAAGTAAACCTTATCAATTGTTCTTAGTGTCGATAGAGTCTAAATTTAAAAATTATTTTGAACTCTAATTTTATAAAGAATGATGCAAGGTGATCTTTAAACCAATTATACCGTCTTGTCAGTTGGAAACCAATCATTAAACGAAATCTGAGGAATCATCCATCATCATCCGTGATTTGGGCATCTGACCAGAGGCAAAAGCTCCCGAGGTAGTTATTGAAAGCCCGGAGGCGATATTTAAAGCTCCAATGCTTGTTTCTAATAATAAGCCTTTTTTTAACCGAAGCCAGATATCGAGTAGACTTTAACGTTGTTATTAAGAGCAATCGATGCGTTCGAACTAATATCCTTAGTCATATCGAGGAAATTGTTTGAATTGTATTTTTTTTTTAAACTGTTACGTCTTTTTTTCAGCCAGTGCAATCTCGCACCTTTTCGCAACAAGGTCTATGCAATGAGTTCTAATTGAAAACGATGTTTAACTCACGCATACGTTATAATTAAGACGACCTATACAAAAATATACACTATACAGGGTGAGTATGTCTCGGTAATTATTATAAAACCTTATAATTTACTTGCAAGGTGTCTTCTCGAGGCGATGCGTTTTTCTTGTTTTGAGTAATTTTCGGCACGCGAATAGTCCTTCGGGCAAAAACTTATGAACGGTAGCAGACGCTATACAAATCTTGCTCAACTGTTTTTTTATTTCCTCTAAAACATGTGTAGAGGATATCCGCCAGAGAGCTACAAGGGATCATTATTTGCAAGGTAATTCATACGACTTCTTTTACGTTTTTTTTTTCCGCTAAACTTTATGAAACCCTGTTCTTGAAAAATTTGTAATTAAGAACTTAAAAACACGATTTTAAAACCGTTATGGAAAATACCGAGGCATGAACGGAATCGAAGGATTAAGAAAGTGTGGTGAAATAGATACCTAAGAATTAACTTTATTCTTTAAATAATTTAATTTAGTTTATCTTAACCAAAAAACTACTTATTCGATGGGAGCTGCTCAAAATAAATGAGATGTAATGTTTAGTAATCAATTAGAATTATAGGACGTCTAAATACCTACCTACTCAAAGAATTCTATGCCGTAAAATTTGAGTCATACAAAAAAAAAAACCGAACAACATCGCACAACTCACAAACGATCGATTAATAAAACCGTAAATAAATACTACAAACGTACTTATTCCAACTTAAATTGTATGCAGCCATGTTTAGCTCCATTCATAACACAAGCAACGGCTAATTAAACATTTCCTTTTAAAAAAGATCAAAAACCCAGCGCTTGGAAAATAAGCGGTCGGCTAATTCCAAACTGGCTGGCTACATGAGCAACTTCGGTAGGTAGCAAAAAAAAAAGTATAACCATAAATACAACCGAATGCTTTTCAAAGACCCGTATTAAGTTCCAAGTTTTAGGGTCCCAAGACATTTTTATTGCCAAGTTCTGCAATTTGAAGTCGTGTAGTACAAATTGCAGAATCCCGTTATCGCGTGCGCACTTGTAATGTAACATTGTCAACTTTATCAAATAATTAGACTAATTACTTGAACTCGTATCAAACGGCTTATGAAGGCAACATCCGTCTACCAAACTGTTTGAGATCAGTTGAAATTGTGGCATGAATGAACTGGTCACGACATGTCTTAAAGTACACATGGTTTTATGATTCATAGTTCGGTAAATATCATATTTGAGGGCTAAGTAATTTATTTGTCTCGCGAATTTAGAACTGAGACTGAACTCAAAAGGAATTTATAAGTAGCAGAAGCGTTCGTCCCTTTTCTTGTTTTTTTTTTAGTTTTTTCTTTGTATTTTCGAAATCCGTTCGTTTCTTTGATGCAAACGCTACGTCCAATTTACAAAAACATCCTCGGTATTTGAGAGCGTCCAATTTTTGTAGCCGACCATATCGCAGGGTAAGGACAATTCCAGCAATTTTATCTCAGTTCTGAAGCTGGCTTTTGTAGAACAGTTCAACCGTATCAACAAAATCGAACCGTCTGCCAAAGTATTCTAGAAATTTGGAAGGGTCTCTAAAAGTTACAGCGAACCTTTTACATTAAATAGAATATGAGAATGTTCACATTTGCTCCGCCGTTTATCTTTTATTTGGACCTTATTTTCTTAGTTCTTCTGACGCTACGGTTTTAATTATTCGATAGGAAAAATCCTTCAAATTTAGCTTTTTAGGCAAGAAAGCCTTTTTAACCATTAGCAACTTTTGACTCCCACGCATCTCCGAAGCGTCTGGGAAGAGTTATGTTTGATCTGTTAAAGGGTTTGTTTAAACACTGGTTAGCTTCGCCTACAAGTAAGTCTCAACTAACTACAACCTTTTTACAAAAGTTACTTACAGGAAAGTAAAAAAATAAATAAAAACAAAATTCAAATTATCATTCTATTTTTCAAAAGCTATTTGACGTAACTTTTGACTTTATTGCGAAATCTGAAAATCTAAATTCGTCGAGCTGATAGAAATAAACTTTCATTTTACTTTGAACCATATTCATCTAAGTTAGCTATTTTAAACTATAATTTATAGTTACGGAGTTAGTATCTCTAACACCTTAAAGGCGAGTTAAGTCCCTAAAGGTTACTAATGTCTAACTTTAGAGGAACTCCCAACTTAATTGCTTGCTGTTGTAATGTTACTAAGTTGAGTCACTACTGAGTAGTTACTTAGTTTAATGTGCTATGCAAACTAAAAATACAGTGTCATGAGACTTCGTAGGGTCGAGGTCGTTACCAATGGTACTTTAGATGTCATTGCCACTAATATTAGGCTTATTTCTATAATTATCTAAACACATTGCGTGTATTAATTTTGCGAGTAAATGCTAATCGAGTATGAGTAATTGGATAAAATTGGGTTTGTTGAAATGATGAGTCAATAAAGGATTAACGTTTACCTACTATGCTAAGTTCTATTTGGAATTTTGTTTCTATCTAGCAAGTTAGAGAGTATTCAAGTCACCATGTAGCTTACGTATATTTAAGAGAATGTACCCATTATATTATAAACTTATGCAATTACATTAAAAAATCCAGGTTTTTAATTCAATTTTAGAATTGTTTTTTACTGTTATGCATTTTCACATGCGTCAATCTACAAATTTACGGCATATTACGACCAAGAAAACGCAAATTGAAGTGATTAACCATTTATTTATTAAACAATAAAATATGCTATTTTTTATGTGTGATATATTTTGCCATAGCAGTATCCCGCGCATTTCTACCCTAGCCGTGTAACTTTTGGTGGGAATTTCTCATCAAAATAAACTTCTCCGATGCGTTATCAACTGCAAAAAATACTTCGAAATCAGACAGGTAGTTTCGGAAATTAGGGCGTACAAACAAACAAACCCTTGAGCTGTATCATATTAGTATAGATAACCAATGTGCTGTTGGGAATATGCTTAAATTTGTAACTTCAACTATCGTTCAGGCACGGTTACACTTTTTAGTGGTCGATCTTTTCTTTTTCAATTTGAGAAGTATGATTTTGGGGGGTCATGTCCTGTGAGTCCGGGTTACCCCCCTCGTGGGACCGCGCCTGCTATCGTTCAACTTGTTCAAAGCTAGTCAATCTAATCCGCCTGTGCTTGTGACTAAACTTACATTTAACGTTAACCTTACGTGATGCTATGACATGAAGAACAGCCAAAAGATTTAGCATGGATGTCTGAAGACGCTAGCTCGTTATACCTACTCGTCATATTGCTAAAATACATCATTACTGTTGCGATGGCATTTGGCGACTAACAGTAAAGGCGCTGACGAAATACATGACAGTAGGCGTGAAGATGTTCTAAGATTAAGCGAGAGTCACTTGAATCAGTCGCCTATTACGCTATAAAGCAGCACTAAATCTATTCTAAACGCTGGTATTGTTGTTATTTTATCTTAACCTCATCTTTACATTTGTCATTAAAATATTCAAACAAAACTTCCCACAGTTAAACGACAGTTTCCATCACAAACTAGGCACTTAGCTATAGACACAATAAGCACCGAGCACTAATAAGATATTTAGTACCTTGTGAGAAACAACTCCATTTAGCATAAAACTTGTCTTTCACAAGTAATTTTAAAACAATGCTCTTTTAACACGTCGTCGGCCGCAGGAAGTACGTATTTAGCTTATCTGTACACCGACCGAGACAAATAACCGTACCCTTTTGTAACAAGTATGATGCGGCACCACTTATTGGTAATATGAAGAAATTGTCATTTGCCCAAGAGTTAACCCGTGTTCGACGTTAAATCAGATTTCTATTAGATCTGATGATATGACGATATGACAACCAAATGAAAAAAAAGTTATTTAAGAATAATTGAGCATTTTAAATGCAACTTAGTAAAAACAAAAATGTGCTAAGTAATTTAGAGGCGTACCGCCAGGCCCCGGTAGCTCAGTGGAAGAGCACTCGTCCGGCAAACGAGAGGTCCCAGGCTCGAGTCCTGATTACATTTTTTCAGTTATTTAAGAATATTAGGTATTATTAAACTTTTTCATAATCTTGGCTCATTGAATTTCATCTTACAAAACAACTGGGAAGTAAATAATCAATGCTTATTATAATTTTATATTATAAAAGAAGTCCTTATTACTTATAACAAAAAGGTGAATATGGAAATGGTTGCGCTATCTTAAAGCTCTCCAAAAAGGTCTGAAAATAATGTGATCAGACAGTACCTATGTACAAAATAAAGTTTTCTCAAGTCACCATTCCATTCCACACACTAGACTTTTCTTCACCGTCGTAAGTACCTGCCATCAAGCATCTACCTACCTATGAAAGCTAATAAGAGTTACCTCATAACTGTTCATATCATATATTATCATTGTTTATTGTTATGTCATTGTTTACAGCTTACATAATCTACAAGCTGCAATTTTACTCACATAACTTCGACCCTATAGCAGGGACCGGAACCGCTTACCCTTAAAGAGGTTTTTGATTGGGTTTTTCATAGACTTGTTTTAAAAAACCCTATCAATTTGGTAACCGTATCGAAGACTTACCCTAATTTAAGGCTTACCATATCAATAGAGTTAGCTTCATGTAAGCAGTAAGCCTATCGAAAACCCTATTGAAGGTTACCGATTCAATAGGGTTTTAAAACCTGCAGGCAAATCTAATCTCTAAGAATATCAAATTTTTAAAAATATCACCATATATTCAATCTCGCACTTCGAATTATACTTCCGAATTCAACAGCATGCGCGGAAAGAGATAGAAATAGGCTAACCCTATCACACGGTAAGCGCATCCGAAAGTAGTTAACTTTATTCAAAGTCACCACTTTATACCACGTCAATAGGCTTACCATATCAATAGGGTTACACTTCCATATGGTAAGATTATGATAGGGTTACCCTATCAATAGGCTTAATCAAATAAAGGGGTTTTCCGGTCCCTGCCCTATAGATATTTCAGGATAAACTATTCATAATATATTTTTTTAAATAGAGAAGCAGGACCATTTAATACTAAGAACCTAAACAAGTTCACAAAAGGATATTGTCCAGGGTCCATACAGTCTCTGACCTGTCAAACTACTTTTTGTTAGGTATGTGAAAGTATAAGGATGATAATGTCATTGAAATTCTGCCTGTTTATATCTAAACTATTGGTGCAGACTTGATTTAATTTCTTAAAAACAATATCGGGATTTTCATTTCAAGTGGATGATATATGTAGTCTATTGAGTAAATTGAGAGGGTGAAATATTAAAATCCTTGCTGCGATTTTTAATATAAGTAAATAATTGGAATTAACCGAAAATGAGCTATTATTTGCCTATATGTTGTTTTAATACATTTACTTAATGAGTTGTCAAAAATCAGACAGGTCAGCTATGAACATTATTCTTTATGTCTTTATTGATATTGTTAGAGTAGCAATATAGATATTAGTCACAAGGTGTGTATTATGATTTAAAAATGGAGGATCTTTCAAACAAATGATACCAAAAAATAATAATTAACTTGATGTCTCCAATTACTACTTAAAAAAAGGTAGAATTGTGTGATAACAGGTTAATTGTATTCAAATGTAACTATAATGAAATTTTGTTATTGACAACAATTTTATTATAGGTCAAGTAGATTCTTTTTCCCAATAAAATTAGGTAGGTATACATTTTTAAGATGACATAACAAGTCTTTAGAAATATATCAATTAGGTATAAGTCCTTGATAATTGACTTATATGATTACTTATTAAAGAATTCATTTGTTTTTTTTTTTTTTGCAGATTTAGCAATGTTATCAAAAAACTGTGTACCTACCCACTTACACATTGTTAATACAAATGGCTCATGAAAACGAAAAATTGGGAAAATATATGGAAGTTTTTATAATTTATTATTTGTAAATAACCAAATTGAAGTTACACCTATAACAGCAATAATTGGGACATAATAGTACATTATGGTGAGGTGGGTATACCTATTATAGTAGAACAAAATGTATAAGCTTATACTCATATTTATTAGTACCTATAGTTATGTACCTACAAGATGGGATGAAATTAGAATGATAACTAGCAGTAGTTAGGTAAGTACCTATGTCTATCTAGACTTAATAATAAAGAACTAAAGAAGTTGCCTAGGGAGACATAGTTTTATTTAAGAATTAAAACAATGCTAAGATTGTTATAAGGCTCTGACAAATCATACCCTGATAGTATTAAATTAATTTCAGGTACAGTGCTTCATGACAGTAAACTAAACAGTTAGGTACTAATAAATTATGTTTAGGACGAAAATCCGCGACTTAATTTACAAGATACACCTATTTGCTAGAATTTTTTTTCAATAAATAAAGGCAATGATAGCCAGTTGAGTGTATTACATCCAAAAAAAATACTTTTTTGTCACAAAAACATGGAAGTCGCCGTCCAAGAATTTATTTCAGCAATTAACTTAGAAAAGCACGAAATCAGAGGTAATGTTTAATTTATAGGTAAGTATTTATACAAAACAGTAAAAAAATCCAGGATACCAAGATCAGAGATCAGATGAATACCACTCACACACCGACACGGCCGAGAAGGCATGCAAAAAAAAGCAAAATCCGTAGTTACTCACTCGAAAATCTCGTTGCACTAATTAATTCCACCAAAAGTCACACTGTAATGATAATTACTATTTAATTCAAACAAGTTTTAAGTTAAAACTACTAGCACAAGATATAAGTTGCACTTGTTTATTTACGTTGGTTCGAATTTGACAGTTCGTCGAAGGGTCGACGCATGCGCACCGCACGTTTGTTGCTTTCGCTGCCGGCGAATCGACTGACTGTGACTGCTGAATTGACTGAATCAACCGACTCGCCGCCGCCGCCACGCCGCGCCCGCCGCACGCTCGATGATATGCCCATCCATAGCCCATGCAAAGAACGATGCATTCTATTCGTTTCGTTCAGCTTGTGGAATGAAAAAAATCTGAATACTCGTGGCGCGTTTTAGCATGTGGTTCACGTACATTTTAAACTTGTGTTTTGATCATAAGTAGGTATTTGGATTTTCGAACCCTGTAGTGTAGAAGATAAAATATTTTATTAATTTGAAGGCACCTCAAAATAAAAACTGAGTTTTGAGAACTTTCTTTTACAGTAGTACCTACAGTAGAATCCGAATATTATGACTCCGCCTATATTGACCAACCGCTGATTATGACGTGTTACACAGTGAAGTTTGGTTTCCATATAAATTGTATAACGAAGTCAGATATAATGACTTCGCCTATAGTGACATACCTATCGCTTATTGTGACCCTTTTTTATCTTTTGTCTGCTCATAGTGACCGACCGTATGATTTCTAACGCTTTTGGCAGTGTTCCGAAGAGTCACGTTATACACCCAAAGACTTTCAGAGCGTAGATTTACCTATTGAGTCTGCTTATTAATATCTACTTTGATTTATCTCTATTTTATTCCTCTCTATTAAAATAAATCACAAACTAACTTAAACAGTTTATTTATTCTTGCAGTACCTATGCTTTGTATGATGTCCGTTTAGTATGACTTGTTTCTTATTTCCCTTCGATGTCATTATAAACGGATTCCACTGTAATTTGAAATCATTGTCATATATGTAGGTAAGTACATAATTTAAAACATTTTCATTGAGTTCAAAGAACTATTTTTACCCACGACGGAACGGAGACGGTATATGCGTTTGGAGTGAGAGGGTGTTTGTGCAAACCAATGTTACCATTTATCTCCAGAACCACTGGTCCGATTTTAATGCGGTTTTCAGTAATCGATTTGGATTTTATTGGTGCATGTTTTTAGATAGGTGTAGCGGTAACAACTCACCAGGGAGCGCTGCAGTAAACATATGTTTGTAAAAGCCAATGTTACCGTTTATCTGCAAAACCATTGGTCCGATTTAAATGCTGTTTTCAGTGATCGCTTTGGATTTGATTAGCGCATGTTCTGAGATAGGTGTTACGGTAAAAACTCACCAGGGGGCGCTGCAGTAAGTATTTGTTTGCAAACCATTGGTCCGATTTGAATGCCGTTTTCAATTATCGCACAAACCATTCTACGTAATATGATATCGAGTTACGTTACAACAAAGCCCCAGCAAAGTTGAGTTGTAAATACTTATTATAATACTTCACTATGTATTTAAATAAACTACATGGGTTTTCCAGCGGTGGTGGTGGGGACATTAGAGGGCTGATGAGGAACGAGGTGTTGTGTAATGTAATGTATGGTACCTATATTATGCTCTTTAAAAAGTTTGAAATAAAAAACAAAATAAAAATTTAGGTATTTAGTACTTATTGTCGAGATCCAAAAATAATATGGCTGGTAAGTACGTACTTACCTACTTATCCCTATAGGTAAGTACATAGAAGAAAATAGACTTGAGTAAATAATAAATTCGTCTTAGACCTACTCAATATAAAATACATTATATTAAGTATAAGTTTATCAATTATCAAAAAAATATATACAGCCTATGCTCAGGCTGTTGGAGAAAGGTCTCCGTATTTTTCTACAATAGGTAATACGCATCTAGCTAGGTTGTCTAATTAATTACAACACGGATATGGATAGATTTATGGGTAGCCTATACATACATACTAAGTATCTATGTACCTTTCTATATGGTTGGTGGTTATTATGATTATAGGTATTGATTATACCTACCAAGCAGTCAGAAAATTGGAAGCTACAAGATACGAAATAACATCAAAGGGTTTTTAAGAACCAATAATTTTCTGAAACTAATAACCTGGCATTTTAGATCATGCAATCGAACGAAACCAACGTTCTTGTTACAATTTTGTAATCCTTAACAATACGAATATAAATCTTATCTTGAGGTATCAGAGTTCATATTTCCAGATCACACTGAGTTATTCAAACCCAATGTTATTTCTGTATGTGTGCGTAAGCAAAGGTGTGGGGTAGCTCTTTTATTTTTATTTTAAACAGGATATCCTGTAGGGCGCACCAGTTCCGAGCCGTATGCTCAAAAAAAAAACAAAGTGAACAGGCAGCACGTGGTAAAGACAAGTTGTTGTAAAATTAGATTAAAGGAGGCCACGGCTTGGACAGAATGATGTAGGTAGTAAAATTATTATTTATGGCCAGTAGCTGTGTAAAGAAGTAGGTATTGTTGGATAAAACTAAAGTTAAAAACATAGAAATAAATGATTTGTGTTTGTTTGCTTACATTGAATAAACTTTTGGTAAATCCTTTTCACCTTTAGATAGCTAGATAAACCAATTATTACCTACTTACATAAGCCAGATAGAAGTGACAAAGCTACGTTTACCTATTTACCCAAGAAACTACGGAATCGGGATTCAGGAGATGTGCGCGTATGTAATCAACACCATTTTTTTTTATAAGTGACTAAACCCGCTGTTTTAACTTCTTGTATGAAAAATAACCATTTTGGCAGTCTGCTTAAAGCGAGTTGGTCATCTTTTTCCTTTGAACAGTTTCTGTGTTACATTTCAAGCTAGGAAAGTAGGTATGGAAATAGAAAATTTCTTATTTGTCTCGAGCATTTTGTCTGGTCGTATCTGTCTGGTAGGTACCTATTAATTGATAATTAACATATTATTAAACTTTTTAAGCTTACTCTGAGACGTATGTTTGGTGTCAGTTTGGGTGCTTATTTATTTGCTTAATTAACCTTTAATGCTGAAACACGGTTTTTCGAGAAAATGAGAATAAATTTACAAAATAATGTAACATTCTGCGCAAGTTGCGTGTTTGGACGTGTAGTGCGCAGAATGTTACATTACTAGTTACAGGGACTGCATATCGGTATAAAACTTTTAAATGGCACTAGTAAAATTTCAGTACCCTTATTAGTGTACTGCTTCATGAAACACAATAACTGTACAAGTTATCAAAATCTAAATTTATTAAATCAGTACCCAAATAATGTATACCGGATTCATTTCTGTAGATGTTTTAAGTACAGAAATATTTTAACTTATTTAATTTCTGTAAGTACCGAAATGTATAGGTCAGCATATGTACGTACGCTTCATAGGCTTCAACTAAACTATCAAACATTCTACAGTTATTTAAAAATAAAATTTTAATATTAATATTAATACCGGAAAATTTCAGGTAACTGAAAAAAAAATCAGTTATGCTACAATAATAAAAAAGATACAAGAATTATTTCAGTATGAATTCCTGTACTGTTATTTTTAAATACACCTAATTTAACGGTATGACGTCATACAGAAAAAAAATGTACAGAAATTCATACCGGTATACAGTCCTTGGTTCCATTACAGCAATCTGTTTGCACCATAATGGATACAGGATTGAAGTTATATATGTATGTACTGGCTCTTCAATGTCGGGTATGCAAGTTATTATTATTGAAATATCTTTCGCCACACGTCTCTATGTAAAGCCCCTAGAGGAGCTTAGAACCTGGATTAAGCTAGGAGGTCATTTTGTACATTTATAGTTGTAATGTAAAGTAAGTACCTACTTAAAATAAATTTATATTAGGTATAACAAGTACTTTTACATGTAGCTAACAATTTACAAATTTAACTGAATCTATCACCACTTCGGAAAATCGATCTGTTTAGAAGAAGTGGTAAGTAACTCAACAGCAATCATCTTTTAAAAATAAGAAAAAAAATACACAATAACAATTTACAGCCAGGGAATCCCATCTTCTTGCATCCGGATATCTTATAGTAAACCTTTTCACATAACACTTGTCCTTAAATCTATCGAAGGGTTAATCTTAAATATTTTCAAACTTTATTATAAAAGCGTTTACATTTACCCATGAACGAGTTGGTAATCTTCTGGAGTCTACTATTATATTTATAGATTAGGCAATCAAGTACTAGACAGAAACATAGACATAGATAGGTATAGAGGAAAAGATAGGAGCAGAGATAGACGTAGCGATAGAAGTGAGAGAAAATACAGATAATGTGGATGGAGATGAGGATAGTCGTGGACACAGACACGGACGTGGACATGGAGATGGGGAAGTCAGAGTCCAATTCAAAAAAGTAACATAGTCATATCGTCATCAGCAAAACGACGTGGCACCGCTAGCAGTACCCGTTCACGAGTATAACCCAAGCACCAGCCATCACCCTCCTCAACCATATTTTAGGGAAGAGGGTGACCCGACACCCGAAGCTACCGCTAGCCATGCCGCCTAAGGGAGCATGACGTTCTTGCTGTTGTATGGACAAGAAAGAGATGGAGATGGCGTTGGATAAGAAGGAGATGGCTTTGGAGTTGGAAATGGAGTTGGAACTTTTGAAAAACAATTTACAACCAAGAACTTTTATCGTCCATATATTCAGATATTGTATAAAAGCCTTTACTACACAATTTTTGTTTTATAGTTTCTTTGAATTTATCAAGTGGTAAATTTTGAATATTTGTGGGAACTTTATTATAAAAACGTATGCATTGACCTATAAATGAGTTAGTGACTTTATGCAGTTTATTATCATAGCCAACTAGCTTATACGTATTTCTAGTATTAACATTATGTAAGTCACATTTTTTATGGAACATGTTTAAGTTCTTTTTTACAAACATAAGATTTTCAAAGATATATTGTGAGGCAAACGTAAGAATATTTACTTCTTTAAACTTATTTCTAAGTGTCACTCTGGAATTAAGTTTGTAGATTGCGCGAATAGCCCGTTTTTGCAGCACAAAAATAGTTTTAATATCGGCGGCATTTCCCCACAGGAGAATGCCGTATGTCATTAAGCTTTGAAAATAACCAAAATAAACCAACCCGAAGATCGTTCAGAGAAAATTATTTTAATTTACGCATCACCTTTTGCGGGCAGCCTCTCCACATCAATCCCAACAAAATTTGTTCTACGACTTTTTACAAATCTTGATAAATAACATAAAAAATAAAAATAAATAAATTTTTGCTTCTTACTCTATAGAAGAAGTAGGTATTATTATTATGAATCGATATTTTACTGCGCAAGAAGCGTGGCTCGCCTACGCTCAGAGTAAATAGAGTTGCGCCTCTAAACAGAGGCTATAAATAATTTTCGTATGGGAAAACTAAAATTTTAAACACTTTAAATTTTAAAAAGTTGTAAAACAAATGTTGTTGGGATTGATGTGGAGAGGCAGCCTGCAAGATGAAAAATTCATGAAAAATACCTTAATATTTAATGGCTAATTAGAAGAGAATTACTAGGTACCACCGTGGGTACCAAAGTAATCATTAATGGTGGAATATTAATAGAATAGAATAATAGAAATTGAACTGTTTAGGTAAGGACCTATATTTGACATGGAAAATTCTAAGCTTAATGGCTTAACGTGTCATGGACGACAGACGTCCCATCCATATTTTATATAAAAAAAAATTGATATGCAAATTTAATAAATTTCAGTTTAGTACACGCAACGGAATGTCCCTGAAATTGACTATTTCAGCAAAATATGTTAACTAGGCAGATAGGCAATTACACCAAATGGGTTGAATGAACGCCTAAACAGTTTTATAGTCGTTAAATTAAAATTTATTTAATTTTATGGGGGTCCTATGAGAGTTCTGTTTTAATGGGCAAAATAGGCGCAACTCATTTTATAATTAGCAGTATTGTGCCGAAAAATACATATTCCATTTCCAAATTAATGATAATGTGTAGGTACGTTTGGTAGTTTTTGAGGAGGTTTAAATTTTAAATTCAATTTCGAACTACAGTTTTAAGTAAATTACTATTCGAGGAGGTCAGTGGGACTCATCTTTATTTTTTAAAGTGTCAATGACTTTTGGTAATTTTTTAAATGATATTGAAGGAACTATGTAAGTACGTGCTTATACAGAGTACTTACTGTTTTAAGTTTTCAAGATTCATTATCCAGATCAAAGTAGTACCTACCTATATATTAAGTGAAAAAGTTCGTTTCTTTGCTTGCTCTATCTCCGAAATTAAGTGTCGGATGGAATATTTTTTGAAAAGAAATTGTGACGGGTTCAAAAGTTACGCGCAGTTGTGTGCTGGGCTATCAAATGCAAAAAGGTTTTTTCAAATCCGCCTGATGGTTTCCGAGATTAGCACGTTCAAACGTACAAATTATTTAGCTTTATTAGCTATATTAGTATAGGTAAAGATAAACCTGAGTAAAGGAACAACATAATCCTATTGTGATTATTTCAACGGGGTATTATACTAATAAATACGTTTGTTTTGCCATACAGGGTGACAGGGTGACGTTCAAACATTAAGAGAAAAAAATATAATAAAAAGTAAATATTAATTATTTACTGAGTAAACTTAACCGAAAGTTAGAGAATTGATTACGCAACGTATGGTTACGCTAGCCTTGGAAGCGATCCGCGTGCCAGGTCACGTGTTACAATTGACTCAGTTGTATGTAAAGTAAATAGTAACATAGTAGTTATTTATGGGGAATTCTAGTGAAAAATTAAGTACCTATTTTATTACATAATTATGATCAGAATCGAACACAATAGTGCTCTCCTTCAGTATCTAAAATTTGTCACCAGTCACCCTGTAGGTATAGTTTTGCCATTTAGGCTAATAACTAGATTCTTTTGAAATAGGTAGTTTTGCCATCTCACACAAATACACTTTATGAATTTTTATGTATAAATGTGTAGAGAGAAATGTAGATTATGTAATTGCTTGGTGCAAAATTGATCATTATCGAGTTCAGTTGTAAAATACTGGTTAATATGATAAATCCAGTTTTGCATGTTTAAACTGATTCTAAAAGTCACCATCCTGTAGAACAATTAGAGAACTGTCAGAAGTGCCAAGCTTTTGTCGGCCAAGGGATATTAAGTAAGTAGCTAGTAAGTTTCTGTGACGTCGATTGTACTGATTATCGTGCCCTTTTATCCGGATAACAGGAAAGCTGGCTATCGATTGATTATTGGAAAGGTGTTAAGCAGAAGGACGCCACTTTTTAAGTTAGTGAGTTCGAGGATAAATAAAGATTAGAATGATATTGGCCTTGAGATTATATATTGAGAAATACGGAAGCTCTTTGTTTTTCATTTAAAAGCTTGAAGTATGTAGCATAATTCATTTTTGTTTTAAATATGGTTTTCATCCAAGCATGTCAGATTCTATCAGACATGCTTGGATGAGATATTCTTTATTTGATAAAATATAAGACTTCTATAAATAAATAAAATCCCCAAACAATCAAACTAACTACTTGTGTTATGAGATAGGTACCATGTAGCGAACTATGGGAACCTATGGGAACCTACAATATTAATACATTAGATAAGCGCTTTTCTTGTTCCGTGCTGGAATCGAACTCGAACGAGTGACCAGTTGCGTCTAGCTAAACCATTGCACCACGGAAACTGTTTTATATACCGACCCTACTCATATGTTCCCCATGTTTTGTGTACTTGCAGTCAAATACCTTAAGCTATGAGAATGCAAATATGACTTTCCATTAATAATTTTTCCCCTTTAGATTGAAGTCTTGTCCCTATTTAAATATAATAAAGTATTAAATGTTAAGTTATAACTTAGATATAAACAAGCGATTACAATTCTTTAGATTATACCAATATTCCACGAAATCTTCCTTAACCAAGCGACTCATTTCAAAAACAAACAAAGGCCTAAGATGTCCACTTCAAGTGCAAAAAATATAACAATATCTCACTCAAGTTTAAAAGAAGGCATTCATAAAACTTGTCGAACTAATCTTCTAGAACAAATTATCGCCGCACGAACGAACCATAGACAAACAAAACAAAGACTTATTCAAATAATAACAAACAACTATATCCGGTCCTTCTCTGCATTGAACAAAATTGTTTTAGAATTATATGCTATCTTCAACCTTAAGTCTCTAATAAGAAGGTTTATTATGTGTTTAGTATTCATTTTGACGACCACTTTGGCGATGGGGTAACACTGTCTGCCTCAGACGCCATTGGTCGCGGGTTCGATTCCCGCACGGAACTAGAAAAAAAATGTTCCGGGTCTGGGCGTATCTATACAGGGTAATTGGTGACAAACTTTAGATACTGAGCAGAGCACTCTGAACTCGATTCAGATCATACTTACCTATGTAACAAAAGTAGGTACTTCATTTTTCACTAGAATTCCCTATAAATAAATACTACTATGTTACTATTTACTTTACATACAACTGAGTCGATCGCGGCACGTGACCTAGCACGCGGATCGTTGCCAACGCTAGCGTAACCATGCGTTGCGTAATCAATTCAATCAATCAACTTTCGGTCAAGTTTAATCATTAAATAATTAATATTTAATCTTATTATATTTTTCTCTTCATCAATGATCACAAACTATCAAGTCCTTGAATTTCAAAAGTGACCCACCAGTCACCCTTTATATGTATTATATTCTAGGTTCCCCCTTAGTTCGTACATGGTATCCCATATCACAAGTCATGCTTACTTTGGGGTCATGTAGTTGATGTGATTGTCTGGGGATTTTATTTTTATTTATTTATTTTATTTTAAGTAAAAGAAAGTTAGTAGAGGATCCTATATTGTGTAATAAGTAATAAATAAAATCCCCAGACAATCACAACAACTACATGGCCCCAAAGTAAGTATAGCTTGTGTTATGGGATTTATAAAGAATTCTAACGAATGCCTGTTAATTTGTACGAGACATTTTGATTAGTTGAAGCAATGCATTTCAAAAACTACAGGAGCAAATTTGCCTTAGTCATTTTAAATGCTAGTGGAAATTTAGGTAAAGTAATACACAGTTTAATTAGATATGCATTATTACCGCAATAATTGCCCGGTTTGCTGGGTTAGATTTCGGATGTGGTCATACACAAAACAATAGGCACCGAAACATTTATTTAATTTATTCATCTAACGTACCTACTAATCTAGTAACTGAAAATAGGAGCAGAATTTATAAATGACGTTTTCGTTGTTTCTATTTTATCTTTAAACCATTATCTTTTTAGTTTCTCATCAGCGCAATTCATATTTTGTTCAATGCAAAAACGCCTTAAAAATGGTTAGAGCAAAAACTTTTAGAAACACCATTGCAGAAGTTGAAAATGAAGAAGCGTTTAATTTTTTGTTGCACAAATTCAAACTTTAATTGCGCTATTAAGAACTTTCGAAATATTTTATAGCGAGTGAACAAAAACAAAACGCTGCGAAATAATGTATTAATTGATCTCAATGCTCAGAACCAACATCGTAAAAGTTTTATTAGCTGCGCAAGGACAAGAAACAAAACAGTCGTCCAATTTACTAAGAAGAAAATAGAAATAAGTAATGTGGCAATTTATTTTCATGACATTTTAGATAGGCCTTTTTTACTTACCTAACCCAAATTCATAATTGAATCAAATTGTAGCGGTATACCAATAGATAGATCCTGCAAGTGTGATAAATCAGTTAGTCAACTAAAAAGAGACTAAGTTAAATTCAATGGTCGTTGGTAGGTACGTACAATAAACTTGGTGTGAATGTAAAGGTAAAAAAGCTGATAGAGATCGCTTGTCAAATAAATAAGCACAGATTCAGTAGGTAAGTAATAACCACACTTTAAAACCTAGTAGGTTGGTATGATCGCCGAATTGTCTGTTCCTAAGCATGTAC
This sequence comes from Stenoptilia bipunctidactyla, assembly GCA_944452665.1. Taxonomy (NCBI): domain Eukaryota; kingdom Metazoa; phylum Arthropoda; class Insecta; order Lepidoptera; family Pterophoridae; genus Stenoptilia; species Stenoptilia bipunctidactyla. Next base: position 11,680,932 of record OX101740.1, on the reverse strand, counting down.
CATGAAATTGTATATTTTACTTCTTGGCAATAAAGAGTATATTATTATTTTGTAGTAATTTATTACCTGCTCCACTTTCATGGCTTTTAATGTACTTGCGGGCTTTTGACCAAACTAAAACATAGAGAAGATATATCAAATGTTGCGATATTTGGACTAATTCAAAAATTTTCGGACAATTCTTCATGTATTCATGATCACCGCTTTTTGGATCAAGTAAATAATCTTAAGGTCTATACCTAATGTTTTTAATGATTCTTTAATTGAATGAGGGATAACACCAGTGGAAGATACTATTATAGGGACTGTTTTTATAGTTCAGCTGTACCGGGAAACCAAATTCCTAAGCGTGCGTAAACTATTCATTCTTCGTGTAACACTTTATTATCACCGTAAGATCTTAAACTCTGAAATTTACACGAATTTATTAAAAAAAAGAGTTTTCGCTGTTCATCAACAATGCGTAAACACTGCATTTGCATGTCGTTTACCTAGTTTCACTCATCCATTTGTATACAATCGCATGCATCAACTGTGCCACATAAGTTGTGTAATTGTTGTAAATGTCGATAAATTCACCTAAATCTAACAATATCTGCGTAAAAAATACTTACAAAAAAAAAAAGTTGTGACCGTCCCAGACATCAATATAAGTGAAAATAAACATACAATAGCTTATAATAGCTAAGTGATATTATTTTCAAAGACTTCTAAGTGGAAATTCATATAAAAAAAGTGATGAAACAATTATCTCTTTGTTTGTTTTTGTTATTGAAAACATCGAATAAGAACAGTGCTACAAGTGCTAAATAAGAACTAAACCAAAATTTACCATGATAATACATCAAATGAACAGGTATGCCACATAATTTTCTGTCTAAATCAATAATTTGAACAAAGAGATTTGACAATAAATGAATCATTATTAAAGAATAAATAACATATCAACTAGCGACATCTAGACAAACAATTCGGAAACAAATAGAAAACATATAAGAACTATCGACAACTGGATCACTTCAATCAGTACTATTTTGAAAACATAGGTGGCACTAAACGTATGTTAATAAATAAGTTGAAATGGATACTACAATTGATAATGTAACACATCGTTGCAAAAAAAATAGAACCATGTCTGAAGGCGATATTAATAATTATACTATGAATACTACGCAAGATTCTGTGAAATTTCATGAGTGTAGCTTTCTTGATGTTAATAATAAAAGTTTGCCGTTAACAGCTGACCTAGACTCTTCCTTTATACAAGACTTGAAGGAAAAATTAGAAGAAGCCACTGTTTCCCTACAATCAGCACATGCTGAGATACAAAAATTAAATCTAGAGAACTCAAGTTTAAAAAAACAAATTGAGGAACAAAACATACAAATTCAAACTTTAAAAAAAATATCCTCAAACTCACTAAACCAGGCCATAACTCCAGTTTATAAGACACGACTTCTAAACTCATCTTCGCCCCTACATAAACGTCTCACAAATTTTCGGATGAAAAGCCCTAGAATATCACCACTTTATCATGATAAAAGTGTTTGTATAAACTTAGAAAGCCGTATTAAAACAATGACACAGGAATCTGGTATTAATGAACACTTTCAAGCCCCAATATTTAAAAAAAAGGAAAGTGTTAACTTTTTAAATTGTGGAATAAATGAAAAACCTAATATATATGTTTATGGTGATCAAGAAGTACGAAACTTACCTACTTACTTACGGAATACAAGAATAAACAGCTGGAATAATGTTTATAATGTTTCTTCTTTTATAAAACCCAACGCGATGAGTGAACACATTTTAAAAGACTGTAATAAGTTGAGTGATAGTTTAAAGGATAACGACATTGTTATATTAGCAGTAGGCCAAAATGACACCAACCCGTACAAGTTGATATGTGAACTTTGTAACACTCTTAAATTACTCTCAAAGTGTAAGCAAGTTTTTATAATAGGCATAAGTCAAAGTGCCTCTTTGAATGAATCAAAACTCAACCACACCATAAAAATGTTGACATTAAACTTTAAAAACTGTAAATATATTGACATGAAAAATATTGATGACTACAACTATAAAAAAATATATTATAATTACTCTAAAAACGACATTACTAAATATTATTGCTTCAAAATAAACATAGAAATAGACTTCCTACAATATAAAAATAAATTCCTAAACACTTCAAATATTAAAAAACCTATGACAAAAATACAGATGAACTCTTCTACACAAACTGACAATGTTTTAAACAAAAGTAAGTTTTTTCGGGACTAAAAATACAAAATTAAATTTATTTCATCAAAATATTGCAGGTATTTTAGGTAAACGTGATATATTTGAAGTATCTCTTTTAGACGTAAAGAACACTATAGGTGATGTAGATATAATCTGTCTTACGGAAACGTTTTTAAAAAAGGGGACAGAATCGAATTTAAAAATTGCCAATTACACTATGGGTAACTCTTATTGTCGACCTAATGAACGGAGAGGTGGTTCATGCATATTGGTAAAAAAAGGGCTAAGTTTTAAAAAAGTTGACATATTATGCCCGATACAAAACACATTTGAATGTTGTGGAATTGAAATTTTAAATTATAATTTAGTTATTATATGCATATACAGAACTCCGCAGTCTCCGGTTCAAATATTTTTAGCGGAACTTGACAAATTGTTACGCCAGATAACACATAACAATAAAAAGAAAATCATATTGTGTGGCGATTGGAATATTAACATATTAAAAAATACACCTATTGTTGAGAATTTAAAAACCATATTAAACAATTATAACTTTCAAAATCATATTTTAAAACCAACTAGAAAAAATACTTGTCTAGACCTGATTGCTAGTAATTTTAATAAAGCTACTGCAAATTTATTCAGCCTGGCCCTTTCTGACCACGACAAAGGTCAAAGCATCTCAGTCAATGTTGAACCTATTGGGACTCGTTATAAGAAGTCTCCTGAAGGATGCTGGTTTGAAAAAAAACGTGACTTTTCTAAAGAAAACTTAAATAAATTCAAAAAATGTTTAAGTTCTTTATCATTTTGTGAAACTTTTAATAAAAATGAAACTGACTTAGCATTTAATGACTTTCATGACTTATTGACATTATTTTACGAACTCTGTTTCCCCGAAATCTACGTAAAAATTAGGAATAAAAGCGTGCAACAAAACTGGCTTACAAAAGGACTAAAAAAAAGTTGCCTAAAAAAACGGATACTCTATAATAAATATTTACTAAGCGGCACAAATAAGTCGACTAATAAAAAACATTTTAAAAACTATAATAGAATCTTAAAAAATTGCTTGAATGAAGCTAGAAAAGTTCAAAATAGAAAATTTATCTGCACAGCAAGAAACAAATGCAAAGCTTCTTGGACCATAATTAAAAATAATTCTGACTTAAATAAAAATAATAATGACATTTCTAATCTACAAATTGACAATTTAATATATGATGACCCAAAAATTATTTGTAATTTATTTAATGACTTTTTTATAGATATGACAAACAATCAAAATAATTCTAACACTAGTAAACCTCAAAAAATTGAAACAAATTATAACAATTCAATTTTTTTAAAGCCAGTATCTGAAGATGAAGTGCTTAATATTATCAAAGGTTTAAAAAATACAAACTCTGTAGGCTCTGATGGAATATCAACAAAAGTACTAAAATTTTGCGCAAAGGAACTTTTAGCACCACTTACTCATATAATAAATGTGTCATTAAGTCAAGGAAAGTTTCCATCGCGACTGAAGCAATCAGTAGTAAAACCACTATATAAAAGTGGTGAACGAAAATGTCTTCAAAATTACAGACCAATTACCTTGATACCTGTGCTCTCTAAAATATTTGAGAAAATAATGGCAAGGCAACTGCAAGCCTTCCTGAATAAATTTGAAATTCTCCATCATGAGCAATATGGGTTTAGAAAAAGTAGATCCACCACAATGGCTTGCTTTTCTTTACTTAAAAAGGTTACAGAGTGCCTAAATAAGAAAATATATCCTGCCGCAGTCTTCCTAGACATGAGCAAGGCTTTTGATTTTGTTTCACATGATACTCTATTGTATAAGTTAGGTAATTATGGTATACGAGGTATCGCGCTAGATTGGTTCAGAAGCTATCTTACAAACAGGAGTCAATGTGTTGAAATATCACATATGGAAAAAAAATATAAAGTAAATTGTAGATCTCCATATCGTGAAACTAATGTCGGCGTACCACAAGGAAGCGTCTTAGGACCCCTTCTTTTTATTATATATATTAATGACTTGCCCAAATTTGTGATAATGACTGCATATTATTTGCTGATGATACGACATTACTTATAACATCTAAAAATGTAAATGACCTGAGAAATAAAATTAATTGTGCTATGACGAAGGTAATTCAATGGCTGACTTTAAATAATTTACAAATAAACTTGACTAAAACTAAACTTATACAATTTAAAACAATTAATATGACATTTGAAAAATTAAACATTTACTACAATAACATTCCAATTGACAATGTAGAAGCAACTAAATTCCTAGGAGTAACTATTGACAAGTGGTGTAATTGGAAGTCACATGTAAATAATTTAAGGACTAAACTTGACAAATATGTTTATGTTTTAAGGCGTATAAGAGAAATTTCGGGAACTAAAGCATCAATGTTGTCCTATCATGGCTATGTTTCCTCGCTGCTACGTTATGGTATTATTTTGTGGGGCAACTCTGTCGACGTTATAAATGTGTTTCGAGCCCAAAAGAAATGTATCCGCTCCATATGTGGAGCTGGCTACCGTGACAGCTGCAAACCTCTATTTAGAAAGCTCAAAATATTGCCACTACCATGTATATATATTTTTGAAATCTGTTTGTTTGTAAAAAATAACTCAGAATATTTTAAAACGAATGAGCAAATGGTATATGGTCGAGGTAGACATGCATCCAAATTATATGCACCCATGCAAAAACTAGAATTGTATAGACGAAATGTATACTGTATGGCAATACGACTATATAACAAATTACCCAAGACAATAAAAATCCAGACTGTGATAAATTTTAAAAAAGCATTGTATAATTTTTTATTAGATAAGCAGTATTATAATATAAATGATTTTTTAAATGAATGACAATGATTTAATATGCATGACATTTAATAATATAATTAAAAATAAATAAATAAGTTTGGACATAAGTAATATACCTAATTATTTTGAATTGTTAAATTGAAAAGTGGACAAAAATTTGCACACCGATATTGACGGTTGAATATGCTGTACAATATATTTAGATCTAAGAACTTTTTTTCTACCATATTCTGCGAATAAATGACATTCTATTCTATTCTATTCTATTCTAAGTGAATGCAGCATAAGAGAGGCCAAAACTCTAGTAGTCAATCTGTTGCACCATCTTTCTTACCTGTCTACAGAGAGTTTGGTCACAGATTCGGAACTGAACATTCGCCATTTCATATCTAATATAAAATTCCCAACAGCTACTACATAATGCCCTTCACGCACACAAAAACATAACTGTACAAACACTGGGTACTTTCAACACACACACTCACAGACACACACACACACAAACACTCACTCACGCTCAAGTGATCCGCCGTATGTAATAATCTCCATAAAAAAGGATTGTAACTTTATTAGCTCCTCAGTTGAAAATTTTTATATTAATTTTGTAAGTAATCATAATTATAGACTCCCGAGATACAGGACAAGTTCCTAGTTTGGGGTCTGTTGTATAAAAAAAGAAGAATATATATAATGTACATTATCTTAATTCCTATAACTATGTAAAACCTGTTCAGCTTTGTTACTACTTTTTGGAAATAAATATATTATATTATTATTATTAGTTGTAGCACAGCCTTGTTTTTTTAGTTCTATGGTCAGGTCTGTATAATTTATATTATTATGTTAAGAAAAGCACTACCGTTGCTTGATAACGGTATCGGTGGTACAAAATGAGTAAAATATAAGTGAGTAGGTAGGTACTAACTATGAACTTGATACCTACCACTAATTGGTCATAGAATCCGTCATGTTCTACGTGTTTGTATCTTAAGTTTGTGCCTATTGAATTTTTGATAGTTACCTACTGTAAGAACGCTGTCAAATCTTAGAAAACCGTCTTTTGGGTGCATTATTACTTATCAGATTTAATCAGTGCGACAAACGCAGATTTAATCAAATAAGAAAACAAATAAGTCATAATTACCTACTTACATTATACTTTCTCCTACTTCTCTGAACGATTAGGTAAGTCTTAATATATTCTGTCGTCAGTTTTACCTATTAATTATGTGAAATTAAGTACCGTTTTAATCGTATTATATCGCGTCGATTTACAATGGTGACTACTACGGGTAACCAGAATGTCTACAATGGTATCGCAAAATCAAGGTCAAATAAATTGCGCGACAAAAATCCGGTTAAAGGTTACTTACCTAGAATGTTCCCACAACTGCAATCAAAATCGTCCTAAATTCCATGATGGGATCCCTTCGGGACCTGGCTGGCCAGCCCGTCAGTATGACATTCAAAGAAATAATAAATAAACACAATAAAAATCATCAGGGAACATTAATCACGATATATCTGTTCGCAAAAGCTTTATTTAATGATGTTTTTAAACCTCCCGAGGTTTCACACACTTGATTAATGCGAAGCTTTTTGCGTGTAGCCCCACGTAATTTGGAGTACGCAGGCTGAATAATAAAGTAGCATAGACTGAATCTACTATAGGCGTAGAATAAAAAGCGACTTCTTAAATGAATGAGTTACGATTGTTTTTTAAAATGTAACTATGAAAAAAGAATGTGACGTGCTTAGGGCACGAAATTAAGAAAAACGGTCATGATTAAAACTATTGGCTGCAAAACATAACTGGTTAAATATTTTACACATAATATAAGTAACCTTTATGTATGTTGAAATAGAGTCTGATTTTAACCGCATTAGAATTAGTGCGACCGCGGTTGCTGCGTATATCATTCGATACAGCGGGTTCGGTCTGGTCGGATGGGTGACCGCCGTCCATTAAGTTAATACGTCGACTTCCAAAATTCATCCTTTCGTCGGTCACCTATTTTTTTTATTTTTAAGCAGCTTAGCTATCAAAGTCATGTATAGTTGGAACAAAGGTACCTGCTACTACTACGATAGCGGGGTCTATCTTCTCATTAAGCGAAATATAGCATGACACGCCGGAGTTCAAATGTTCCGCAATGGTTTATGAGTACCCTGTACCTTTCTAAATCCGTGTTCCCTTTATCTTCGTCATACCCTTCAGGTGAAATTGTAGGCGAACGTAGTTTAAAGATAGGCACACACTATGAGGGCCCGCATCGCAGCGCTAAAATCCGCTTGTGTTACTTGTATACCTATATTTCACTATAAATTAGACGATTGGCACAAGTGGATTTTGCGATGCAATGAGGCTTTTAATAAAAGTAAACCAAAAAAAGTAAGACTGCTATTAAACAGAAAAAATTATAAGGCGAACGTATCAACGCAGTTACAATGTCTGGTTTTATTTTTATTAGGGGACTGAAAACTGCTTTGGGGACTGAAAACTGCCCGCGTCCGCAAGGTTTAGCCCTCGATGCCTTGTACGTGGTCCCTGGGTGGTGCTAAACGAGCAGTAAAATCTGGTGGTAGGCTTCGGCCGTGGCTTGTCACCACCCACTAGACAAAACCATGCCGCCAAGTAACCTAGTTGCGTTCCGGCATGATGTCTAGTGTAGCCATTGAGGAGGATAGGTCTGAGTAATCGTGCTGCATCGGAGAACAGTTTTCAACTCGTAGGATAATGACTCACCGGGCAACTCGTTTTGGAGGGTAGCGGGATCCGAAGCACGGTGCACCGCTGGCCGACCGCAGGTAGTAGGGGGCCCAAGTAGCATGCCAGCCACATGCGAAAGGCTGCCCCGCCACCTCGCGAAAAATCCCGGGAGGCTCCATCGTGCCGGTTGGCGACCGGTTAGAGAGGACCCGATGGCGACCCCGGGGGGGTTCGGGCGTCCCCGCAGTCTCCAGGCGAGTTCCCCAATGGTGCGTTGTTTCCTACGAGTTGCTTGGTTCCATTTGCAGCGCTTCACTCAACTTCTATTCTCCTCCCTATTCACTCCACTACCAATTCACAATGAAAGGTCCTAAAAAGAGTACGGTTCAACAGCGGTTGCACTTCCTCTCCCTTAAAGTGCACTTCTGTAACATCCGAGGAGTGCACTCCAATCTGAATGATGTCCACCACCATCTTGAGACGGAGAGACCACACCTACTCTTTCTAACGGAGACGCAGATCTGCGATCCGTCAGACTCGGCATACCTTGGTTACCCAGGCTATATCCTGGAGTCTCTTTTCCGCCCGCACGCCGGGGTGTGCATGTATGCCAGTGACGCGATCTGTTATCAGCGTCTCCGTTACTTGGAAGTGCCGGACCTTTCAGTCATGTGGGTTCACATAGATACTGGCCTAGACCAAGTGGTTTACGCCTGTATCTATCGTTCACATAGCGGAGATCAGGAGACAACGAGGCTTATGGAATACCTTGGCAATACAGCAGATAAGATTCAGCAACGTTTTCCCACGGCGCAGTTGGTGTTTCTGGGGGATTTTAATGCTCACCATGGGCAGTGGTTATACCCGTATCAGGACACTGACCATGCTGGCAGAGAGGCCTTTAAGTTTTCGCTGACTTATGGTCTCTCACAGCTTGTTAACGAGCCTACGCGCATCCCCGACGTTGCTGGCCACACTGCGTATTGCTTGGACCTTCTGCTGACAACCGATCCTGACAGATACTCGGTGTCCGTCACTGCACCTTTAGGGACATCCGATCACTGTATGGTGAAATCTGTATCGCTGTACTCGCCACCTGACACCCGCCCAAAAGGCTCCAGGCGAGTATGGCGTTACAAGTCAGCAGATTGGGATGAAATGCGACATTTCTTCGCATCTTATCCATGGCGGCAAACTTGTTTTACATCAACCGATCCATCGTGCTGCGCTGATGCTGTCTCAAGTGTGATAGTTCAAGCAATGGAGTACTTCATTCCCCACGCTGATCTATCCCTTGAAACCAAAGCTCGCCCATGGTTTAATACTGCTTGCCTAGCCGCTGAAAAGCGAAAGCGGGAAGCATACAAAGCCTGGGCAAATGCTCGCAGAAGCAAAGCCCTGGATTCGCATGAACTTAAGAAAAGATACAATGCTGCCACCAAGTCCTGCAAAAAGGTAATCAAAAGAGCTCGTTTTGCCCACATAGGCCGTATCGGAGACAGAATAGCAGCATACCCTTCGGGAAGTAAAGCTTTCTGGTCCCTTGCCAAGTCGGTCGAAACGCCCGTCGCTGCCACCACTGAGGAAACCCGATGGTTCTCTGGCCCATACTTCTAAGGAGAAAGCAGATTTATTTGCTAGTATCTTCACAGAAAATTCTCGTCTAGATTGCCAAGGAAAAATCCCACCCCAATTACCTCAGTTCGGACCTACAATGGGTACCGTTCACATTCGCCAAAAGGAGGTTCTTAAATGCTTGCTGCACCTAGACGAGAACAAAGCTAGTGGTCCAGACGGTATTCCTGCAGTGGTCTTAAAACGCTGCGCAGCTGAGTTGTCTCCCGTTTTGACGCGTCTTTATCGACTTTCATTGGAATCCGGTAAGGTTCCCAACTCCTGGAAGCTTGCTAACGTACAACCAGTACCAAAGAAGGGAAGCCGTGCCGATCCTGTCAACTACCGACCAATTTCAATCACTTCCATACTTTGCAAAGTCATGGAACGTGTATTGAACAATCGACTCCTGGCATACCTCGAGGCCAACGAGCTCCTAAGCGATAGCCAATATGGTTTCCGCAACGGGCGCTCGACCGGCGATCTTCTCGCGTATGCCACTCACTTATGGAGCGAGGCCTTGGAGGGTCATGGTGAAGCAATAGCTGTATCCTTAGACATTTTCAAGGCCTTTGACAGGGTCTGGCATGATGGTCTCTTAAGTAAGCTTCCAGCTTATGGCATACCGATTGGGCTCTGCGACTGGATATCTGATTTTCTGAGGGAACGGTCAATTCGAGTAGTCTTAGATGGCTTCTCCTCCGACCAAATGGCAATTAATGCCGGGGTACCTCAGGGATCTGTTCTCTCTGCAACATTATTCTTGCTGCACATTAATGACCTTTTGACACCGGGCATTATTAGTTATGCTGATGACAGCACTGTTGTAGAGAGATACGTATCCAATGCGCAAGCGAGCCCCCGTGAAATCCAAAGTTTAAGAAAGTCAATGATTGAGCGCGTTGATTTGACCTTACGGAAAGTATCCGATTCGGTCAAATTCAACGCGTCCAAAACTCAGGCGTGTCTATTCTCCGCAAAAAAGAGCACCTTCATATTAACGCCCACTTTCCAAAATGTATCTGTCCCCATCACTGACCATCTAGGGCTTTTAGGCGTAACTATAACATCTAGTTTAAACTTCGGTCAACAAATTGTGTCCATGGCTCAAGTAGCTTCGAAAAAGTTGGGAATCATCTCGAAGGTACGGCGGTACTTCAGCCCTGCACAGCTTCTTAACTTATATACAGCTCAAGTGCGATCACGCATGGAGTACTGCAGTCATCTTTGGGATGGGTCAGCCAAATATCAACTAGAAGCGCTGGACTCCGTTGACCGAAGAGCCCGTAAATTAATTAACAACGTCGACCTTACGACCAAAAAACTACAGACCCTAGAGCATCGTCGTAAGGTTGCCTGTTTAACCGTGTACTACAGGATACATTTTGGTGAGTGCGCGAGTGCTCTGTTTGAGCAAATTGAACCCTCACCCTTTTACCATCGGACTACTAGACGCAGACAGAACTTCCATCCGTATGTGGTTGATATTCCGAAAAGTCGAACTAAGCGCTTTGACAGTTCCTTTTTGATACGGGTCGCCAAGGTTTGGAATGAACTGCCTGCGTCTATTTTCCCTGACCAGTATAGTCCTAGTACTTTTAAGCGTCGAGTGAATAGGTTTCTCGTGGATGGACGTGTACCACCTTAGTCTTCATGTTCACTTAACATCAGGTGTCATGGAAGACAAACGTCCCATCCATATTTTATATAAAAAAAAAAAAAAAAAATTATAATAATACAAAATATGTAACTATGTTAGTACTTCTGATGCAGTGTGCTTTGTTGTCCTAAAAGTTTGCTTTGGCACCGACTTCAAAAACTATGTAAATACCTAACCTACCCAGATAAATTGTTAATGTTCTTATTACATTCATTAATATAAATTAATTTTTGGCAGAAATTTACTATACGGGGTAGTAATATGGATGGTATAGAAACAGGAATAGGATGGCGTTTATAAAAATTATTTACACATTTTTAGTGGGTTGGTTTTTTGAATGCGGTTCACTTTTTCTTAAAAATAAATAATTAGTTTGCTTTAATTTTGGTTTTATGACTTTTTTTATTTATTTTTTATTTCATACTTTTTAGTGTTAGATTTTTGTTTTGGGATTCTCCTTTTTTTGAATTCGGTTAAAAACATAACATTAGCGTCGCTAGTAAACTTTCATTAGTGTGCTAGTAAAGTCGTGCCGTTGGAATACATAATCTCTATTTGGCTAAGCGTCGATTAAAATCGAAAAATGATGTAAGCGCCTGTCTTACCCGCGGGAGCTAGCCAGTTTTGTATGACCACGCGCGTGCTCACGCGTGCGTCACGTAGCGTTGCTTTGGCCCTAACGTACACACCACGCAGGCATACCCGTTTTTGGCGCAGTGTGTACATATGTATAGAACAAAAAGAAATATATTTTCAGATATATACCTGATTTATTTATAAACGTGAGGCCTTTGAAGTGGCCCAGTGCGTGGGCGTCAGCACTTATATTACAAAATATACTTACACCTACGCATCTTCAACCTAAGAGGGTATTCTCAGCTTAGTAATTATTAAGTTATTAACGTCACTCAATTATATTCATAGGTTTAGTTATATAATGACAGAAAATATAAATAAAGCTAGAAATTAAACATTCTGACTAAAAATAAAGTCATACAGTTCGTTAAAAATTCAATGCCTATCAATTTTTAGTCATAGACTATGCACTTATTTGAACCCTTGTTGATTTCCTTGAAACTTTACACGAAATAAAATACTTGACCACGGGCCAAAAAGGTATTTATTATTTCAGTGTATTATTATACCTGAGTATTCAAATTTTTAAATTTGATGTAAAAAAACAGATAATAAGCTTTGCACTTTCATCCTTAATTAGTACCTGAAATAAATCTCAAGTATCGTATAAAAATACCTTATCAAACAAACCAATCTGAAAATTCCCATAAACTTGAACAAAAGCATTCCTGCTTTGGGCGTGCTCCCAAATTCGACTGGCTCATATACTAAGAAGAGCCAAATTACTCGCATGATGACCTAACTCCACCGAACAGAACTTCAGTTGGTTTGTTCGAAATTCAAACCGTGATGCATCTCTAGCATCTGTTTGTTTGATATGGTGGTTAGTGGTATTATACTAAATACTAGAAGATCTTACGGGATTTTCACAAAATCTACATGCTCTTTATGTCATTAGTCATTACTCTAAATGTCACTATATACTCTCTTATTAATAAATTCGAATTAAAGTTACGCCTAGTTTTAACTTTGACAGGTCAGTATTTTCGGTGAATGGGTTGCCTTCTGAGAATTCAGGTAGAGTGCAACTCTGTAATGGTCAGTAAGGGCTTAGTTTGAATAATTAAGCATTTGGCGTTCAGTTTACCAATAAGTTTAACGTGAACTAGACATGTTTTACTATGAGTTGGCATACAGTGGATAATCGGATTGGTCGGAAGTTATCTTAAAACATTTGGTTGAATATAAGATGCGATAGGTTATCATGCTGATGTGTAGTTGTTGGTGGGCGGTAGCTGTGGATGTATGAGATTTCTTGAGGTGTTGTAATGTGTGGTTTGTAATTTGTCGTGTAAGAAGTGTCTGAAGTTGTAGAGTTAGGAGAACGATTAATAGTAGGTATTTAAAAAAGGTATAGACAAAAATATTAATGCTGTAATCCTTAACTTTATAGTAATCCTGAAACATAGTAAAATTAAGGAGAGAAGCCAGGGAAAAGTTATTGTTTCTACTTGAGTTTTTCCTGTATAAAGTTAGGGGTGATTAGACCGGAATCTTTCAAGGTGCGATAGGAGAGGTCATTTCCAATCATTAAAGGTACATCATGTAATCCCAAAGTTTTTGGTTTATTCCTGTTTTTTCTGAAAGTTCAGTTCCACTCATTCAAACGTCGATTGCAAGAAACTAATGGCCCGGTTTCAATGTTCTTTTCAGTTTTAGATAGGTGTTTAGGAAATCAATAGTAAACTGTAATAAGATTGCTTTTTTTCTCCATAAAAGGTCTTTTCAAGCATGTGTAAAGGCGCCTTTACAAATGAAGAGTATGCGGCTTTTGCAAAATCTAGAAGGCATGGCATGAGCCAGAGAGTTGTACAGGTTTTTCAAATTATTTGTACGGAAAATTCATCTGGCTTTTTTTGGAGATAAAAGCTATATTTTGTAAACGTTGCTCTAGAAAAAATCATTTTTATTTTATAAAACTTCCCGCAACTTCTGTTTGAAATCGCATTGAAACATTTTTTTTTATAGTTTATTATTGATTTACTAAACACCTACCTAAGGCTGAAACGAACAGTGAAATCTGACCATTACATTACACACAAATTGTATAAGAATGTAATATGTAAATAAATACCCAAAACAAAAATGAGATTGAAGTTACAAATATCTGAAAGAACCACGGTAACAAGACACGGTATACTAATACACGAGCAAAACCAAGCTATTTCATTAGCAAAAAAGTAATTACAACTTCCGAAATAGTTAAAAGCAGAAACAACACAACTTTCCAAAATCAAAATGTATTGAACGAGGCACTTCGCATCAGAATTCTACCCACAGATTCTACAAGCACAATTCTTTTACACGCCTCTACTCGACCGGAAAAGAAACACAATCAAGTTTACAAAGTTAACTCTCAAGAACAGTGGTTTGAGTAGCAAATGAAGGAATTGAAGGACTTACATAGGTTAGGTTACTGAGATGAAGCAAATATAACTAAAATTTGCTTCATTTGCATTCATTTGTATAAAAGATAAGGCAATACGTAATGTGTGGCACTTGATTTTCGGGAAAATCCCTGCGGTAACTCAAGGATGAGTTAAAATAATGGAAAAATAGGTAAATATTGGGAATTTATTTATAAAAGACTATTAGTATATACCTATATGTTTGAGTTATTGGTACTAGACTGCGGATATATGCATACTGATCAATACATTTCTCGTCATCTTACATACATCCAGACAAATACAAAAAATATATATTCATGCATAAAGATACATAGTTGCATTGTGCGGGGATTGAACCCGTGACATCTGTAGGATTATCCTATCATTTATCATCAATCTCATTTTATCCTATAATGTTAGCTAACATAACATGCGCACCATTATACATAGAATTAATCGATTCGATACCATGATTAAGCCCACAGAACAATAGATGTTATATTCTTAAAAAAATACATAGATCGTTGTCGATGGTTGCATCCTAGCCCTGCTGCTGCTCTCGGAGCGGTGCGGCGGCGCAGCGGTCGTCAATTTTTTTGTTTCCTTGTGTTTATTAGTATGTAACCGAATCTTGTCGGTAAAGTTTATCAAAAAAAAGAGATATATTAACTGTGTTTAATTACATAGTGAAGCGCTGCAAATGGAACCAAGCAACTCTTTTGGAATGTTGCACCATTGGAGACTGAGGGACGCCCGAACCCCTTCAAGCTCGCCATCGGGTCCTCTCCAACTTGTCGCCAATCGGCACGATTAATATATGTTTACCGCAGTAACTAGGTTTAGTTATTCATACATACATACATAACTTCACGCCTGTATCCCTTATGGGGTAGGCAGAATACCAGAGGTTATAAGACTATCTGATGTCACGTTTGACAAAGGAGGTATTATAATGATGGAGAGAGGCTATTGCAGTGACAGGTATCAGCCTATCGCCCACAAAAACGCCAATAAAACCTCTGTCCCTTAGCTGACTATTACAGTATGGCCGGGATGAGAAGCAGCTGATACATTCTACGTTTTTCTTTCACTCCCAGTCCAGCATGGAAGACAATGGTTATTCATAGTCTTTTATTTCGAATAAACTTTTCGTAATACCGAAACTTAATAAATTTTGTTTAGACTTAAAAAATTGAGTAGGTATAAAATTGGTGGCAGATATTCTAGCGATTATCCAGTCAAACGGATCTTGAATGAAGGGCAACCAAAATGGGCACATTACGATTAAGCGCCTATTACGTATGATACGTTTGTCTAAGGGCGCTTCTGCTGTTCAGTCGCTATTTTGTAATTTATCTAACAATAATTAGTTTCTTGAGAAGACATTGCTTCACTTAACTTAGTAAATTGTTAATAAACTTCTTAATTAGTCTAGAAAGTTACGTCTAAGTTTGAGCTTAATAGTCTAGGTGAAATTTTGATTACGCAGGAGAGGGTTTTGTAAATGTATCAGCAAAAGAGTATCTTGAAAATTAAAAGTTATTTATTCAGTAAAAGTGAATTTTTGGATGTTTGTAAATCTCTTAGGCTAGAACTGCTTTACGAATTAAGCTGAAATTTTGTTAATAAGGCCCTGATCTGATAAAAAATGGTATTTTTTTTAAGAATTAAGAGTAGGGTTAAAGCTGCGGGGACCAGATCATATTTTAGTATTCAACACAATTTTATGAGGGAATAATTTGACAATATTTTCCATATATACAGATAAACTATACCGCTTGATTTCCCATAACTCTAGGGTATTAATAGGACCATGTAATAGACTCAAATAACATGTGAATAGTTTGTCAATTTTAATTTTTTTTTGTTTTTTTTTCGTACAAAATAATTCAATTAATTCAAAACTTCTTAGGTAAAACACCTTTATGCGAAGTATGACAGCGTGGCATTTTCTATCCCTTTTTTATCGCTATACACAGGTACAGTTCGTAACGTTTTGCGTTTTACATTGTCAGCAACGTTCGTCAACGTTTAAAATGTTTTTGTTGTTTATTATATAGCTGTAGTGACATGCGTCTATTGAATGAATGTGAAAGAGATTTTACAAATAATTTATGAACTCATTATACTAAGATTGATGATATCTTGGAAAGTATGCACTTTGAACCACATATTTGGAAAAAAGTGTTATTTTTAGTGGTATGAAATATTTTTTAGTAACAAAGCCTCAAAGTTATGGCATATCATAAAGAAAAGTATGGCCGTAGTTAAGCAAGCTATGACATTATGAGTTTGACTTGAATAAATCTAATCAGTTTAGATTCTTAGTCAAGTCAAAGTTAAAATATTATTTATTTGGTAAGTGTATCTTTACTTGATGGATATTTCAAAATGTCGAACTAAGAGCTTTTCCAGTTCTTTTTTGATACGGAACGCCAAGGTATGAAATTAACTGTTTTTCCTGAAGTTAAAAGGTTTTTCGCGGAGAAACGTGTATCTGATCATTTACCGCCAGACGTCACAGAAGACAAATGTCCCACCAACAGTTCATACGAAACGAACAGTGGTACAATAACATAGATGAATAACAAATATACACCATTTAAATATTTCGTTTAAGTATTTAAGTATTTAAAATAAGCAATTTTATAGTTAATGTATTCAATTTTTATAGTAAAGTTAGTTGTATTTTTCAGCGTGTATTTTTAAACTAACCAGATTTTATGCTATGTGATTGCAAACAGGCCTCGTGGTATGAATTCTGTCGATTATCTCAGTAGCTGGCGTTCGAAAAAGCAATTTAAATATTTTATTTGCAGCAATTATTTAACTCCCCACAGCGAATCCCTGATCAAAAGTCCGCCAATCTCAGTTAAGCAGCTTGTCCTCAAAGCTAATAAACCTAACCCGAAACGAACTAAAGCTGTATAAAGTAAGCTTGCCGCCTAACGAGAACAATTCGAGCAACCTGCCCGAATGTTGGCAGCGCTGTGTGACCTCACTTTGTTAGTACGTAGCTCGTTTGATATCAAACATAGAGTAGGGAATTAATTAATAAATGACATTATCTCCATATTTCATACCCAATCTCTATAATTGCTTCTATGCTGGACTGGGAGCGAAAGAAAAACATAGAATGTGCCAGCTGCTTCTCTTCCCGGGCATACTGTAAAAGTCAGTTAAGGGACCGAGGTGTTATGGGAGGCTTTTTTGTGTGCAATAGTCTCTCTTCACTATTATAATGCCTCCAAATTTGTCAAACGTGACATCAGATGGTTTTATTACCTCTGGTGTTCTGCATACCCCATACGGGATACAGGCGTGAAAATAAGTTAAGTCCTCTATAATGGATAGTCGATTACGAATAAATATATATAACTTCATGCCTGTATCCTTTATTGGGGTAGGCAGAACAACAGAGATTACAAAACTATCTGATGTCACGTTTGACAAAATTTGGAGGTATTATAATAATGGAGAGAGACTTATGCAGTGAAAAGGGGTCGCCCACAAAAACGTCAATAAAACCGTTGTCCCATAACTGACTTTTACACTATGCCCGGGAAGAGAAGCAGCTAGTACATTCAATGTTTTTCTTTCGCTCCCAGTCCAGCATGGAAACAAAATTAAACATACATGATATCTGATCATGATCATATCACACAGTTATACAAATATCTACCTTAAGAAAACTTTAAAAATACTTACTTTGCATCAATTTCTAGTAAAGCAATCTATTCCAACTTAATTACTCATTCTGCGATGTATTCATCTATTATCTTCTACAAACATTGTCATATGCACTGTAGTGAACCTTCATTCAACAACGTAGCTCACATTTGCAGTTGATGTTTAAATTAATATAAGACAATATGTAGAAGCTTGTAATTAGCTTTTCAATGAACTTGTGTAATAATTGTTTTTAATAATGTTTTTAAGTTCTTTTGCATTTAAAATGCTCAATTATACTTAAATAAATGAAAAATGTGATAAATAAAATTACCCGACCAGGATTCGAACCTGGGACCTCTCGTTTGCCGGACGAGTGCTCTTCCAACTGAGCTACCGGAGCCTGGCGCTACGCCTCGAAATTACTTACGTCTTAGCTGCAAAGCTTATACCATTAGATGGCGCTACGTTAGCAATATAACGTAAAAACAAAAATGTGGTAAGTAATTTCGAGGCGTAGCGCCAGGCCCCGGTAGCTCAGTTGGAAGAGCACTCGTCCGGCAAACGAGAGGTCCCAGGTTCAAATCCTAGTCGGGTAATTTTTATTTATCACATTTTTCATTTATTTAAGAATAATTGAGCATTTTAAATGCAAAAGAACTTAAAAACATTGCAATGCTTCACTTTAACTGGGATTCACAATTTTTGTAAAGAAATTGATCTCGGGTGGTCTTAGCTGCAAAGCTTATACCATTAGATGGAGCTACGTTAGCAATATAACGTAAAAACAAAAATGTGGTAAGTAATTTCGAGGCGTAGCGCCAGGCCCCGGTAGCTCAGTTGGAAGAGCACTCGTCCGGCAAACGAGAGGTCCCAGGTTCGAATCCTGGTCGGGTAATTTTTATTTATCACATTTTTCATTTATTTAATAATTGTTTGTTTAGTAATAAGAATCTGTTAGGTTTCAAATAATGAACTAACCAAAAAGTCTGATACTGAACATCGTGTAAAGCATAACTTTGCTAAACGTGTAAAGCTGACTTTTATTTCTATTTGTGGTGTTTTTTTCTTTATTCTTGTAAGTTAGCAAGGGATAGCCACGAGTCCTATATAAAATATAAAATTCCCAGACAATCACACCAACTACACATCTTCCCGTTTGTGTCCACCCACTCCCGAGCGGTCGTGTTGCGCTTCCCTTGTTGCCTCCCCCGCACTCGTGCGGGTGAGGCTACCAAGCCAAGCTCTTATCGGAAAGTTTTCTCTCGCAGAGGTTGTGTGGTGTCAGGGTCACTCATCTGCCTTTTTCAGGGCGGACCCGACTGCTGCCGGCCGAAGCATCGCTGTTCAGGTGGATACGTAACCGTGACAACTAAGCCTGATCGTCCGTCGTTCACCGATAATAGGTCCGACCTAGGTCGTTTGCTTTTACAGCGCAGTCTTGCAGCCATCTCGCCGTTTACCGGCACTTAGGATTCGTCTAATTCCTTCTTTTAGCCCGTCATCACTAATCATTACTTTGGACCAAAGTCAAAAGGGCGTACGGCGTAATCATATATTCAACCGACTTCCAAAAAAGGAGGAGGTTCTCAATTCGTCTGTATGTTTTTGTTTCTGTCTTTGTTACACGATATTTCGATAAGTATGAATCGATTTTAAAAATTCTTGTTTCATATGATAGAAGATACTTCATAGTTGGTTCCATATAAATTTCATCGAAATCGGTTGATGACTTTATTGAAAATTTCAAATTTTTGAAAAAATATGTGTGATTTCGGAGAATGTTTACGTTGATGTCATTATAACTAAGTCAAAGTTTTGACGTGAAGTCGGTTTTTTAATACTCTGCATTCGTTGATTATCTAGAATAATCTCAACCCGTAATTTTACGGAGGCTGTTAAAGCATCTTTTGAGTCACTAAGTATACCAACCGCATCTCTGTAAGGATTTTTAGTAATAGTGAATCAAGTAACCAAGGCTAAGAGTCAATATTGCCAAAGTTGAAGTTCGTCAGCTTAAATTAAAATCAAATGCATGATCGATAGTCAGAAAAAAAACAAAGAATGTACGGAAGATATAAAAACATTTATTTTATTTATTTAATAATTTATGGACACACATAGAAACTTAATTATTGAAAAGAGTAAATTTAATAAATGTACAAAGGTAAAGCTTATTTCTATAAGAAATTTCTACCAGCAAGCCTGAGGCTGGAGAATGAGAATAAAAATAAAAAAAGAATAAAAAGTGTGCGTACAACTTACTAACAAGCAAATATAAAAATATTACATGCACTACATACTAAATACATACATAGATACAATTAAATATATAAATACATAAAATATATATCTATGAACTATTGTTGAAATATTATCAATGAACGATCTATAATATAAAATATATAATTATACGATTTAAAAACATTACTCAAAGTTATGTAAATTTAAGGTATTACTACAGTAATAATCGAATGGGCATACCTACCTTTTTTTTTTTTTTTTTATAAGTGGCTAAACCCGCGTTTGACCTCAATCTCACCTGATGGTAAGTGATGATGAGGTCGAAGATGAAAGCACACGGGTTTAGGAGGGAACTGGCTCTTTATACAATATTGCCGGAACACATTACCGCCGGAGCGGTAACATTTGGCAGCAGACTTTATATAAAGGGTGGTCGCTAGCCAGGCGGACCCAGAAGGGATCCTACCACCAAGCATAAACCTATACATAATCTCTCCACTTGAAATGCCCTAGCAGGTAGATTTGGATTAGCAGTCGTCACTCTGAAACCAACAATGTAGGTTAATACTTGCACCCTGCGTGTATTTTCGTTGAATAATTCCTTATTTATGTTATAATTCAACATTTAAGTCACTCATTAAGTATTTTTACTAATTATTTTTTTGATGAAAATTCAGTGTTTGTTAGATATCTGAAATAACTGGTTATTCTTTTGCAATTTATGCCTTTATTAATCGTAACATCATCAAATTAGTGATGTTTATAGGGTTAAATGGCTCTTACTATCAAGGAAAGGTCTCCTCATTCATTTACTGGCTGAGTTGATATAAAAAACTCTCTTGAGTTTCTTTCAAGTTCCCAATGTCGACGACCACTTTGGCGAAGGGGTAAACCTATCTGCCTCATACGCCAGTGGCTGCGGGTTCGATTCCCGCCCGGAATAAGAAAAAAAAACTCCGTGTCTGGGTGTTTATCTATATATATGTATTTATATTCTAGGTTCCCCCCTAGTTCGCTACATGGTATCTCATAACACAAGCTTCGCTTACTTTGAGGTCATGTAGTTGGTGTGATTGTCTGGGGATTTTATTTATTTATTTTATTTAATATCTTAAAATAGTTGCAAGGTTGAATTGATATCAATATCATCTCTAAAAAACAGTTAAAACTTTAATCTTCTTTCCACGCTCTATAGAGGAAAGTTTTTCTCTCATCTGCAGTAGAAAGGTACTGTAGCAATCGTATGTTGGGGTTAAAAAGTTGACTACCAATGAGGAAATTGTAAAACTGTGTATGTCCTGGGACTTTCATTCTTTTTGTTTTGTAAATCGATATTTAAAGGGTACTAATAGTATTAATAGGGTAAGGGTATTTTAAGGGAACCTTAGCGTTTCAAATATTTTACAACTTTTGAGTACCTATTTGTTAATTTTTGTTTGTTAGAGGATGCATAAAAACATGTGAGTTGCCTGATGTTTATTTTTCACCATAACGGAATGGAAACGTATCAGAAAATGGAAATAAATTGCATTTGTAGCAGAATAAAGTGAGTATTGACTTATTTTTCTCCGAGACGCCATCATTTTAATAAACAGTCATTGTCACCTTTCAGATAAATCAAAAAAAAAAAAAAAACCTAATTACAAAAACTAAAAACCCGACTGCTGAATGCAGTAAGTTCAAAGTAAAAGCGCGAAACAAGCACATAAGACTATAAGCGCTTTTAATTGCGCTTAAAAATATGTGTTCAGTAAAAATTACCCGACCAGGACTCGAACCTGGGACCTCTCGTTTGCCGGACGAGTGCTCTTCCACTGAGCTACCGGGGCCTGGCGGTACGCCTCGAAATTACTTAGCACATTTTTGTTTTTACGTTATATTGCTCACGTAACTCCATCTAATGGCATAGCTTTTTCAGAAATTGTGAATCCCAGTTAAAGTGAAGCATTGCAATGTTTAATAATATATGTTAAGTTTTTTCTTAAATCACTTGATTGATTTTTTCAGTTACTGAAGAATAATTGAGCATTTTAAATGCAAAAACTTAAAAAATATAATGGAAATATAATACTTCAGCGCTTTCAGGCAGACAGCGAAGCAGTGACAAACCCGGACTATTTAAAAGGTAACTTCGCTTCAACTCCACTTCTCACGTTCTAAGGCTTACACATTCATTATCAACCTTATTACTTTCTCGAAATACTTCTTAAATTTATTTTCGTTGTCACAAAGTATGTGACAAACGAATAAGCTCTCCTTTTAATCTGACTACATATTTAAATGATGTTCTAGACGTAATCTAATTTTGATTACCTTGATTGATTACCCGGGGCGAGAGATGTCGCGCTGTCTGGGAGATAATCAAGTTGCTTTAAACTTAAGACTTAGCTTGGGTTTCTGTGAGGAAGTGACACTTAAGTAAGAAGTAGATTTCAATTAAATTAAGAACGTTGTTAACCTTTACAGACATTTGATCACGAGTGACTAACCACGGTGTTATTAATTTAACCGAAACTTCGAGTTAATCTCGATAAAATACGGTTAAAATCATGAAAACAGTATTTGGATGTAGATTTTTGAATAAGTACATGTCTTGTCTGTGTAAGGTCAGCTTGGTGCATTTGGATATGGTAAGTGTATATAGATCCTACTAGTAGAAAATCCGTACCTTTAGAAATATATGTGCCCCTTTTTCTGGGAACAATTTATGATAATTTGAAATAATATAATAAATCTAAAGAAGAAGAAGCTAATAATCTGTAACTTTCACTAAGAAATACTAAGAGGATCACATGTTTATATCGATGTTAAACCACGCGGAGCTTCTAGTAAATAACACAGTCATACAACGCGCAATATACTGAGGTTTATCGGGTTTCTTATATAAGAAACTATAAAAGATGACGAATGAATAAAATAGGTACCTCATTACTTATCACTTTTGAAAATATTTATGTGTTTAATGGCTCGACTGTAAAAGTTAGCCGTCTAGAAATTTGTCTAGATTTTTTAGGGTCTACAATATACGAGTATGTTGTGAATTTTTTACATTTATGTAATTGCTTAGGGAGCGTACGGGAAAACAGTTTTTACAGATCGATATTTACACTGACTTCGTTGCTTAGAACGTTTTCTCGTAGCTAATGTAAGCTTCTATGCTGGACTGGGAGCGAAAGAAAAACATAGAATGTGCCAGCTGCTTCTCTTCCCGGGCATACTGTAAAAGTCAGTTAAGGGACCGAGGTGTTATAGGAGGCTTTTTTGTGGGCGATAGGCTGACCCCGTGTCACTGTAATAGTCTCTCTCCACTATTATAATGCCTCCAAATTTGCCTCTGGTGTTCTGCCTACGGGATACAGGCGTGAAGTTATGTATGTAGCTAATGTATAATGATTTACGGCTGCCCGTAATTACCTTATTTCTTTTTTCTTACAATGAATGCTATGGATACTAAACATTATGAAATGAAATGAAAAAAGTTTATGGTACTCAGGAGTCTCATAGCTTTACTATTTTACGTGTTAAGAAAGAAAATGTAATGAAAAATCGCGCTTTAAAAAGTATGAAACTAGAAAATATTCTCATCTGAAATAGTTTTGTTCATAATATTTTATCAAATTGAGATAAATTAGGGATTAAATAGGTTAATATTAAATCCCTAATACATCTCTATCTATATTTTTTCCGTACATATTCATAGCAATGTTAAATGG
Organism: Stenoptilia bipunctidactyla; assembly: GCA_944452665.1. NCBI lineage: Eukaryota > Metazoa > Arthropoda > Insecta > Lepidoptera > Pterophoridae > Stenoptilia > Stenoptilia bipunctidactyla. The sequence continues at coordinate 11,657,196 of OX101740.1, read as the reverse complement.
ATATCCGTGAATAACAAGTGTCTGATTTAAGGCTTTTAAAGTTATTTCTTAAGATTACCTCAGTGTTAATAGGGTAAATCACAGTGTAAGATTTTGATTTCTGATTTTAACAAAATGAGACTACTGGCTAACACCGTCTTTAACTTTTCAAAATGTTATTATCAAGAGATCACATCTATAACTAGCATTAAAATCTAATAACATTTAAAATTTATATAACCTACTAGCTTTATCCCGCAACTTCGTATGCGCTTAACTAGGTACCCTTCTCGTGGAAATTTCAGAAACTATACAACCAGACACCCACTGAAAGAACCTTTATACCAAGTATCACACCCATGCACTCAAGGAATAAGTTTTTTCATACCAACTAAAACATCATATATTTCCCGTTCCCATGGGAATTTCGGGAATTCCTTTCATAACACAACCAGACACACATTGAAAAACCTGTACACCAAGTTTCACATCGGTGCACTCAAGGAATAAGATTTTTCATACAAATTAAAAAGTCCTATATTTCCCGTTCCTGTGGGAATTTCGGGAATTTCTTCTTTAGTGCACCCCTACATCCCCTAAATAATGTATCTTCCAAATTTCAGCTCTCTACGCCCAGTAGTTACGGCTGTACGTTGTATGTCAGTCACTCAGTCACTCAATACCTCAGTCACTCAGTCAGTAACGGAACAGTTTTATATATTGATTATAACCTAGTGTCGAGAGTTTAAAAGGGTAACAAGCTTGGTTCTTATCGCAAAGTTTATTCTTAATTTCCTTAGATTACGTTCCCTCATTTGTGAGCCTATTATCACAGAAAGAGAACAAAAACAAACTTTTTACAGAACCTCTAATAAACTCGCCTTCCTTTTAGCTTCTCTTAACTTTCGGTTCACCCTTTCACAAAGGAAAAGTCTTAATATTCACGAAAATTAATCATGTTCAAAAGTTTGCTGGTAATCTGATGAAGAGAAGGCATGTTTACAAATAAACTAACATTTTCATTGTACTGCAACCACTGTTTGTTAATTAAGAGTTAGCTAAGTGTTTGAGCGCATTTTGACTAGCATTTTGTCACTGTATTAACTTTAGCTTTTGCATTGAATTATTATATCATTTCACAATAAGTAAAATAGCATTACTAATTAGTGTAGTAATCATAACAAAATACAAATAAAAATTGTTAGTTATAAAAAACAATTTATTGTTACAATTCGGTTTTAAAATTTAAGGTACCTATTTATATTTAGAAAGTAAATCTAATTATTTAATCGAATGACTCGTAGAACCTTTTTGATACTTTTTAAAAAGGTAACGGAAACGTTTTGATGTAAAAATGCGCAATTATTCTCAGCTGCACAATGGTCTTGAAAATAAATCAAATTATTTATTCGAATGAATCGTGAAACGTTTTTGATGCTTTCTAAATCGGTAACGAAAACGTTTTTCTGTTAAGATGCGCGAGTATTTTTAACTGCACCATTATTCATATTTTTTACAAATAAATAATTTAAATAAGCGAAGGATTATTTTTAATTCCTAACATTTGCGAAGGAGTGAAGAAAAACATAGAATGTGCAAGCTGCTTCTCTTCTCGGGCACACTGTGAAAGTCAGTTAAGGGACAGAGGTTTTACTGACGTTTTTGTGGGCGATAGACTAACCCCTTGTCAATGCAATAGTCTCTCTCCATCATTATAATGCCTCCAAATTTGTCAAACGTGACATAAGATGGCTTTATAGCCTCTGGTGTTCTGCCTACCCCATAAGGGATACAGGCGTGAAGCTATGTATTTACCAACTCATGTCGGTATCATTAGATTTACTACTAAAACGGCCATTTAGAGCAACATACATATTTTTTTATTCGAAAAGTCCTACATCGTTATGGCTTAAAATATTTCTGATAGGATCGCTAATTGTGTTACTCTGGCTATCTTGAAGCTATCGATATTTAAAATGATTTTGAATAAAGTCCGCCTTTTGCAAAAGGTTCTTATTGTCACTGTTCCAAAAGATTTGGATTTTTAAGTAGGGTTTAAAGGAAAAATACAAATATCATATTATTTTATTTCTTTGCAAAGCATACAATGTTATCATCTTCTTTAGATGCCATCTCCTATCGGAGGTCAGCGATCATCATGGCGATTCTAACTTTATCGACGGCCGCTCTAAACAATGACCGAGTGCTCATCCCGAACCATTCATACAGGGTTAATTTTAATTAACACATCTCCTCTTGCGGGCAGCCTCTCCACATCATTGCCAACAACATTTGTTCTACGACTTTTTACAAATCTTGATAAATAACACAAAAAATAAAAACAAAAAAGTTTTTACTCCTAATTTTGTGAAAAGTACCTATTATTATTTTTGAAGTGATGTTTTACTGCGCTCAAAGTAAATAGAGTTACGCCTCTAAACTGAAGCTATAAATATTTTTTGTAAAGGAAACCTAAAATTTTATAAACAATTAATTTTAAAAAGTTGTAGAACTAATGTTGTTGGGATTGATGTGGAGAGGCTGCTTGCAAGAGGTGATTCGCTAATTAAAATTAACCCTGCATAAACCTATACTAAAACGTACAATAATTATACAACTAAACACCGATAAATAGTTTCCACATTAAAAAACATTTTAAAACACCTTGACGTCGAACCTTACCTAAGGAGTTCTTGTAAACTTTATATTTCTCATTCATAGCTATGATAGTCCTAGCCCAGTAATGGATTTTAAAATATTTAATGATGTAATAATTATTAAGCTATGGCATAGCTTGTATCGCGGGCCTTGAGCGTGGGGACCGAATCCAGAAATTCCGTCACGAAAAAAACCTACTTTTTTTTTATTTATTTTTTACTGCATCTCCTTGGATTATCCGTAATATGCAGGGTGTTAAAGAATAATCTCTCCCATTCGACAACAAAAAAACGTTTTTATTTGGACTTTTAGTTTTCTCATAAAAAAAACTTTAAAGGAAAGCGCGCGTTTGCGACCTATAAGTCCAAATAAAACGGTTCTTAAGCTATTGCGTAGCTTCTATCGTGGGCCTTAAGCGTGGGGACTGAATCCAGAAATTCCGTCACGAAAAAAACCTAACACCCCCCACTCCGACCGGCACAGCGGTGATACTTTGATTTCATAACTTTACATGCGGGCTTTAATAAACAATCAGCGCCATCTACTAGGAACTTGTGGAACTTCATATAAGATCAAACATAACTGCATTAATAAAATAAATAAATAATTATAATTGCATAAGTTGATAAAAAATGCTATGCAATAGCTTTGCCGCGGCAGTCTCCGAGTGCCACACGTCTTTTTTTACATTTGATTATTTGAGCAACCAAAATTTTGGAAACCACCAGTTGGATTAAAATTTTACCTTTGAGTTGCTAGGTTTCTGTATGAAGATCAACTTAATGATTCTCATTTGCTTACAGCTCTCTGAATCGGCTTTGTGAATCAGTTTTTAAAGGACGTTTTCGATAGTATAGGCATTGTCGTTTCTCCTTATTACAACCATATGCATATACAGGGTGACTGGTGGGTCACTTTTGAAATTCAAGGACGTGATAGTTTGAGATCTTACATGAAGGAAAAAAATAAATAAAAAATAAATATTAATTATTTACTAAGTAAACTTAACCGAACGTCAAATGATTACGCAACGCATGGTTAAACTAACGTTGTCAGCTATCCGCGTGCCAGTTCACGTGCCGCGATTGACACATTCGTAAGTAAAGTAAATAGTAACAAAACTTTATTTATTTATGGGCAGTTCTAGTAAAAATGTACCTACTTTTATTACATAATTATGATCAGAATCGAGTAAAGAGTGCTCTCTTTCAGCATCTAAAATTTGTCACCAGTCACCCTGTATATGCATATTATTATATTTAGCGTACATAATCAGTTTTTTGTATGGGTGACACAACTTATTTGTCGAGTTTTTTTTTTGTTTATTTTTTACTCTTTGCTACGCTTACACACAATCACCGAACAGGATTCCAAATTTCATTATTCTAGGTCATCTGGAAGTAGGTTAGGTTTAGATACTATAAGTCAGCCAGTCAGTGCTAAAATTTACGACTTTTTGACCGTCATATCTTTATAATCGCTAGCTTCATGAAATTTGGGCTTCTATATGTCCTTATAGATATAAATAAACACACGTAGTTTTATGTGTTTACGTTTAATAGGTTTTGAGTTATAGAAGGGTCAAAAGCGGCACCAAGTGGTTCATGTAATATTTCACTTGGCGCTGGCTAGCCAGTTTCTTTGCTTGAACTTGGCTTGACACGCTGCCGCGTGTCTAAATCTTTAGAGATAGATTCATTTAAAAAAAAATTATTGCTTCAAATATGGTGGTATATACATTTCATGGTAAATATTCGTTATTGAGCTCATATTTTACCGTCTTACAGCATGCAATATCAGTGTATAAACAATTAAGAACTATATAATTCAATTAAAATTCATCAAATTAAAAATCATGCATGCATACAATTTAATTAAATATTTAATATTATGTCTTCTTAGGTTAGACAAAAAAAATCAGATACTTTTATTTATTACATGTCAAATTTGCTATTAAAAAAATTATTGATTGTATACAAACATTGCTCTATTAGCCATTGGCGTAGGATAAATTTAAATTTTGTGAGTGGGAAGTTTTTTACCTTTGTTGGTAATTTATTTAATATTTTAATACACGTGACATAACTATTTCTAATACATATCTATAGTGGGACATGTTTATAAAATCTCTCCTGAAAATATTTGCTAATATCTGCCTTAGTTCTGCCGTCGTACATCTAATGAATTAAACTTTTTGATTATGAAATTCTGTTTATAATTCTTTGTTGATTATGACTCAACTTCAGAACAAATTGTCTATCAGCCTATCCAACAATATTTGTTCTACGACTTTTTACAAATCTTGATAAATAAAATAGAAAAAAAAAAATTTTTGCTGCGTGCTCTACATTTTGTACGAAGTAACTATTATTATTTTGAAGCGATATTTTACCGCGCAAGGTGCGTGGCATAGCGAGTTTCGCCTCTAAGTAGAGACTATAAACAAACATTTTTTGTATGGGAAAATTAAAAATTTAAAAACATTTTTATTTTAAAAAGTTGTAGCACAAATGTTTTTGGGATTTTGATGTGGGGAAAATTAACTTTAACTGGTTTCAAACGTAAAAATTTGGAATCTATACAAATATTGATGTTTCGGAGAATTCATTTTCATCAAAAAATAATACAGAAAAGCTCAAAGAAGCATTAAAAATATCGGTTGAATTTTAATCACCGTATATTTTAGCCAAACCGAACGAAAAACTTGATATTTTGTGGAGTGGATAGATGAATGTTGGTTCATTATTTCACACAGCTCCTTGGGTTGTTCAGAAATCTTAATCAGAAATCTCAATCTTCGGAATAAGCTAATGATATTTAAAGAACAAAAAACTTCATATAAAAAAAAAAAAACGGATTTTTAAAAGCTGTAAACAAATCTTTACCAATCTTTTATGTTAGGTACCAAGTATTACAAGAAGTTAAATATTTCAAATGATCAAACGCTTGTACAAATAAATCCTCAAAAATCCTTTTCATTTGTACACTCAATACTAAAAAAATATTTGATACACATCAACACAAGATAATTTGTATTAATAAATAAAACTCTACGCTTAAACAAAAACAAAAGAAAACCCAACCACAATTTTCGTACATAAATTGTTTTAGTTGCGAGAAAAAAAAACTAAGACGAGACGTGTACAAATGGCTGTTGAAAGCAGATGCTGAAAAAACAGTTGTCAGCGTCCCAGACAACAGAAGACTGTTTATTTTCTAATACAATTTACAAAGGAAATTGTGAATTTCACTCCAGAGAGAATGTTTGAAAAAGGTTCGCTCGCAGTTGTTATTTTTATTTCAAATTGTTCACTAATTACGTAAATAAAATGAAAACTGTCAAATTGTCTTGTTCCAAAGAAGCTTTATGTTACTTAAAGTATAATGAATGCTGTATTGTAACAGCTTTGAGTTTACAAGTACAATGAGCAACATACCAAATATTTTACTTACGATTAATTGCACAAGTATCACAAGAGCAAAGCTCTGACGTACGTACATTGCGCCAAATTGTTCACGAAACTAGAGAGAGTATGAAATAACAGCAGTGAATGCGGTTAAATTTTCACAGCTGATAGTACGTATTCAACTTAAATGTGTCCTTAGTTTTCGGTCAGGTAATTTTAGTACACTTTGATGTCCAAAATTAACCATACGAACTTTTTTCACAGCTCATGATTACGTAATTAATTTGCTATTTTTGTTTTTATTCGCGAGAGGATGAGCAAACATGGCCTGGGAGGGTTGCCATGGTAACCGGGCGCTGTCGGCGCGCGCCGAGCTTTTCTGTCAGATGGATTCTCGCCCTCGGTGTGATCGCCGTTTCGTGTCAAACAGTTCCTTTCGTTATTTTGGGATGAGACTTACGTCATGTTATCAGTTGATTGAATAACCTTTTGATGACGTGAGGGTTGTACGGTGTTGGTTTTAAAGTGTTTGTTTTAGTGAGGTGGTTGCATTGGGTTTCTGACGTGCAATGGTGAAAGGGGGAGGGGCTTTGTGACCGGGCTAAGCTGCAGAGAGGGGCGCGTTTCACGCTTGATCATGCCTTTCGAATTGAGATCAGGTAAGATTTTCTTTTCAGTTACACAAACGAATAACTTTATTTCGGGTCAATGGAAACAGATCGGACGGTTTAGGTTAAAATGATTTTATTATTTCAACTCTCAATTGTTTTTGTTAAAATGTAAACAAGCAATGTTTATTTGATTTTTTATTCGATCCTGGCGCCAGATGATTACACTTTTTGAAAGTTTTTTAAAGTGTCTGTAAAGTAAGTAACAGGTTATTTATTAGGAGAAGCACTCAATTGTGAAAACAATGCTCATTCAGGCTTCATTTAAGCTTTTTTGTATTTTGTTTCTAGAACATATCTTATATAACTTAGTTATGTAAGATATTTAGAACTTTAGACAGTACATTTATCGTTATTTACACATACTTTTTTATATTTACTGTGTTTTTTTTTACGATAACATATAAATTAAATATTAAAAATACTCTGGATCATATTACGATTAAATTTTTCTTCCCTTGTCAAAATTACTTCGATACTATAACAACTGCAGTATTTTTTCACCATTAGTTATAAAGTAAGTTCATTAAAGTTTATTCGTAACGTTTAATAATAATAATAACGTTTGTTGTCGAAAAAGAAAATTACAATAATGAGGAAAACAGGCATAATGTAGGCTCGCAGGCCTGTCATGTAGCAAACAAGTCTTGATAATTGTTAATAAAGTTCGAAGTCTTAATAACTTTGTTTCTATTTTGGTACAAAATATACGCTCCTCGAAGAAGCCTAAGAAGACATATGAATAATTTACACAGTAGATACAGTGCGTATCGTTTATCAGACAGACCCTTAAGGGTATCTTCCACAAAGCCTTAAGGATATTCTTGAACGTCTTGATTTGGTTAAATCTGGCCGACCTATATACGTTATCAGTTAAATGATCTGACTTAAGCGTTGGACAAAGCCCTCACGATTGCGGCTCACAAATAAGATGGTTTACAACCTCTGATGCTAGAGTTGTTTTTTTTTTAGATTTCTTTATGTTTGACATGAGTATAAGGGTGTTTGTGTTGATTAAGCATCGTTTCAGGGTGGTGGGTAACACAATAAGATGAAAAGTAATATGGATATACTTACTGCGAAATTCACTGTCGATTTTTGTTTTATTTTGTCTTACTGCAATTCAAAATTCAAATTTAGTTACTTTTGGACATCATGTGTTTTGTTTTACTTTAGAAGTGTAGATGTTGAACTACAATTTAATAATAAAAACATTCAATTTCACTAAGTACTGTCGTGTGCAGAAATATTTGAACAAAATAAATCAAAAATTTAAAAATATCGTAACAATTTTTCTACACTGTAGTGTGAGCACAGAACTTTGTCGACTCATATGTTTACGAATGTTCGCATAGTATGGAGACGGTTTGTAAGCAATAATTGAAATCTATCCATCGCCGCACGGCCAGCTTAAATAAATATGCGCCTTGTTAATTTTGAATGTTTATAAACATGTTGTACTCTTAAATAACTGTTAAATAAAAAATTACAATGTTACTAAAAACTTGCAACCGACTGCATGCTATACGAACATTTGTCAATATACGAGTCGATAAAGTTCTGTGCTCGCACCGCTGCATTGAGCTATATTACTTATGTTACTTTTCATATTTTTGTAGCACCTATGATGCTCCTGAAATGATGCTCAGTCTTAAAACAAACACCCTGTATGTGTGTTTATCTACGGTATCATAGCTCACAAATAGAGGAATGGTTAGACTACGGTGTTTTGAATCTTGTTTATGAAGATCGTTCTTACATTGTGTTTATAGTCTGGCTAATGAAAGAAGAGAATGAAAAAATCTGGCGAATTTAAAAAAAATCCCATCATGGTAACCCCGACTATAGTACGACACATATGGATTAAACAAACATGATACTTGGTTAATTAAAAAAAAAAATATCGTAACAAAAATAAATAAACAAAATCCCCAGACAATCACACCAACTATATGGCCTCAAAGTAAGCGAAGCTTGTGCTATGAGATACTATGTAGCGAACTAGGGGGGAACCTAGAATATAAATACATATATAGATAAACACCCAGACCAGGGACATTTTTTTCTTGTTCCGGGCGGAAATCAAACCACTGGCGTCTGATGCAGATAGGCAGATTTACCCCTTCGCCAAAGTGGTCGTCAAAGTTGGTACTATCCTACTTTTTGATGAGAAGTATAAAATTAAAATGATAGGCAACTAGTAGTTAGTAGGCTTAAAAATAAAACAATAAAATACAATATTTATTTTTATTCATTGTAATCAAAATCTGAATCCAGAAATCCATTCTATATGGAATGAATCGTCAGAGTAATTGGTATCGCTGTTTCCTACATTTGTTATGAAACTATCAAATTTTTCATTTTTTTTTTCATTTTCAAAATAAAAATTCTAAAATCTCAATTACCAAAACCATTTACAACCTTTCGATTGACAACAGTGACACCAGAATAAGTTGCCATATAAAAAGTTTGCAAAAACCCCCATTGTCTACTTTCGTTAGCCCGACTCTACGTTTAGAGGTATAGAAAAAGTTTTCATGACCCGACGGAATGAATTAATAAATTAATAATCAATAACGCAGATAGGTTTTCAATATTTATGTTGTGAAAGTTCAGAGTTTTCATTTTCAACTGTTTGTTTTATATGTTTGTATAATGTAATTAGGTATAACATCAATTCTGATTGTTCTTATACTTCAGAACTGATGCAGTATAATATACCTAAGTCATAGATATCAATTTAATGAAGTATAAGAGCAAAAATATATTAAAAGACGTTTTGGTTTGGCATTTGCAAAATTCACAAAGAAAGAGTAATGTTCATAGCTGACCTGTCAGATTTTTGACAACTCATGAAATGTATTAAAACAACATATAGAGCAAGTAATAGCTCATGTTCGGTTTATTCCAAATCATTTACTTATATTAGAAACCACGGCAAGGATTTAATTACTTTACCCTCTCAAGTTACTTAAAAGACTACTAGTATCATCCACTTGAAATGAAAATCCCGATCCGTTTCTATGAAATTAAATCAAGTCCGTACCCAAAGTTTAGATATAAACAGGCAGCATTTCAATGACAATATCATCTTTATACATTAACATACCAAACAAAAAGTAGTTTGACAGGTCAGAGACTGTATGGACCGTGAACATTACTCTTTGGGAGAGGTCTTGAAAATGAGACTGAAGTCGATGTTTTAATGCTTCGCATTTGTTTATAATTATTTATTTGTGTGATGTTACTTGAACTAGTTGAACAAAAATGAAATTTACAGTAACATAGTCAAAATAATTGTGTGCTCTTTTTGCCGGTTAAAACCCATTTACCAGTAACACAAGACCTTTAAGATAGTAAAAACTGCCAGCTTCTGCCGTAATTCATTTTAAATCTGGGTACGGAGTGTATACAAGTTGGATTAACAAAGAAATGTATGCAGTAGTAGTGGCTGACATCTTTGTGAGTACGTTGACCGCTTTCTTTGTCTGCTTAAATGGTTCATTTGCTTTCTGTATTATTGGAAGTCATTGAATTTGAGTTTTTTTGAACAAATTTTGCATTATACGGGTTAATTTTAATTAACGCAACACCTCTTGCGGGCAGCTTCTTCACACTGATCCATTTGGTCTACGACTTTTTACAAATCTTGATAAAGAACACAAAAAATAATAACAAAAAAGTTTTTGCTCCTTACTCTACATTTTGTAAGAAATACGTATTATTATTTTGAAGCGATATTTTACTGTGCAAGGTGCGTGGCATACATACTCTCAGAGGAAATAGAGTAACGCCTCTAAACAGAGGCTATAAATATGTTTTTTTATAGGAAAACAAAATTTTAAAAACTATTAATTTTAAAAAGTTGTAGAACAAACTTTGAAGTCGTCGTGGCGCCGTGGTTAATGTGTGTATCATACGATATCACAGATTAAGCAACGTTTGGTGCGGTCGGTGCTTGGATGGGTGACCGCCGATCATTCATTTCTCATGACGACTTCCGTGCTTTGGAGGGCACGTTAAGCAGTCGGTCCCGGGTGCTGTATACTTGTATACAGTAGTCGTTAGGGATTGTCAGAAGCCACTTTGGCGCCCTGAAAATTCTGACATCCACCACCCAGCACTGGGCCAGCTTGGTGGATTATGGCCTATACCTCCTCGTGACCCAGGGGAGAGACTCATAGCCCTGCAGTGGGCTCATTACAAAGAGTTGTGATGATGATGATGATGTAGAACAAATGACGTTGTTGGGATTGATTTAGAGAGGCTGTCTGCAAGAGCTGATGCGCTAATTTAATTAAAATTAAAATTAACCCTGTATATGAAAAGAAATGGATTTCTTTTTATGTTTCCAGTAACGTAACAAATGACAATGCTCTCACTAGCGGGGCTTTTTGCGTAACTAAACAACAGCGCTGTGCTCGACGAAATGTCAAACAGTTCGGCGAATGTCATTTCTTATTACGCACGCCGTCAACAGCGCTAGGGTCGAGCTATGTGTTATGTGAACCTGTACAGACATACATCTACATAGATAACGCAAATGCATGTATTTACTTCGCGTATCCCAACCCCGACCAAGCGTCAAGGTTGGTCGCCGCTAGATTCAGTCCGCGCGCTCGTATGTATGTCTGTTAGAAAATCGATATCACAATATCGATATCGTTCATATTAATCGATTTTATAGGCGGCAGCGGTGTCTTTGAATCGGTTTGTATTTCCCTGCAATAAATATCAACTGTGACGTCGCAGTAGCTGTTAAAAAGTCGGCAAGCTTGGTTTCAATACAAATCGTGACACTTGCATTGTCTATGTAGATGTATGTCTGCGGTGAATACAAATAATGTTACTCGTCGCTGATGCATCTATGAACTCGACGCTGTTGTTTAGGAGAATAGCCCTGCAGGTGGTAAGTGACAAAATATTCGAATAGTGAACAAGAAGTTGGCAGAATCATAACCATCACAGTGATGACTTTAAATAAAACACATTTTAAACGGTGGTCACATGATCATGCTCGATACCACGGGGTCTGTATAAATACCAAATCGTTGAGTTAAAAATGTAAAAGAATATTATAAAATACTAGATATTTCGCGCGGTTTTATCCGCGCATTTTCAATTTCTGTGGCAATATCTAGATATAAAAAGTAACCTATGTGCTATTTCAGTCTGTCCATTATCACTATGTTAAATTTTTTACAACTCCGTTGAGGCATTCTGCTGTTATTGAGGAACAAACATCCATCCATACATCCACCCACACATTCACACACATTTATCTAATATATAAAATTCTCGTGTCACAATTTTCGTTGCCATACTCCTCCGAAACGGCTTGACCGATTTTGATGAAATTTTTTGTGCTTATCCGGTATCTTTGAGAATCGGCCAACATCTTTTTTTTATTTTTATTTATATGGCAAAACAACGTTTGCCGGGTCAGCTAGTGAAGATATAAAAGTAACCTATGAGCTATTGAATTAGGCTTTTTAATGCAGAATAAACACAAAGCTTGATTAAAGATTTACATTACATTTTATTATTAAATGACAATTTATATAAATAAAATAACACACGATAACCCAAACACATGTTAATAATATATGCACACAAATATTTACAACTAGCCACCGCGCGCGGTTTTACCCGCGTAACTTTTGATCCCGTGGGAATTTCGAGATAAAATATAGCCTATAACTTTCCTCAAGAGTTGGGCTATCAAATGCAAAAATATTTTTTAAAATCCCACTTGTAGTTTCTGAGATTAGCGCGTTCAAACAAACAAACTCTTCAGCTTTATATATTAGTATAGATATACGGTCATTGAGCTATCAGTATTTTCATCTGAGGCCGCTAGTGTTATCCTACCGCTACACTATTCGTTTAATACACCATCGACCAAAACAAACTATTAGAAATAAAAAAGTTTTTGCCCGTATTTAAACTGTACATTTTGTTAAAGGCATGTTTGAATAGATTCTGAAAACAAAATTCGAAGGCGAAGAGAAAACTTAGCAACGATTATAAACTAGAATTAAGCAGACGCTTGATTTAATACCGCAAGCGGAACCGCGAGGACAATTACACAAAGTAATTAAAAACCCATTATGCTAAAACATAAGGATCTTTTTTGAAAATTGGATTTTAAACCAATTAGAAACACTTTTAGTTCAAATTTCAATAGAGTCCCAAGAGATTACAAAGTTATAATGGTATTGATTTAGTCGAGTTTAGATTAATTATTAATGACAGTTAGTCGATACGGTTGAATTTTGAATAATAAATTTGCCATGGATCATGATTCAGTTTAAATTGGTAGTCTGAGAGTTTAATCTTTGGAAAAGATGGTATTTAAATTAGCCCTTATTCACTAATATACGCAGTATATAATTAAATAAAATAAAATACCTTTTTAACCTGCGCATATTTATATTTTACGCGATAAATCCGACACATTGACTAGAGTGTCAGTCAGCTTGCCCCCGCAGTATCTACTATTGCGAAATCAACCATGGACCTCTTTCTCCAATTTGGATCAAAAGATATTGCAGATGAGTATAACTATTATTGTCAATGTCCAAACAACAGCTGCTATTTATACAAAGCATACTTTCAAGAAATTAACAAAACAAGTTTCCTGAAAAAGAAAATTAGATTTAGAATTAGAAAGAAAGTTTTCATACTTAGTATATCTTCATTATAATGTTACAAATTGACTGAGTTTTACCTGCTGTCCATTGCATATTTTATCAAGAGATCAAAGTTCGACAAATAGAGGTCATAAGCACATATCAGTTCTTTTATACGGTAAATAAGGCAGTAAATTATTCGCATTAGTCAAATCTTGCAATATCAAAGAAGTGCGCATAGCAGATTTTGGTTAGAAAATAACGATATGTTGAATGTTATTTTCAAACCAACTTAATCTTAAAGATAGTCTTACCACACCAATCAATCGACGTCGATCGGCGGTCGACCGACGTCGATCGGATCAAAAAAGAACGTCGATCGGTGTCCAACCTTAAACGAAGGTTAGCATATTTAGTTATAAGTTCTCAAACTTGATAATAGATGGCGTATAGGTCAAGTTAAATCGCGCAGTTAAAGTTATAAATCGTATAATGTTCAAGCTGTTTTTCGAAATATATGTATTCGACCTTGGATACGCCAGTATTATTTTGACCTTTTTTTGGACCCTTAATCGATCGCCATTCTGCCATCGATCGACGGTCGATCGATTATTGTGGTAACACCCTTAAAGATAAGAATAAATAAAAGCTTCTTGACCGGATTTATCGAGTATAAATTGTATTTTAAAATTAAACTCAACTTTTCAGAGCTTTTTCCGCCATAAATCCGGTGAGAAAATACATACACACATACAACTTCACGCCTGTATCTCTTATGGGGTAGGCAGAACACCAAAGGCTGTAAAACCATCTGATGTCACATTTAACCAATTTTGGAGGTATTATAATGATGGTGAGAGACTATTGTAGTGACAGGGAATCAGCCTATCACCCGCAAAAACGCTAATAAAACCTCTGTCCCTTAACCGACTTTTACAGTATGCCCGGGAAGAGAAGCAGCTGGCACATTCTATGTTTTATTTCGCTCCCAGTCCAGCATGAACCGGTAAGAAAATGTTTTGTTTAATATTATGAATCCTGAAAACATAAGTCAATATGGAAAGAAAAACCTCATAACCTTTTTTCAAAAACACTGCACGCACGGAGTGTTAATATGGGTACGGAGAAATAGTGCAGAGAATGACGATTTACAACCGAGTTTTGACCACTGTGCAAACACCAGTAATAATCATTATTAGTTCAAACGCCGTATTAAGAACGTAATAGGGATTCTTTTGTTAGGAGCTCGCCTGGTTCAATACAGTTTCATTGTTTTAACCACAACTTTAATAACGTGTACCCTTTAGACAAAGGGCTATTCAAAAAAGAACTTTATGTGGGGAACGTAATACTAATAATATCAACTTAGCTTTTGCTCAAGAATAAATGTTGCTCGATAGCCAGTTAGTACTTGCGTGACAATATATACAGTAGCTTTACTGCAGATAAAAGATGTAAAAATATGTATTTTTATTTCGTATCAATAGGGTCTTTAAAGAAATAAAAAACTGTCTAAATGATTTTACATAACTTCTAGCCTGCATCCCTTACGGGTTAGGCAGAACACCAGAGGTTATAAGACCATCTGACGTCACGTTTGACAAATTTGGAGGCATTAGAATGATGGAGAGAGAGACTATTGCAGTGACTGCCTGTTATCCCGAAAAAAAAAGCGATAAAACCTCTGTCCCTTAACTGACTTTTACAGTATGCTCGGGATGAAGAGCTGTTGGCAACTTCTATGTTTTTTCTTTGTAATATAATGATTTTATAGCCTTTTATAATGTAAGAATTATATTTTTTTTAGTATTCATTACATTATTCAAAATAAGCGTCAAATGAATATGACCTAAAATAAGGACCACTTATAATTGCCACTTAAATCCAAATATAAACAATTTAAACGCCACCTGGACTTCAACAAATCTTTGCGTAGAACTATGTCTAGGTGGCGTTTAAATTGTTTATATTTGGATTTAAGTGGCAATGGTGTAACACCACAGTGCTTCAGCTTTTTTTGTAAAGGATGGATGGGTCGTTTTATTTTGTATTACCTAATGATCATACTAAGGTGGTTAACGTTCTTGCACGAGAAACTTTTTCAATGGACGCTTAAAAGTAGAAGAGCCCTAGTGGTCATGAGAAACCCGTACAAAATTTAAAATGTTGTTTTAAGAAAAAAAGGCGTATTTAAAATCTGTATAATATAAAAAAACGGCAGATATTTTTCTTATCCTTCCATGTACGGATTTAAATAAAGGTCGGAAAAGGATAAGGCTACAATAGCACAATTAACTGTTTGTTAATTAACATTTCATTATGAAACATCGTCAAACTGTTTTATATTCTCAATGCGTAATTTCCCGAATCAATTAAAATAAATTAAAACAGACCACAAGCGTATCGATTTATTTAAATTTACGTAATCTTTGCTTATTCGATTATTTTATGCCATGTCATGCGGAGATTTTATGGCGCCATGCCTTTGGTCATGCTAAGTCGTCATGCCGCGCTGATCAGATAACGCAAAGTTCAGCGTGGTCGGCACAAGGATGGGTGACCGTCAAACATTAATTTGTCACAACTTTAATGCTTCGGAAGGCACATCAAGCAGTCGATCCTGAGTGCTCTATACTTGTATATATTGTATATATACTTGTATATAGTATAGACGATGAAGTTTAATCATTACAATGGGTGGGTTGTTAAAAAGCCAGGTTGCTACAGTGTAGAAAAAGGCGCTACTATGAATGGAGTCCTCTCGGTTTTAGGACTCTTTTATTATTTATGTAAAGTCAGCACTCACCTTAAACCTTGTCCTGAACCATTGATCACATACTCAAGATCAGTTAAGACTGAGAAAAAAGGAAGGTGCCTTCACCAAGAATAAGAATTTAGAATAAGAATAAGAATTTATTTATTTTCCAGAATGTGGTATAAACAGATCTTAATAGGTAGGTATACATACAGTATTATAATACAGTATTATTTTAAAGTACACACATTCACTCGGTCTGAGCATGCAAACTTATTTTATTACAAAATTTAATGATTACTATTTAATATTATTATATCATTGTTTAATTAATATTTTGTCATTTAAATTCAAAAATTACAATTTATAAATTAGTTACAATGTTTATTATTTAAATTAAAATTACAAAAAAAAATTAATGTCATAATGAGAAATGTCAAAGAACAATAATGACTAGTAAATAAACAAAATGTCAAGTAGAATTAAAAATGTCAGAATGCAACTTATGTTCTAAGAATAACATGCCAATGTAAATATCAACTAGAAGATCATATATTCATGAACACTATAGAAACAATTTTGTAAAAACCATGATTTTAGTTTACGTTTAAAATAACTTAATGGAAGGCTCTAATAAAGTATATAAAAGATAAGATTGGATGAAAATGTTTGTACATGAAGACTATTTTCCTGTTACATTTTCGGCTTAGCTGTCCACCTAGCAGTGTTGTAATTCCACTTTTCCTGATTTTTGTCACAAAAATTAAAATAATGTATAAAATATGCTGGCTTGGCAAAATGTTTGATATTGGAACCGGATAGAGGCATTTGGAGATTTTTTGCTAAAACGTTTATTTCATTAACAATTTAAATGACAACTCAAAAAAGGATAGAGAAACCAAAAATCTCTTTTAAAAAGTATCGTACAAAGTAAGTTTTATTACCCCATAGCGACCATGGCTTTGAATTATGTAACACAATGATTGACTGTTTATTATTCTAAGAACGCACTTCCTACCCCTTCAGTAAAAGGCTGTGACGTTGATTTGTTTCGAATGTGTTCCAGAAAGAATAAATTTTTAACCAAAGCGAGTTAGCTTGCTTAACCTGCGATATCATTTTATATGCACAGTAACCACGGTTTTTTTGGAAGTTAATATTTAATTTAATACAGGCTGAAAGGCCACATTTGTTCAATAAAAAAAAACAATATCCTGTTTAGTCATTTATATCCAACTTCTGCAATACGCGCATGTAAAAAATACAGGCAAATGAAAAATAAATCTTTATTTGAATTCAAACATTTATCGAACAAGAAAAATGAGCGTTACTTTACACAGTTAACCGCAAAAACCAATCAGTTACATATGGAACTTATATTGTATCTGTGACTGGAAAATGTACGACGTAGTCTCGTAGCCACACGTAGCTGTTACGAGCATTTTGATAACGTTATCGTAGCTCACATTGAATTTTGAGAGAAATAAACTGAATTTTGGAAAGTATAAGAACCATTTCTGTAAAAATTAATTAATTTTACAGCCGAGTGAAGCCATATGAAAGTTATTTTCTCCCAGTAAATTGTCGCCACTCAAGAACCTACTCCCCAACAGCCTTCCATTCTGCGAGTACTGTTACCATTGCCACCTCAGCTTTGCAACTCTTCTGACTATATTCTTGTCATTTAAAAAAATCAGCAATTTTAATTAAAAAAAAATAAAAGTCGATCATCTCGAAAACGGTTAGGTTTGGAGAAGGGTGTTTCATAGTGAAATAACTTAGAAAATAAGCGTACTAAACGCCCTTAACGGATCTAGGTCGACGTAACTAGTAACCCTGTATATGTTCACGAGTGTAAATGTGACTTTTACGCAGAGCAGGGCAAAGAGAAATGTAAAATAAATTGACATAATGTAACATACATACATAACTTCACGCCTGTATCCCTTACGGGGTAGGCAGAACACCAGAGTTTATAAGACCATCTGATGTCACGTTTGACAAAGGAGGTATTATAATGATGTAGAGAGGCTATTGTAGTGACAGGGGGTCAGCCTATCACCCACAAAAACGCCAATAAAACCTCTGTCCCTTAACTGACTTTTACAGTATTCCCGGGATGAGAAGCAGCTGGTACATTCTACGTTTTTCTTTCGCTCCCAGTCCAGCATGGAAGATTAATGTAACATTCGAGCGCTAACCATCATCGGTCTTATAAATTAGCTCAAAGTCGCCCAGCGAGCAATGGCAATGACGAGAATCGCAGGGGAACTAAAGTAACCAACATAGTCAGAAGAGTTGCAAAGCTGAAATGGCAATGGTGGCGGTACATAGCTCGCAGATGGCTGTTGGGATGTAAGGTTCTTGAGTGGCGACCATATACTGGGAGAGAAGCATGGGTAGGCCACCCGCAAGGTGGGTCGACGATCTGGTCAAGGTCTCAGGTTTACGCTGGATGCGTGTGGAAACCGGAGGCCTTTGTCCAGCAGTGGGCGTGTCCAGTCTGAATAATGGTGATGATGAACATTCGTAGTGAAATACGAGTAATCATGGTTGTCTGTAAGAAATCGCTCGTCAGCGATAAGACCGCCTAGTAGTACTTACACAACACACTGTTTTTTTATTTTCTCATTTACTATCTGTACTGTATACTGAAGTGTAAATAAATAAATAAAATAAATAAATAAATAATCCGAGTAAACTACGTTTGGTTCTAAGGCTTTTTATATTTAGCTCTTTACTTAATCCATATCTTGCCCACCTTTTCTACAGCCTTATCGCCTTAAAATACTGCAAAAAACACTCATAAAATTGTTAATACAGATGTACCGTGCATGTGATTACCCAGTCTAATGTGATTATGTATCATGTGAGTTCATATGTGTACATACATAGCAATAAGAATAGAAACCATAATTTTTACCATTTAATGTTTTCACTTTCTGAAAGACCAATGCTTTGAGAACTAAGGAAGGCATTTGATACGCAATAGTGATTGCGATGGCTCTTTTATTCCCAAAAATCACTAAATATTGTTTCTCCTGTTTGGTTTTCTAAGAAACTAAATCACGTCCCTCCCAAAAATGTCTACTTCCTTTACATTATCACAAATTTAAATGAATTCAATTTAGTTCTTAACTGGATTTTATTTCGAATAAAAACTTTACAATATTTATGTTATGTTGATTGAACCATAATTTATTAATAAAAAGAAAGTATAGAAGCAGTTTAACCCACCTGTCTAGTGATACTACAGTGTCTCTGTTATTCAATTGTCATTCAAAGTATTTCTAGATTTTTTTCTGAAACTTTATATGGTTTTTCATAATAGTATCAATAGCTTCGTGTGTCATTCCGCCTTATGACATGTGAGCAAGTAGACAATGCTCCATGTATAAAATGTGTTCGCTTTTGTTTTATGGGCTGCTCTGCTCGAAATAAGTTTGTCATTCGGCGTTTGAGGTCAGCTGGCGTAAGTATTCTGATGGGTCTTCATTTAAGGTGTTTCAAAAAAGACACCTGGTAGTCGTAGTGTGGCTTCGTGAACTATCATTACTGGAGTTAGATTCGTGACCACTCAGGGCTCGTTCACATTATGTCAAAACGATTAATTGATCGTTTCTTAATCTATATGTTCTCATTATAATGACTGTTTATTGTACAATTTTATTATCGTTTAGCGACTAACGTGTCTAGCAGTTCCCATAGGATCGCTCCATCCCGTATAGGTAAGGCGGTAAGGTTCCAACTATACTGAAATTCTGCCGTCACTGCAAAAATAAGTCGAAGACGATAGTCTATCGTGTCGCTATGTATATATATATGAACGATGTGTTTACATACATCACGATACGATAACGAGCGAGCGATTTATAATAATATAAGCCACGACACTTAAAACTACCCGATTATCTGTCGTCACGACAAATTTTGAACTTTGATTCAGGAATGAAAATGTAATGTAGTACTAAACTCACATGCTAGGTTCTAGTGCCAGAAGATAATGTCTAGGCGCTATTTTGACAAAGACACTGAAGTCTAAAGCTTTGGTTGTTAAGTCAGCGTCTTACTAGTTAATCCAGGGAGCGGCAAAGGCGACTTCGTCTTTAACTTGATGACCCCATCACGTTTGCAAACCTTGACAATACGGATTAGTATACAGCTAATATAAACGATACTAACTGTACTAAGAAACAGATATAGACATCGAAAATAACATTTGCAGGGAAATTTTGCCATTATGTTTGGAAATATTATTGCTTTATACGGGACGACAGGTGACAAATTTTAGATACTGAAGGGGAGCACTCTGTACTCGATTCTGATCATAATTATGTAATAAAAGTAGGTACTTAATTTTTCACTACAATTCCCAATAAATAAATACTACTATGTTAATATTTACTTTACATACAACTGAGTCAATCGCGGCACGTGACCTGGCACGCAGATCGCTGCCAACGCTAGCGTAACCTTCGGTTAAGTTTACTCAGTAAATAATTAATATTTATGTTTTATTATATTTTTTATTCATGTATGATCTCAAACTATCACGTCCTTGAATTTTAAAGGGACCCGTATTAATAAGGTAATGTATTATAAATTACCTTATTAATTCTATGAAAACACGACATTTTTAAGAAATTGCCTGTTTAAATTGTGCCAAAAAAATAATGAAAAATGTCATCATTACATAATGCGTGTTAATTACAAGAATTGCTATGATGTTAATATTTTTTTGCGCCAGCTTTTTTTGTCTCTTGGTCTACTGTAATATCTTATTCAATAACTATCAACACCTTGTTAAAGCCGAAGTACAAAATTGTGACGTCATTAAGCGGCCATTCGATGGTCATATAATGAATAAAAATTTTCATTTCATTTCATTTATTTCATTATTGATTTTGAAATATTGTCAGAAGCTATACAATTTTACGATTTATTACATGAAATAAAATCCTTTTTCAGAGCGTCAAATTTATTTTACATTTTAAATCAATGCTTCGCACACCAATCGATCGATCGTCGATCGACGGCGTCAATCGATGGCAGAATGGACCGTCGATCAGGCCTTGACAACACGACTAAATTTAAATTAAAGAGTTTTTGAATCATTACATTTTATTTACTTCAAGCTTACAAAGTTCATTTGAAATCTATACTAATATATAAAGCTGAAGAGTTTGTTTTTTTGTTTGTTTGAACGCGCTAATCTCAGAAACTACAAGTGGGATTTAAAAAAATATTTTTGTATTTGATAGCCCAACTCTTGAGGAAGGTATATTTTATCCCGAAATTCCCACGGGCTCAAAAGTAACGCGGGTAAAACCGCGCGCGGTGGCTAGTAAATAAATATTATTTATTTAATTATTACTCGTAGGTATTATGAAGAAATTGATACTTCCTTTCCAAATAGTTATTTGTATTCCTGGGCGCATTTCTAACCTAACCCTTGTCAAAATATTAAACTCTTATTTGAACAGCGTACCTATTCTCAACTCTGTTATGTGAGTATTATCACCTTATTTGTGAATAATTTATGTAAACTGTTTAGTTTTCCCTACATCGTATGAAAACACTTGTCCGTCTGTATATTTAGGGTATCTTCAGAAATACTACACAGACTACTAATCTTGCTCATCTCGGTTGGAGAAATCTACGAGTAATTTCCTCAATGTTTACAGGCTTATACAGTGACTGGTGACAAATTTTAGATACTGAAGGAGAGCACTCTGAACTCGATTCTGAACATAATTATATAATAAAAGAAGGTATTTAATTTTTCACCAGAAATCCCTATGGATAAATAAAGAGACCTTACTACACTTTTCCCGACGCGCTGCCTCAGTCAACACGCACACAGCAGTGTTCCCGCCACACGCACACCACCACCCGCTAAGTATCTATTGCATTACGCTTATGTAATCATGCGTTACATAATGATTTCTCTTACTCTCGGTTAAGTTTACTCAGAAAATAATTGATATTTGTTTTTTATTATATTTTTTCTCTTTATGTATGATCTCAAACTATCACGTCCTGGAATTTCGAAAATGACCCACCAGTCATCATGGTTTTATCACGATTATTTGTAAGTCTCCAATTTTTTACCTAAAGATCTTCTGAAAAAAAAAATGCTTAATAGTGATAAGATTAACTTCATAATTTTTTTTTGTGTTTTTATTATCTTGAATTGTTTTGGTGTACAATGTATGCAAGGAACTCACCTTACCGGCAATTGCGTTATCTGTTAGGTGCCTCGTTGGGCGGTACTCGTCCTTCCAATTTAACCGCCATAATTTTAGCCACGTGCAAGCGGTATTGTATTACGGATGAGACGCATCGGACAGTGAAATTATACGAACAATAGGCTATTTTAGGTTAAAACTCAAGAAAGGAATGCGTAATTTAAGCCTACTTTTCTTATCTATATTGAATGATTTCCATGAGTCCGAAGCCACTTAAGATTAAAAGGATACAGTGTTTTTGTATTTTTTGAAATACCTACATATGAGTATTTGTATGCATTTTTCAACTGACTTCCAAAAAAGGATTAGGTTCTCAATTCGTCTGTATGTTTTTTTTTGTGTCTTTGTTACACGATATTTCGGACAATTATGAATGAATTTTGAAAATTGTTGTTTCATATGATAGAGGATACTTCATAGTTGGTCCCATTTAAATTTCATCTAAATCGGTTGGGTACTTAATTGAAAAAATATGTGTGATTTCGTTACGTTGATAACATTCTCAACTCAGTCAAAGTTTTGACGTGGAGTCGGTTTTTTAATGCTCTGCATTCGTTGATTATTTAATGCTTTGCATTCGTTGATTATTTGCTCTGACACTGGCGTAGCGTGGGTTTGCATTTGAACTCAGCCTCTTCTGTTGGTAAGGGCACATGTGATGGATTTTTTTGGCAAACATTTAAATTTTCTAGCCAGATGAACCCTGCAAGAGTCCTAGCAATAACCGGGATCGCTCAGATTAGTCACCTTTTACGCTTATCCAGGGGCTATTCAAAGCAAACTTTACGTGGCTGAAATTTGAATTTCGAAATCGTTATAAATAATTAATATGGTCATGAAAATGGTATCGTTATAAACAAAACTAAAGACTATATTTATTAAGCATCCGGCTATCTAATCAAGTCTACATACAATCGAACCAACTGAATCGTTCTGAATTCGTTTGAAATTGTCAAACATCTATCGCGCGTAATGCACTTATGACTTTTTATAGTTGAATTTTTTTCAAGTATTTTTTGTGACAGTTCAAAATTGACAATCTTTGTGACGTTGCCGTAATGAAATTGTTCGATCTTCCATGGATCTTCCATTCGATGGGTTTGACGTATCGAATCAGTTGGTGAAAAAATGTATACAAACTTCCGATTACAAGATGGCCGCTCATATTCATCGATTCAATGTCGATTCACTATCAACTGAACGTTCCGTTTCTTTGAATCTGTCTATTTAAAATGAATATTTTTATGACATTTACCTAATTTATTTACAGTTAATAATAACAATTACAGTTTATTAATAATTCAATTTATAATTTTAAAATAAACAATTTTATTGACACAGTTTTTATTTTCTTAACGTGCCAATTTATATTTTATTAGTTGTAAATAGTTTGCGCGTAATGGAAAATGAGAACTGTCACGAAAATCATTCGAAAACAATTCAACTATAGAAACTGTACGAATCCTGTACTCATTAAATGTCAGTGTCGAATGAAATGATAACAAGTTCGTCACCAAGGAAACCCATCTTCCAGCTAATTTTGACCTACTAGCATTTAGACGATTTGCCAAAATGAGCTTGTTGTGGGTCATGATTCAGTTGCCTCGATAAGTAGATAGTACGTACATAATTCCTACATTATATTATAGGATAGAAGTTGTACAATAACAAGGAACTCAAAGCTTAGTGACCTAGATTAAAGATGGACTTTGTATAAGGATCTAAGGAAGCAAATATAAAACCTTTTAACGTTTGTTGGAATATTCTCTGTGAAAAACGTGTATATTGAAACATGCTTTATTTAGTTAGATAGAAACACGTATTTGTTTTCTAGAAATAGCAGAGACCAGTAAACTCTGCAATACTTATTGATTGTTACGTTAATGTAAATTGTGTTTACTGTCAGTATTAATTTGGTTGTAAATTGATTGTGGCGTAAATAAGTGGAGTGGAAGAACAATTTTAAGAATGTTTTCATTAAGGTTTAAAATTGTATCCTGTTGACTAGAGGCACCACATGCGATTGGCATTGCAGCCTTGCAGTATCTATAGTATATTAGTAGACAATGTCTCTAATATATGTATTTATTTATATATTTATACTTATAGTTAATCTATTAATTTATATAACATAGATAGAAACATAGATATTATAGATGCAAATTAAAGTTTAGGAGCATGGATTGATGTTTATTTCTTTCCATACAAAAACGGGTTGACGGATCTATATATTTATTACTGATGTGAATTTTGTTTTGATGATCCTGTAGGATTAGAAATTGCGCGTGTAAACCTGCGTGAAACATCTAGTACTCGTATGTTCGTATAGTCGTAATTTCGAAGTGTTAAGAAGGAATTACCACCGTGCCTCGATAGTCCCTTGCGCGGCCTTCTGTTTTCAGCAAGTAGCTGAATATGAAGTTACAGTAAATAATATTACTAAACACACACAAAAAACGTGCCAATAGAAAAGGAACTGAGAACTAGAGTGATCAACGGTTTTATCACTCGCCGGGATTTCTTAGAGGCTAATTTTCTTAAATGGCTCTTGAAATAAATCTAGATACTACTCGTATGTGAGGCGTGTTGTGCTTCAGAAGGCAATCGGTCCTGAGTGCTGTATGCAGCATACTATCTAGATTTCTCGTATATAGTGATCGTTGGGATTTTTCCAAAGTTATTTTGGCACTTTGGAAATTCTGACACCTACCGGGCAGCACTGGGTCACCTATGATCTCAACTTCGTGAACGGGAAGATACCGATAGCTGCAGTAGATTCACTAATTAGAGTACTTACTGTTATTAATGTGATAATTGAAAAAAAAAAACAAAGTACATAACTTTTGTCTTTCTTGGACAGCGGAACATTCCTCTACCAAACTTGCCTGAGTCGTTGTAACCTTAGTCAACTTTGGCAGAGGTCTTGCTTTTAGTCTGTCTATGTTTTGGAAACTGACTGTATTTATTGTTACTATTAAGGTGCGTCCAAACACAGCATACAAGGTGAAACGCAATTCTACCGCGCTCAAGTTAGGAAAATCCGTGGTAACCATTTAACCATAGCGCGACAGCGCACACTTCCCGCTTAATATTTGGACGCACCTTTATAAATATACAAAATTCAGCATGCATATTAGATATTCTGTGTAATTTCGTGCTTTATAATATTTGTATATTGTTTAGTTACACTTACAGCTTGTTATGGAAAGGAAAATAAAGTTTTATTTCAACTTTCTACGATGTAAACCATTTATTGATCAAAAGGGCAATGTTTCTTCTAAAAATACATAGACTTAGCATCTGCAGCTTGCTTTAGAAACACTCAAAGCGTTCGGTTTCTTTGAAATGGATATCTACGGTGGAAACTCACACTACGTCGTTTGTCATTTACTAGAATGCGGTTGAAACTAACACAAAGCGTATAAAGTAAGTGCATTGCAACTATCGGTTAGGATCGAGAACGACTTAAATATAAATGGGGTCGAGCGTACTTAGCGCAAGTATATCTGCCATCTTACTTTGCGCTTTAAGTACAGATAAAATAAGTCACAGTGAAATTAAAGTGCCAGATCAGACCAAAGGCCAGAAAAAGTGCTGTGTAGATTTAAGTTCTTAGTTTTAACCTCATAAGTATCTTTAGATTGAGTGTTTTCATTTATTAATTTAATGTGATTATTTATTTATTCACACTTTATTGTTAACCGTATATTATAACAATTTAAAATACATTCAAAGTGATTGAGATAACACAATTGGCGGTCTTATCGCTGGGCAGCGATTTCTACGAGACAATATATATTTTTTAAATGGTCACTTTATTGTATACATATATCTACAGGGTTGTTTTATAATAACTAGCCAAATTTACATGGTTTTTTCTTTGGTACGATATAAACGTATTTGTTTTAGTATCGCTTAGTACAAAAAAATATATATATCAATACATTTTTTTAGAAATAGCTGCTGTTGATGAACATAGCTACTACGACGCGGCATTTCGTTGATTGACGACGTAGTACTACAAAATACATATTTTTTTTGCAAAAATCGTGTTTATAAATTATACTTATTGTATCAAAAAAAATTGGCCGGTGACTAAAATATTAGGTGACTTAGTGCGAGCGCGAGAATAGCAAATATAGAATACAGTTCTTTATGAAAATTTTAAGATACATTAAGCAGAAGATGTGTGTCTGTGGTTTAAGACGTATTACGTATATGCTTAACTGTCCTTTTGTGAGCCATTATAGCAAATCTCTCTTATCTACCGCACTAACTATAATAGGTACTGCTTATTTAATGTAAAACTTGAAATCCTCACACTTATGTTATTGTAAAAACTAAATAAGAACGAACTTAAACTGAAACGAAATTTTATTAGAGCTGCCTTACATTGTCAGTACCGCTTTTACTAGCTCAGTGCGTGACACATATCAAAAATTTGATAAGTTTGTTTAATGGTAGGATGACTGGTAATTTAAATGTAATTTCATGATTTACAAACTTAGCAGTTGGGAATACATAACCTCACGCCTGTCTCCCCTTGGAGTAGGGAGAGACAAGGGAACACCAATTGCTGCGATCCATACATACCTCTTTCGCTTCTTCCACGTTCATCAATCTTTTCATACATGATCGCCGCTTCCGGGTATGAGACAGTGATCAAAATTCTGCTTTACGCCTACGACCAGGTTCTACTTGCATCGTCGGCGTCGGAATTGCAACTAATGGTCAATGTGATGTATGAATCATTGAAAAGGAAAAGTTTGAGAGTGAATGTTGGAAAGACGAAAGTTATGGTTGTGGAGAGGAATGAAGATATGACGGAATGCAATATTATGATAGGAGACGAAAAAGTGGAACAAGTGAAAGAGTTTGTATACTTGGGGTCCTTGTTTACAAGAGATGGGAAGTGTGAAGGTGATATTGAAAGGAGAGTAAAAGCAGGAAATTGTGTTAAGGGCGCGTTATACTCGGTTATGGCAAGCAAAATTATACCAAAGAAGGCTCGTCTGGCCATACTTGAAGGAGTTTTGGCGCCAACACTTATGTATGGTAGTGAATCTTGGGTGTGGCAGAAGAGACATGAAAGCAAGATTAATGCTGTGAAGATGAGAGCTCTGAGAAGCATGTGTGGAATGAAAATGAGTGATAGGGTGCGCAACAGTGAAATAAGAAAGAGATCCGGATTGAAAGAGGATGTAGTGACTAAGATGGAAAAGGGTATGCTACGGTGGTTTGGGCATTTGGAAAGGATGAGTGAAAGTAGATTAACGAAAGACACAGAGCAAGAATGGATCTTGTTGTTGGAAGGGGCCGGCCTAGGCGAACGTATGCCGATCAAATTGGCAACATTTTGAAAAAGGGCCTAGTCAAAAGTACCCAGTTGGGAATAAAAAGTTAATTAAGGGAATAAAAAGAATGGCGTTTTTGCTGCAATAATTTGATATTGTTATACTTTGAGGTATCCCCAACCATTACTATTACTTAACTTGGGCAATGAAAATTTGTGTCTAATATTGGCCTATTGCCTAGATATAGCTCAGTTTTGATACCTTTATAATAAAAAAAAGTATTATTAAACCTAATAAAATTTAATTTAAACGTCTTTAAACACTATAATTTTCAAACTATTGACAAAATGCTTAATACGTTCTCGATATTCAATGTCGTTAAAATAGTGTTTAAGATTCCACAGAACCCAAAAGCGAGCTAAATATATCAAGATAGCTCTGCCCCAGTTTTTAAGAAATAAACTAAAAAGAGAAACTGTATTTGCCACATGTTTTTCATCTATAAAATTCGATGAAAGTTATATTAATCTAGAAAAAAGTTCTTTCATATATCCTAAATCCATAAATACCTACTACTTACCTAAGCTCGTGCTCATTATCCTCACTTTCAACGAGGTGATATTGAGGTCAATCGCGGCTTAACTCACCTATAGTAAAAGTAACATCATTAAAATATCGTGAGTACCGTATTAAAAGCGCTTTATTGAACTTAGATTATTAATAAACTTGATTGGCAGTTACCTACATTGTGCGCTTAAGTTTGATGACCGAACTCCCGTAAAATGTAACTAACTTCTTTAACAACTAGTTCAAAACAACTGGGCTTTCTTTATATATTTTTCATGCTACTAAAGCCAACCGTATAATTTGATCTGTGTTACAGATACTATATTTTTACGCAAACAATTTATTTTATTGTCGTGTTTGTTTGTGAGCGGTGGTAACGCGGCCAAAACAAAAGATAAATCGATGATTGACGTTTACAATATGCGGTGACGTTATGTAGAATCGTATCCGATCAATTGTGTAAAAAATTGTTTTGCTTTATTCCTAATTTTGCTTTATTCGTTATTCATAAAGCACAGCAATTTTTATGTTGACGAAAAAAAAAACGAAAGAATTAACTACTTTTATTCAAAAGTTATCAAATAAATATGAATATTTAGGTAACGGATGAGAAGTTTGTTTTTTATTTGTTTTAAGCGCCATAAAAACTATTTAATAGTAGTTCAAAAACTTAAGTCAAGCTAGGGATGTACGAAAGTTTTAGAAATAATGAGGACATTCTAGATTACGTGTGAACAAATCATAATCCAAAGCCCCCAAATTTCTCAGCATCTTGACGTTTCTTTCAGAAAAAAGTCTTTTGAAATACAGCATAAATTGTAATTGTGTCTTATTTTTACTTGATTCAGTAACGACAAGAAAGTTTAAAGCAGTTTTATGACATTTCACTGCAGTTACAGTTTTTTATTATCTTCACAGAACAATGGTTTAACTGACGTTCGTAAAAAATAGATAAGGGTCAGCATTGTTGGAAATAATAGAGTAATAAACTAAGTATTATAGAAGAAAAATGTCAGTTTTAGATCAAATCTCCGGATGCTGTATTTTGTGACTGAGATAAAATGCTTTGCCTTTTGTGAAACTTAACAGAAGCCGAAAATTTGTTCTTTTCGTATCCATTTATGGATAAAGTTGTACGAGTGAGCTCTATTCATAAGAATACTATTCCCATCTCCATCCACATTATCTGTATTATCTCTCACCTCTATCGCTACATCTATCTACTTCTATCTTTACCTCTATATCTATGTTTACGTTTCTGTCTAATATTTGATTTCCTATTGTATAAATATAATAGTAGACTCCAGAAGATCACCAACTCGTTCATGGGTCAATATGTGTACGCTTTTATAATATAATTCCAAAATATTTAAGATTAACCCTTCGATAGATCTGAGGATAAGTGTTATATAAAGTTTTACTATAAGTTATCCGGATGCAAGAAGATTGTTAATTGTTATTGTGTATTTTTAAAAGATGATTGCTGTTGAGTTTCTTGCCACTTCTTCTCAATAGATCGACTTTCCGAAGTGGTGGTAGATTCAGTTCAATTTGTAAATTTTGTGACTTATTTCAAATGTATTCAAATACTTACGAAATAAAGATTCTTTTGACTTTTGAATAAGTGCGTATTCGATAATTTTTTACAGCTATATCGACACGTTGAATTTTTTTAAGGTTAAATGAGTATTACCGATATTATTTTTTAAGATTATTTTATGAGATTGTAGCCATTACTGAGGCTTTACAAATTATGAAAATCAGGATCATAAGGCTTTCTGCAAATATGAAAATTTAAGCTAATTTCTATGCTATTTCAGCTACATATGCAACTAATGCAAAGGATCCGATGGCTGTTAATGTGTATTATGTTTTGTTTCAATCACTGTAGAACGGCTGAACTAGATGAAATTTAGTATTAAAATAGTGTATAGTCTGGGTTCTTATCCCGAAATTATTATAAAAATGAATGCGTCTTACAGAGTATTTTTGTCAGAGCAGAGTTTGATTTCAAATCAATGCAGTTTATTGACAGATAATGTATGATAGAAATATAATTTACGTTTTTTTGTATCAAGCAAAGCTCTTCAGATCATTAAGTTATGTATTATAGTCTACGCAAAACTTTCCAGACGGTAAGAACAAACTAATGGGACTATATTCTTGGAATTTTCTAAGTTTTAACTCCATGTTATTTTAATTAAACAAATATTTGAACCGTTCCCCAAAATAAAGGCAGGCTTACATCTACATTCAACACAGTCAAGAATGAATGAAAAAAGGGTGGTAGCACACGAGGGCTCGTGTAAATAAGCTTTAGAAAACCTTTTCACGCTAAAGTACACTTCGTGAAAGGTCAAGTTTTTAAAGAATGTTGGTTTGAATGAAAATGAATAATTTTGCTCAGTATATTTACTTTTATTTTCATGAAAGTGATATGTTAACTAAATGGGTACCTGAAGGTATGGGTATTACTCCATTGAAATGTTTTGATACATTTTAAGTTTTTGCTTTTGTGTTTTCCACAGGAGGTGCAAATTCTTATTGATCAATATGTTAAACGTATTTATATTGTCGGAGTATTCAACTATATTCGAGATTTTATGTTGGATGGAGGCGCGGCTAAACCTCGCTTCAGGCATTTTGATGCTTCTATTTTTATTACAAATACAATTTAAAAGTTCTTATAGTCTTATGTGCTTGTTTCGCGCTTTTACTTTGAACTTACTGTATTCCATTGTCGGATTTTTAGTTTTTGTAATTATTTTTTTATTTCGATATTTTTTCAATTTCACTGAGTAAAGTGGCTTGGTGCTGTGGGCGCATGGTTCAAACAAATTATTTCCTACAGAACCTTTACGGCACTTAAGGGAACCCCCAAGAGGATACTAGCATCGATTTAGGACATTGTGTTTTTAATTCACTTCAAATTTCGAATAGTGCTTTTTTGGAGGTGGCAGATGTATGCATAGATTTCGGTTTTAAGTTTTCTAGAAATATTTTTGAACATATTTTATAACAGCTTACCATTAAAACTATGACTCCAAAGAAACTTACAACTTTCAACCAAATAATCTAAATGCTGTATGTTTTATTTTGTAGTTTTGTTTTGCTTTGAGTCCTTAATAATATCAGTATTTCTTTATTCAGGTTTTAAACTAATGGTACAGCTCGAACAAAAAAACTTACAGATAGGCTTATTTAAAACCGTCACCGTACAAAGACTATAAAAATTTACAGCTACAGCAGCAGTCGTTGTAACTTATTTACAACGAAACAAAATAAAAAAAATACATTTTATACAGCAGTTTTACGAGCAAATCTAGTTGGGTCTTGCCAAATATTTTTACGTAATCATCGGTATGTTTTGGCAGTAGAAATAAAAGAATCGACAAGACATTGCTATGATTACCGGAGGCAGTTATGATAACTGTGGCTCCTATTTGTACTCGCCTTTTTAGTTAAATCCCAATAGCTTTTTGTCAGCGATCCTTCTATATTAGGTACCCTAAGGCAATTGTGTGTGGAAGCAATCTTAGTCCTGACCATGCGGGGTGAAGTTTAAAGGGCCTGAAAACATACAGGGTCCGCCTATAATAGTCAATTATATTTTAATAGCAGATTAAAAATGATGAGTGGGTGTGAATTTAGCAAAAAAAAAATTTTTTTAAATATGTTTTTCATAAATTAAAATTAAAAATAAATCTCAGTGAGTAATATTTAAGTAATTTTATGACTACTTACAATAAGATGGAAACTTTCTTTATTACTTGCTCTATAGTCGCTACAGATTAAACTTTAATTTTGATCACTTAGAAGAATTTTGAAATTTCAATTTATGAAAAAGGTTCATAAATTTTTTTTTTTCGAAATTCAGACCCTCTCATCATTCTTAATCTGCTATTAAAATATTATTGACTATTATGTGTCGACCCTATATACATTGAACGTTTTGATTATACAGGGTTGCTTTTTAGTCAGCAGCCATTTTTTTTTACACAATAGGTATCAAAATTCAAAAAGTTTTATTCATCTTAGGAATTTCACAAAACACTTGATGAAGTCAGTCATCACATACTTCGGCTTTAACTAGTTGTTGATAGTTGTTAAATAAGATATTACAGTAGACCAAGAGATAAAAAAAGCCGGCGGAAAAAAACTCTTGGCACTCTTTTTCAGTCAGAATTATCAAATTAATACAAATAGGTACAGTACAAATTGACCGTGACATGAAAAAAAAACAAACACAAGACAGCTAATTGAGCCAATGTCATGCCACAACCAAATTGCTTACATAGCAGATGCAATTAGCTATGGATGCACAATACGAACATGACAAACTGGGACCAGAGTATTTGAACAAGAATGGAATAAAATAGTCATAGTATCATTAGCAAACGATTAAAAACACTATAGAAAACTCATTTAGAGAAACGATTTTTGCGAATAAAAGGTATGTATTTTTTTAGCAGGAAGTTAATATATTCGCTTACATTTTAAGCAAAGCATGGTCACTCTAAATTTTGAATGAATACTAATAAAATATAGACAACTACGCGCTACTACAAAACATCTTGTGGTACTACGTCTTAGTCTTTTCAATGAAATGCCGCGTCGCAGTAGCTATTTTCATCAACAGCGACTATTTGTAAAAAAGTTTGTGGTGCCATATCTTTATTTTTTGTACTGAGCGATACTAAAATAAATATGCAGGTACGTTTATATCGTTCAAAGAGAATAATATTAGTCATAGGCTGGTGACTAAAAACAACCCTGTCAACCTAAACCTAAGTGAAACCTAAGTGGACTAAATTGCGTACGTATAAATATGAAAAAAAAAAACCAAACTAGTACAATAACTACGTGAACCCAAAGTATACTTACATAACCTTGAGTTATGGGAGCCCCACAGCGGTACTATGGGTTTCCATGTTTGTGCCTAGACCCAAGCCAGTTAACGAAAGATCAGTTTTTCATCTCGGCCGGCTGAGAGTCGAACCCAGGACCTCTGGCACCCGATCGACCAATTCGACAAAGCCGATGTATTTTTGTACCATGTAAATATAGTTATGTAAATATAGTCACTTGCTATTCATCGAAACTCCACAACATTTTGTTTTAGTTTAGAATAGCACTTCTAAACAAGGCCAGCCATTAGTTTAAATGGTCAAATGTTATTAAGTAGTTCACTTTAAGGCCCACCTAGCTTTATTCTTGTATAATGTCTGCCTCTAAATATCATCAATTTGCCGATTATGTGCTCGGGCACAATTCAAAAAATAAACGACTGCTTGACGACAGTTTGATTACATGCCGGAACTTACTATAAGATAGTGAAATATTTAGAGGTTCTTATGACTTGATGATAACAGAAGTTACGATGTTATAGAGCGGTGAATGCAATGAATGATTGAACGACATTCGTTTGCAGCGCAGCGGTAATAACTTGACTCGAAATGAGGTTCTGGAATGTGACATAGATTCTGTTAGGAAGGCTTGGCATGCGAAAGCAGCTTAAACTGACGTTTAATAGTATTTCGTAGCGACTGTAAAATAATTGATGGAACGCATCCGCAAATAAAGATTTTATTGTAAATAAAGCCCGGTTTATATAACCAAGCACACAGATCCGGTAATAAAAACAGCGAAGAGTTAACTGTAGCGTTTCTATCATACCTTTCCTTATTTTTCAAAATGTATAAATATATCTTAATTATTTGAAGGAACTGTGGAATATATGAGCTCAATTCGACTTTACAAACTCTTATTTTAGGTCTCTCTTATGTCAAATTAGGAAACTTCAAACTCAAAAGTGATTTTAAATAAGGTAGAAAAATAGAGCCCATTCATCATCATCAGCGAGTAGATGTCCAGTGCTGGACACAATCCTCCTCCAAGATTTTCCACGTCGCTCGGTCCCGTGCCGCCCTCATCCAGCGTTTACCAGCCCATTATATCCTAAATATTTCGTGGTAAGATCGACGCTGCATAACGAGCTAGCTCGTCTGTTTGTCCCCGACAACTACACTCGCAGTAGGAAGCACAAGCTGCTAGCGGGGCCCCGGTGCCGCACGGTCGCACGCTCAAACTCGCCGCTGCCGCGTACCCTTTCCGCACTGAACAAACTCCTGGACGAAAACCCTGACTGCGATATGTTTGTAGATGAGTGGAACAAATTTATGTCCGTTTGCTTAAAATGTTGCGAGAATGTAATTTTTGACATGTCCTTATTATTATAGTATTTTGATTTATATTCTATTAAATTTAATTTTTGACATCCATTGTAAAGTTCTTTATTACTTTTCTTATCAATTTTTTTTTGTTATAGTATAATTATTATTTTTCTTTTGTTTTTGTTTCTTAATTATTATTCTTTTGACATATGTTGATATTGTATTTCATTTTTTTTATATATAATGACAAATTGTGACTTAAGAAAGTCACAATTTGTCATTATATATAAAAAAAACTTATGTAATTGGTACTGTATCGTTTAAGTTAAAGTAAATAAATAAATAAAAAAATATTTATGATATTTTGATGAGGTCTCATAACATAACTATATTAAGTAATACACTCTCTACGTTCAAGTCTATGTGAAAAACAACACAATAGAAACAAAAAGTCAAACTTTTTATATTAAATAAAAAAATCATTTTTATTACCATTTTAATTACGAAAAACAGCACTTTTGCTCTCTTTACTCAGTTCATTTGATCCCTAACCTCGTTTGTGAAAATCTTGCGTTAGGGAAAATTTAATTAATATTTTATGGACATTGCGCGCCATGTTAGGAATTTTCACCTGAATACCCCCGAGGAGGATTTAATAACATCCCGCTTGCCTACTTGAGTATATGTAGAGGCTCTTTAAAATTTCGAAATATTATATTGCATCGGTATTAACCTTGTTCAAGGCAATTCAAATTAAGATATTCTTTTCTGTTTCGAAACAAAGCAAAGTAACATTTAAAAAAAATCACACCTTTTTTGTTACTTTAAGTAATTTTTGTTCTATTTGAATGAGTTGTAAGGATATGAGTATCGTTACATACATTTACATTTTCAAGGTAGTGCCATAAAAGTAAAATTTATTATAAGGCCTTTAACAAACCTATAACATGTGTCTTGCTCTTTAGATCTATATTCAAAGCCGGAGCTCCTTGAATTAGGACCAAAATATTTCATATAACTGTTAAGCTATCACAACACCTATGTATAATTCGTTTATTAGATAGAATCCACGGCAATCTCAGTCTGATTTAAATAAATAAATAAATATTTCTGACACTCACACTACATTATCTAGCCCAAATTAATTTTCTTAAAGAACTTGTGTTATGGATACTAGATAACTGATTTACTTAAGAAATATATACACATACATATTGAATAAATACATATTTTTTATTAGAATAAACTTAAATTAACTTATAAACATCCATGACTTGACGACTGATATCTGTGTTCATCACACAAATATCCGCCGCCGCCGGGATTCGAACCCAGGACCTCTGGCATAGAAGGCAATGTATGTTACCGCTACACTAGCCGGTCGTCTAATTTAGGCCTTAACTTTACTTTGAAGTAAGTACTTTCCTTAATTTTGGGATACGGAGTAAGGTAGAGTAATTTAATAATCTTTATAGACGTAGAAGATTTCATAAAGACGTTTTCGGTCAAGGTACCTTTCAGAAAGTGACCATAAAAGCGTGGGTTACATGGCCGTCTGCAAGGTATCTGTTCATTCGAAATTTGAAAAAGCCGAAACTATCTTCCTCTGGAAAAACAGACACAGACAGTTTATTCCATAGCTTTCATACCAAAAAAGGGAATATCGTTCGACTCTTTGGAATATCTCCAATATGTAGGACCAAAAGCTGAAATTCCTTTGAAATTACAGGTTTATTTCGGTTTTCTTTACTTTTTTACCTATGGATTTAAAGTTTCGATACTTCACAGGAAATTCTAAGATTGAAATGGCTCTAATTTTAGTCGTACGTGAGTTATGGCCTTTTTGAGACTTTCTGAACATTGCAAAGATAGACAACCGAGCTTGTCATAGATAAATCTATATGAAATATACAAAGTAACTTTTGAGGAATATTATTTAAAAGTTTTATTGTCATATTTTGAAGAAGTAATAAAATATAAAATGTACTGAAAGGGTTATTAATTTATGTTGATAATGTAACGCAATACCTATTGATGATGATTTTGATTTTAAATAAAGTGAATATTGTATTATTTAAATAAAATTAAAGCTCAGTACTATATGAAATTAACTGAAAAACTAACCTGAATATACATATATTTCAACAATGATTGTTTAGTTAATTTCTATGTCGGTATGGAATCCATGGAAATATCAAATAGGTATTCGTCAAATTATTAAATATTTTATGTACATTATAGAAACAGTAAAAAGAAAAATTAAATAATATTTATGAAATTATGAAAATTGTCTTACGTCATTATTATAAATTAAAAATCATTATAATGGAAAACTATCAATTTCAGAAGATTTATTATTAAATCACCTTTACAAAGAAACATTATACCATTACTTTTTTATATATTTTATTTAAGCACTCCAACAGCGTATAAATTGAAAACCATAATATTTTCGGGACACAAATGAGTCTGAGGCTGTGACATTATGTTTAAAATATGACTTGTCCTATTTTTTGCCTCTACGAATAAATTACATTTTTGATTCCATTTTACGTTTCTATTTCATTTCAATTTTAAGCCGGGACTTTGGTGCAGAACAGCATGTTAAAGGATACAATTTCTTTTACGTAATATAAATACTCCATATGGCGTTCTGCACTTATAAAAAAAAGACGTGTGGCACTCGGAGACTGCCGCGGTAAAGCTATTGCATAGCATTTTTTTATCAACTTATGCAATTATAATTATATATTTATTTTATTTATATTATATTATATTAATGCAGTAATATTTGATCTATTATGAAGTTCCACAAGTTGCTAGTAGATGGCGCTGACTGTTTAATAAAGCCCGCATGTAAAGTTATGAAATCAAAGTGTCACCGCTGTGCCGGTCGGAGTGGGGGGTGTTAGGTTTTTTTCGTTACGGAATTTCTGGATTCGGTCCCCACGCTCAAGGCCCGCGATAGAAGCTATGCAATAGCTTAATAACAATGTGAAAACAATAATAAAAACCCATAATGATAATTCTACTACAATTGATTTTGGTGTGCACAGATACAAAAAAAATATTAGAACTAAGTAATAGAACAAGCATTTACTAGTAAAGTAAGAGGAATAAACTAATAACTTTACCACCAAAACTAATTAGAACTTTTCTACTTAAACTAAAAACAATATATTAAGTTTAAGTAATGAGTCTGTTTTGAAACATTACTTCTTCGAATTAACTTTGGAACTGCACAGATGGCATGTTCTGTCTTTATAATTATAATTATTGACCTATTGGAGTGAACATGTTCTTTTTTAGTTTTCGTTCTAAACATATTGGTGCTTTTATTTTTGAAAGCAACAACGATAATACTGAAGACGTGGGTAAATTGTCGGTAGAATCGAGAAAATAGCCATGCAAAAAAATACTAGGTCAGTAGAAAAATATGTATAGCTATGAGAATCGTTTTTAAAATGACAAAGGTAAAAGTTTTAGGGGTTATAACGTTCCATGCGCATAACAAAGCGGGTAGATAGATATATGTCCGTGCACAAAAACAACCTACCCGCATTTATGCTATCATGGAAAATTAAGGGCTGAAATATCAAAAACACGAAATTAACAAACCGACAACATAAAAAATATCACATTTCGAAAGTTAATTTGAATAATCAGAAATCTTTGAACCCAATAATCAATTCCAACCACTCATTCACATTACTAATTAATTTAATCTTTTTGTATAGGTATTAATCGCCAAGGAACCGTACCCTTAATTGAGGGCTCAATTTAGACTCCTTTATTTCGCCATTGTTAGATTTTAGGTATAAAAGGGAATAAATTTACAAGTCGTTTACGTTTATGCCATTAGGGTGCATTTATTATGGAAATTTGGACTTGAATTCTGTCGTGAAGGCCAGGTGTTCGACGAGGACCAGCTTTTCTT
This sequence comes from Stenoptilia bipunctidactyla, assembly GCA_944452665.1. Classification (NCBI taxonomy): domain Eukaryota; kingdom Metazoa; phylum Arthropoda; class Insecta; order Lepidoptera; family Pterophoridae; genus Stenoptilia; species Stenoptilia bipunctidactyla. The sequence continues at coordinate 11,618,878 of OX101740.1, read as the reverse complement.
TAACGAGGCTTAGGAAAATTTGGAATTTTAATCAACAATTATTTAAGTTTTTCAATTTAGTTTTTAATTTCGACTGAAAGAAGATGTTTTATAACAAACAAAGACTAAAATCTTCTTAATTAAATCATTTCATGAGATATAATACACATATCCCCTATATTAAAAATCAGATACATAACATAACTTCAACCCAAATATTTGTGTGTATAATATCGCTCGTGACGAGGATTGTGTAAAAACACCGACACGTATGTGAAATAAATTTATACGCCACAAATCTGTTTTAATACATACATATGTCGGTGGTGTCTAAGTTTATTTCGATTGTCTTCGGATGCCAGTACCTTCTTGGTACTTGACAGAGTCTACGTCACGAGTTTGTCACTAACAGAAAGAATAATAACAATACTGAAGATGGACAAGAGAAAAGTGTCCTTCAAGCAATTATTCAAGATAATCAAGAGATCATCAGCAATATAGTGACATGCCCGTGAATTAGAAACTGCACCGCAGCTAAGATCAAGCAGTTCAGCACCACAAGCATTGTCGACAGTAGAAAAACCGACTCGCCCTAAAGACGCCCACACAAAAGACTGTATTAGAGAATCATGATTGAAATCCCCAAGAATACCTGATGTTCGATAAAAGAGAGGAATCACCCCGATTCCGACACATACATAACTTCACGCCTGTATCCCTTATAGGATAGGCAGAACACTAAAGGCTTTAAAACCACCTAATGTCACGTTTGACGAATTTGGATGATAAATAGTGATTATTGCAGTGAAAACGTGTCAGCTTATCGCCCTCAAAAACGCCACTAAAACCACTTTCCCTTAACTGACTTTTACAGTATGCCCGGGAAGAGAAGCAGCATTCTATGTGTTTCTTTCGCTCGCTGTTTTATTCTACTAATTATAAATATCAATTAACTCAAAGTATTCGGCCTCTTGAAACTTTCTCAGTGCTATTTGAAGAACTGTCAGCTATAGATGTATCTATAGTAATCTACAAAATCTGAACTTTTTTTGACGATCGGCGGGTGTAGGGGTAACGTACTTTGCCTTCTATGCCAGAGGTCCTGGGTTCGAATCTCGGCGGCGACGGATATTTGTGTGATGATCACAGATATTAGTCGTCAAGTCATGGACGTTTATATGTTTATTTAAGTTTATTTTCTAATAAAAAATATGTATTTATTCAATATGTATGTTTATATATTTCTTAAGTTTATCAGTTAACTAGTATCCATAACACAAGTTAAATTAACTGATATACTTAAGAAATATATGTGTGTAACAAGAACTTGTGTTATGGATACTTAACACAAGTTCTTTAAGAAACTTAATTTGGGCTAGATAATGTTGTGTGAGTGTCAGAAATATTTATTTATTTACTTAGGTATTTGTTTGTTAGTTTAAATGTGCTATTTCTCTGATACTGCCTATCAGATTAAAACATCTTGCAAATATTAAAAAACAAAAACAAAAGCGCCCAAACAAAAAACAAAGTTTTATTTTATTAGTATAGATTTATAGTGAATAAAAAACAACGCAGGTAAAACTACACGAAAAAAAATATATATAGTCAAAAACTAATTCTGTAAAATATGTTTACATCTGTTCAATATCCACGTATAAACACCCTGTATACAAATAAGTTGTCCGGGTCCCGAAAATTTCTCAGTCTTATTTATGCGCACGTTTTCGTCGGGTCAATTAAATTCACTTTGATGTAGGTTCATGTAATTTTCCCTTAGTGATACCTGCTCCGAAATTAGGTTGAACACTAACTGTATGCGATATTGGATCTTATATTAAGTAGCATTCGGTCGAGTTTAAGGACTTGTTAAAGTGTTCGGCGTTGAGTAGAACTTAGACTTTTTTAATTGAAAACAACTGTTGGTATGTAAACAAATCATTGAGATTAGGAGCGCCTAGTACAGAAGTGGAAATTATAAGGTTGATCGATTTGATTAACCAAACTTTTTATCCTCTATGACTAAAACGTATAATTTTCATAACACTGGTATAACTTGGTTCATTAAAGAAAGGAATCTTAAATGGTGGACTTTACTTACGGTACATAATTACAAATTAAAAAAAAAAGATAGTACAATTAGTAAAGAACTTTAAATTTTTTTTTATTCAAAAATAATAATAAAAATTAATTAAATAAACTAAAAAACCCGACTGCAGAATATAGTAAGATTCAACTAAAAAGCACAACGCAAAAATAATATAATAAGTAGTCATTAATTTATATAGAGTTTATCAAACGTAAATAAAAATAAATAACTAAATAGTAGATCTTAATAATTATAAATTATAAGTTTTATATGCATTAACCAATCATAGAGCAATAAAATAGCAGTCTTCAAAAATTTAAAGATTGATATCAAATCTCTTCCAGTTCCAGTTGCGTGTATGCCATTAATTCCATGTGCAACGACTTCATTCCATGCAACTATACAACGTTTTACAATGTTTTTTTAAAACGCTTATTTAACATTGACATCTGTGGTATCTACATAGTTGGCGAAAAAAACGATGTCAACAACGGATGTTGGTTAAGAAACAACGATGTACATCGATACCGAAAAATACCGACAACGACCATATCATCATCACAACTCTTTGTAATGAACCCACATGGAACATCTACCTACCTACATATAATATCTCTGGAACACTTCACTGCTGGAGCTGTGATATTTGGCTGCACATTTGATATGGTGATCGCAAGCTATGGTTTGGTCTATCCAATAAGCGGGAAACATTAGGATTAGTCGCCTTTTACGGCACGTTAATCCAGGGCCGGTGGGGATTTTCTAAGCAAATCCCACTCAGCTATTCAATCTACCGATTTTTGATAATAATTTATGCGAAACAATTGATTGGCCAGTGCGCCTAATAAACGTACAAAAAAAAGCTTTCCGTTTGCGTCCGCTCCCGAGCGGTCGTGTTTTCGGTCGCTACCGAGCGCTTGTAATGCACTGCCCTTGTTGCCTCCCCGCACTTGTGTGGGTGAGGTTATCAAGCCAAGCTCTTAACGGAAAGTTTTCTCTCGCTGAGGTTGTGTGGTGTCGTGTCTAATTCATCTGCCCTTTTTAGGGCGGACCAGACAGCTACCAGCCAAAGCGTCGCTGATCAGGTGGATACGTAACCGTCAGAACTAAGACTGATCGTCCGCCATTCACCGGCAAAAGGTCCGGATTAGGACGTTTTTTTTCAGCGCAGTTTGTGCAGCCGTCTCGCCGTTCACCGGCACGCAGGTTCGTGTAGGATAGATTTCCTTTTCAGCCCAGCCAAATGGGTCGTCATACTCCGCGTACTCAAGTTACTCCGCATCCTCCTTGTACTCCAGATACTTGCGAATCCGCATGGTAGATAAATTGTGGCCTGCCTTACTTCCAAAAGCAGCAGGACAACAAGTTAGCTGCGCTCCAGTCTCAGCTTGAGTCCGAGCACAGCTAAGCTTGAATCACAGTACAGCTCTCAGATAGCTAATCTCGAGTTTCAGATGAATTACTTTCAGAAGAATGCTTCATTTATCCAGAACTCCACTAAAATCTTGGAAGAAAGACAAGCAGCCGCTTAGGCAACAATCATTGATTGTTTCGAAGCCAAGAAGGCTATCATTCAGGCTCAAATCAAGTCCTTGCGCGAGCAATTATTCGCTCGTCCTAGGATCACTCCGACCGCATCCTTTTCTCAGGGTTTTCAAGGCGATCCTCGAATTCATCAATTTTCGAAATCGAGGTCTCAGCATTCTGCGGTAGCCATAGGCCCAAGATCCAGTATACTAGAGCATCCAACACGGGTGATTCTATTAAGGTCGATTTCTATTCCATTTTCCATTTCAGGAATTTCACTCAACTTCTTACTGATAAGAAGCTCGAGTAACTTACAAAGAAACAGTATAAGTATGCATATTCGTTTTTTACAATCTATAGGTTTTCTTAGGGCTGGATGGCGCTGTATTAATAAATTGAAAACATGAACATTGAACATGAAACTCATACTATTTCTTTACTGAAGTTTCCGTAACGGTGCCATTGGAAATAGCTATTTATTAATATTTTAGTTATCTACAAATATTTTATTTACAATAGTTTTCCTATAAATATTAAGTATTAAATATTTTCCAATACTTACTTTGCATCACGCCTGCTTCAGCACTTACTTCCGCAGTGAGTAAAGAGGGTTCCGCAGTTCAAACTGAAAATACTGGTTACCTTAGATAAAAGTCCATATTTTATACAGGAGTTTTACACAAATATTAACACACATTTTATTTTATTCTGATATACTGAAGTCGTCGCGCCGTGGTTACTGTGCATATCAAACGATATCGCAGGTTAAGCGCGCTCGGTGCCGCCGGTATTATAATGGGTGACCGCCGACCATTCATTTCTCACGACGACTTCCGTGCTTCGGAGGGCACGTTAAGCAGCACTGGGCCAGCTAGGTGGATTACGGCCTAACCCTCCTCGTTACCCAGAGGAGAGACTCATAGCCCTGCAGTGGGCTCATTACACGGAGTTGTGATGATGATGATGATACTATACCAGTGGTTGGGATGAAAGTGGGTGAAACCGCAGAGACTATTGTATGTGTATACATTATAATCTAACACATGAAGACCTTACAACCTTTGCATAAGTTCCCACTTAGATTCTACAAGTATGATCATGTTTCTGGATATCCGTTAAACTCAAGTGGCCGTGTATTTGACTGCAAAGGAATACTCGTATTCTGTGGATTTTGTACGGAACACTGCTCAACCCTTTATGTACCTCCTTATCCAACAGACGATTTATATTTTGCCAATTACGTGACTCCTCGTGATAAACCTCACTTTTCTGCCGACTTCAAAAAGGTCAATTTGTCTTATGTTTTTTTGATTGTATTACGTGATTATTTTGGCAATTATAAATCGATGTTGATGATTCTGGTTTCATTTGTTAGAATGTATGTTACTTCAGAGGTGGTTTCATATTTTTATCAAAATAAAAAAATTGCTTATCAAAAAAAATTAATAAAATTATATATACCTTCTCATTTGACTTATTGTTTGTCAAAGATTTGGTAAGCACTTTTTTCAAGCTTTACAGTCGTTTATTTCATCACCAGTCGTTCATGGTATAAGCGATATCTCTTTAAAACTAAATAATAAATAAATAAATAAATATTTCTGACACTCACACAACATTATCTAGCCCAAATTAAGTTTCTTAAAGAACTTGTGTTATGGATACTAGATAACTGATATACTTAAGAAATATATACATACATGTTAAATAAATACATATTTTTTTATTACAATAAACTTAAATAAACATATAAACATCCATGACTTGACGACTAATATCTATGTAAATCACACAAATATCCGCCGCCGCCGGGATTCGAACCCAGGACCTCTGGCATAGAAGGCAATGTATGTTACCGCTACACCAGCCGGTCGTCGACTCTCACTCACTCACGGTCGAAAACTCACTGTCATTTTCACTTTGCATTTCTAAGTATCAAAATATTTATTTAAATTCTTTATATAGAGCTTTTTGGAGTCACCAGCCTAATTGTTTTTACTCAATAAGTATAATTTACAGAAACGATTATTGCAATAAAGGTATGAATTTCTTTACAGGAAAATTATTATATTCGCTAACATATGAAGCAAACCATGGTCACTCTAAATTATGAATTAAACCATTAAAATAAAGACGACGCGCTACTACAAAACATCTTGTAGTACAAAATCTTAATATTATCAGAGACTAGTGAAATGTCATAGTAGCTGTGTCATAACAGCGACTAGCGACTATTTGTAAAAAAGTTTGCGGTGCCCTTTGATCAATATAGATAATCAAAGGCGGTGCCATATCTTTTTTTTTCTACTGAGCACTACTGAAATAAATATGAATGTAGGAATCGTATCCAAGAAATTAACATTTAAATTTGCCTGGTGACCAAAAATAGACCCGTATGCTTAAATAGTATTTATTGCCAAATATATACAGTATGTATTTTAAATACTCTCTGGGAGCTTCTCTTCCCGGGCATACTGTAAAAGACAGTTAAGGGACAGAGGTTTTATTGGCGTTTTTGTGGGCGATAGGCTGACCCCCTGTCTTTAGTCTGTAATAGTCTTTCTCCGTCTTTATAATTCCTCTTAAGGTGTCAAATATGACATCGAATGATTTCTGCCTACTTGAAAAGCCTCTGGTGTTCTGCTAACCCCATATCCAAGGGATACAGGCGTGAAGTTATTTGTGTATTGTGTATTAAACTCATGCACGGGTTGGTAATTTATCCGATATAGCTATAGGAAATCTTTAAAAGGAAAAACCTTCAAGCTACATTCGCAGATTCAGTGAAAAAGACGTCAGCAAAGAAAATGAACAATATTAACGAAAATATGTTTCACAAATATGTTTCTCGAAATAACTCTAAGCGTAAGAGATCTCCTAAAATCGTTTTCCTGTTCCGTCATTCTGCGTTAAAATGGTACCGAATTGTCGATTTAAATGAAAGGTTAAAAACGAAATCATTTAACCTTTAGATTTGTTTAATTATTATTATATAGAAAACAATTAAAACAAGTGAATTAAGTTTTTTCAACTGGAAAATCCAAAATAAAAAAGTAACATAAAAAAAACGATAGTACATACACAGTATTTAATATTAAGATCTTATTTTATTGCATCGATATGTAAGCATGGATCAATAACTTGTATATAATACGTTTGATATCGATGCTCAAACAACGGATCGATTCATGTAGTTACGTACCTATTGTTCTACCATTAGCATATTACTTATGAAACTGGATACTAATTGGTCGACACGGGAGATTGTAGATGATGTGGCGTTGGCTGTTTGATTAGATTTGAGCCTAGTTTAGCTGGGCTCCACACCCCATTATAATCGTAATACTTGGAAGCAAATAACGTTAAGGCTTCATATTACAAAATTAGAGTACTAAAACGGATACAATGATATTGCAGTGAACCAAATAATATGTTATCTAGTATCACAGTACCTAATAATATATATTATATAGTACCTAAAAAGCAAATAGTAGTGATCTTTGACTTTCTTTTTAAATATAGATATCGTTTTAGACTCACGAATTACATGAGGTAACGAATACCACAATCTGACTGCATGGACAGAGAAAGAGTAGGAATAATAATCGGTTTTATTAGGACGCATATTATGCAAAAAAGTACGCATTAGTACAAATCTTAGTGCAGTGTATATAAAAAATATTATAAGTAAGAAATAATGATGTAAACCATATAAATAGAAGAATAAAAATCATTTTTGAATACACATTAAATTAGCATACATAAATAACACTGTTCGAGATTATGAAGCAAAAATTTTAATCAACTTGTCATAAAAATTGATAGAATTCTCTTTAAAAGCGTTTGAAGGCTGTGATTTAACGTTTTGAATATGCGGTGGCAGCTATCGGGATTTGAACATATACGCCATAAAGCAGTGAGTTATCACCCCCACTTTCACAAAAATAAAAAAAATGAAATTGCATGGCTATAACTTGTAGAGGAAAAATATAGTTGGGTAGTTTCTGTCGGCATACGTTTTCTAGTCTATGTTTATAACAGATAATACGTTTTATATATAAACGTATTATGTGTAATACACTATGTATATAGAATATATAGGTTGAAGATAAAAAAGGCCAGTATTTTACGAATGGATTTGGATCTCGGAGCCCTTCTAATTACCAATAACCCTGTATACAGGGTGACTGGTGGGTCACTTTTGAAATTCGAGGACGTGATAGTTTGAGATCATACATGAAGAGAAAACATTTAATAAAATAATATAGGTAATCATTTACTGAGTAAACTTAGCCGAAAGTTAAAGAATTGATTATGCAACGCATGGTTACTCTAGCGTTGGCAGCGATCTGCGTGCAAGGTCACTTGCCGCGATTGACACAGGCTAAAAGTATTTATTTACTTTTATTATGACCAGAATCGAGTAAAGAGTGCTCTCCTTCAGTATCTAAAATATGTCACCAGTCACCCTGTATAAAAATAAATAATATTATCCTACATATATGGATTTAGTGTGTCTTAATAAATAAACTAATCAACACAACTCATTAACTAAATACGAACACAAGTAATTAAGGCTAAATTGGCACAAAACACATCTCCTTAATGAAACACATTGTGTAACTTTGTCAATAAGAGAAGGTTGAACGAACAATAAATTTTAGGGGACCCAATCTGTTATTAATAATATTGGTTTGGAACGACCATAATAGAAAACCTATCATCTACTTAGGGCCGTTTTTTGAAAGCTGACTTAAGTGTTTATTTATTTATTTAAACTTTAGTGTACACTAGAGTTAAAAGCACAGCATAAAACAAAAGAACAAATATAGTTCAAAAAGCAGTTTCTTTCAGAAAACCTTTAGGATAGAAATTTGATACTAATTACTAGAGCCTTGACGTACATATATGTACTACATTTATAAATACTTAGAATGTAGTTAGATATGTCTCATTCATTCATATAGGTACCTACACTTATAATATTATAAACACTAAACAATTATCTATTAAATTGGATTTAATACAGGATAACCAACTTGTACTACTTATAAATGTCGTGTCTATAGAAAGGAAGTGTTGCTTGAATAGTCTTTTGAGTAATGTGAATTGTTTGTGTTCATCATGATTAACATTGAAGTCAGGTTTTAAAATACTTAGATTTGCTGCTAATTTGCTATAAAGCTCTTTCAAAAATCTATACTTAAGTAAGGCTCAAGTTTAAGTAAACTTTCAGAATATGAGCCTCAGTTTAAACTGTATTTATTGACTTTGTGGGGTTCTCGCTAACTTGCAGAAAGTTTATCGCCCGTGACGTAATGTATGGGTATTTTTTTGCTTACGCTACTTTACTCGTAAGTAACCTTTCAATGCATTTTGAGGTTATATATTTGATTATACGTGTAGTTGTTTTGCTATTAACAGCTAGGTTTTTGTAGTGTAAACATAAGTTTGAATTGAATATAAAAACTAACAGCCACTGAATCTTGAAATTAGACTCGCTAGTACTGAGTGGGAAAGCTTTTCTCAGATTTAATTTACTTTGTAAAATGTTGCTTTTACAAAGCAACATAATTCATTCTGAGTCCCTCTTTACCGCGGTGTCTGTAAGGATACTAAATCGTAAGTTAATTTTCAGAGTTTTATATAACAACATTACCTAAATTTAATACTTGTATCCTTAGGCGATGCTCATAAGTAGAAGATATATCAGTTTCAGCGTGCTCTAAGCCACAACACGTTAAACTAGGAAATCCTGAAAGCTATCAATATAAAAGGTGGGATATAAAAAAATTACAGCTTACCAACGACCACAACAACAGCCTGTGTAGGTAACATATTAACTGTACCGCAGTGGTGCACCCGAATTAGGTTGTCATGATTGCAAGTGGTTTCGTGATTTAAGTACAAAAGTACTTTTGTACTTAAATCACGAAACCACTTGCAATTTGTACAGTTTAAGTACAAAAATTAAAAATAAAATTGATTAAGAAATTGAAAACAGAGTACAAGAGCTGTACCTTACAGCTTATTTCTAATGAAATTTCTTCCAACAGACCTTCGTAAAGTTTGATTTAAATGCAATTGTAGTGCGTGTACTAATAAATGTATCTACTTATGTACTTAAATTATTACATATATAAGTATATAATATCAATACATACATTAAATAAAATACATGAGTACTCGTATTAATAAAACATACATATCACGATATATATTGATATTTAGTACAATTGATTTTTTTCTGTCTTTAGAACTAAAATTTTTATAGATTAATGTTTACCTTGGCAACATGTAGCGAAAAACTACACTTCAGAATAATTTTGATGGTTTTTTTTAAACAATAATGTTGTAATAATTTCATGCTTACTTTTTTTATTTCCTTTCACATTTTTAAGCGTGTGAAAGTAAATAAAATAAGTATGAAATTTCTTAGTTTAAAAAAAAAAAAAAATTTCCTCCCTTGGAGAATGAAATTTCTTGGTCGCTTTTTCTTAGCCGGGATATACAGGATTGTTTTTTAGTCACCACTCAAATTTAAATGTTATTTTCTTTGACATGACACAAACCTACCAGCATATTAAGTTTAGTAACGCTCAGTAGAAAAAATAAAGATATGGCGCCACAGATTGTTTTACAAATAGTCGCTGTTGATGAACACAGCTACTACAACGCGGTATTTCATTGTGAATACTACGACGTATTCTTGTAGTACACAAGATGTTTCGTAGTAGCGCGTAGTCTTCATTATTTTAATTGTATTCATTCATAATTTAGTATGACCATACTGTTCTTAGTATGTCAGCGAATAATATTTATTTCATTTTAAAAAAATCCTACATTTACAAAAATGGTGTCTATTTATGATACTTATTACGTAAAAAAAATTTGGCCGGTGACTACAATCAACCCTGTATAATAAATAAATTTGATATATATCGGATATGTATCAAAGAGTCGGATTTTTGATATTTATTATAAAAATCGGATTTTTTCGAACCTTGTCTTAAGCGTAAATTTTACCTTTTGCTTATCCGTTTGATAAACTTGCAGTTAGACCAGTCGGTTTAAACTTTAAGGACTCCTACTAAGCGACTGAAGTTTTCAACTTCGTTTCTGATTGCTTGCATTCATTCGTTCTTTAGTTCATTTTAGATGATCATAGATCTTTTGATATTGAAAATATGTAAAGAATGTTCATAAAGACAATGGATCCAATGGGGGCGTGCTCTGTGTAGTAATAGGGCTTTGAACCTCGACCCTTCTATTTACGTATTGACCTTGATGAGTTAGAAGTCTTTAAGTTTTCATCATACAATATTATTTTACATAAAGATTTTGGAGACAGACAAAGGATAAGAAAAAAACTCATAACGACAAATAAACGCACGGCAAAACTTATTAAACGGCTTCGTGGGATCAAATGTGTCTATAATAAAGATGTTGCTGAGAAAGATTTTAATACTAAAAATAATAATAATTAATAATTAATAAATATTTCTGACACTCACACAACATTATCTAGCGCAAATTAAGTTTCTTAAAGAACTTGTGTTATGGATACTAGATAACTGATATACTTAAGAAATATATAAACATACATATTGAATAAATACATATTTTTTATTAGAATAAACTTAAATAAACATATCCATGACTTGACGACTAATATCTGTGTTCATCACACAAATATCCGCCGCCGCCGGGTTCGAACCCAGAACCTCTGGCATAGAAGGCAATTTATGTTACCGCTACACCAGCCGGTCGTCAAATTCAATCTTCAATCTCAGATTTAAAGCATTAAAGAGTATGGGCGTTGCTAAGATAGTCAAAATTCAGGTTTCTTTGTATGAAAGAACCACAGAAAATCAATTAAGCTCTGATGTAGAAATCCAGTATTGTTAGAACAAAGTTGAGAAGAAAAAAGTTGAGTTAATATTGTCTTAAGTTTTCGCGATTCATACTATTAAATAAAACACTTTTTAACCGGATTTATCGCGTATATTTAAATTTTAAAAATCCAGAACGTGTCAATCCAGAACGCTACGCTCGAAGACTGAGAAACAGATGGAGATGATGATGTATAACTTTTTCAATCTATCAATCCGACGCTTGACACCTCAGTCGCTCGTGACCACGGGGTCTGCAAAGACACCGAAACGTCGCGTCAAAATTTAAAATGTTATTATACGTGATAAATCCGGTTAAAAAGTGTTTTATCTAAAGTTGAGAACTTTGTTTTGTTTGTCTAAATAAACCGCTCCTCAGTATTCAAATGCATAGTGTTTTCCTGAAACTTTAACATATTGTTTACTTCCCAAAAACCGGCCTAAATAATCGACTAGAATTTATAATTTTTTGGGCCATTCAATGTCACGCAAAAGCATTTATTTTAATAAAAAGCGGACTTGACGCCGTAATTAAATTCAAATTCTAAATCTACCAATTTATTTCTGTAAACATGTCAATTACAAAGGTATACGATGAAAGTGTAATCATCACTTCCAATCTTAATTTATTTTCCATTCAGCTGAACAGTGGTTAACCGCGATCCCGAATCACACAAAATGGCGAGTTTTTTCTTTTGACCAATTTGGTTAACGATCACCTCTATTGTCCAAATCAAGACCGTGTAAGCGTTTTTGTTTATCAACTTTTTGTTTTGTCTGTGGAAATTGAGAATGTTTTGTTGATTTAATTGAACAAATAATTTATGTTTACGCTGGTTATGTTTCAATGTATGTAGACAAAATAATAAACATACTTATGAGTTCGTAAAGCTTTTCAGTCTCTGAAAGTGTAAGTCAAAGTCAAAGTCAAAAGAATCTTTATTTCGTAAGTATTTAAATACATTTGAAATAAGTCACACAATTAACAAATTGAACTGAATCTACCACCACTTCGGAAAGTCTATCTGTTGAGAAGAAGTCACAAGAAACTCTACAGCAATCATCTTTTAAAAATACACAATAACAATTAACAATCTTATTGCATCCGGATAACTTATAGTGAAACTTTGTATAAATATAGAAATGAAGTTGAGAAATACGTGTAATATTTTAGTCATCTTAAACACACGCTGTTTCGCGCGGTTTTACAGGCGCACATTAGAATCCCGCAACAACATCGGGATAAAAAGTAGTCTATGAGCAATTCCAGACTGAATACTATCACTATGCCAAAATTCATTCAAATCCGTTAAGCCATTCTGCCTATCCATATATCCATCCATCCTAACTTTCACTTAATACATTTGTATAATATAAGAAAGATGGAATCGAACGTGCAAAACCTATTGAAATTTCATAAGATGTAAGCCTGAAATATTTTTTTTAATTGAGCTAGTTTCTCAAAAGGGTAGAACCAACTTTGTCCAATTTAACTGCTCGAAAACTTAAGTTAACGCGTTTACCAACGAATAACAACTTAATTTACACTATAGTGTTACAAACGTATTTATAACCTTCACAAAGTTTAAAAGTACATAAAACAATACATATAATAAATTTTATTTAATTAATTAAATTTATCGGGACACAGTGGTTCATATGCATATCACATTTCCTGGCTTTTTATTTTTTAAATATATTTAATTTTTAATACATATTATATACATGTATGATATTTTATGCTGATGAATAAGCAGTTTAGGTTAGACTCGCAGGCAGCGTCCGAAAATCAGCGCTTTGCTATATATGTAGTAAAGCATTAAGCTGAGGCGTCGCCTTTTGTTGATTAGTTATAATAATTTTATTTCTTTTTATTCTAAGATTTATTTGTGAAATTTAGTTTATAAGCTAATTGTAAAATTTTGTAAATGAACAACAATAAAGATTATTCTATGCTATTCTATTCTGTTCTATTTCGTAGGCTAAGCAACTCTCGGCGCGGTCGGTAAAAGAAGGTTGGATGACAGCCAGCTGATCATTACTTTCTTACGAAGAATTTCGTGCTTCGGAGGGCACGTTAAGCTGTTGGTCCCGGGTGCTGTTTAATTGTGCGCGATAGTCATTAAGGTTTGTCAGAAGCCATTTCGGCGCCCTGAATTATCTGACATCCACCAACCAGCACTGGGCCAGCTTGGTGGATTATGGCCTAAGCCTCCTTATCGCCCAGAGAGACTCATAGCCGAGCAGTGGGCTCATTCATAACAAAGGGTTGTGAATGACATCGAGGGACGCAACAAATAACATCATGTTCAAATATGAACGTTGCATAAATAAACGAAATAAACAGAAAAACTAAGTTATCCGCACGTAAATTGTTTCTTAAAATTAAATAAACAAAGGGATGTTCGCGCGGTTTGACCTGGGCTGCCATTTAATTCGTGTCGTATGCCAACCTCCATTTGTCATTTGCATCTTTTTGAATTTAGAACTCAAAAACTAAAGAATGATATCAGATTGGTCGAACAGTTTAATTGTATCGTCTTATTCCAAGGTGACAAATCGGTTGTAAAAATGGAAATACGTAAGGAAAATTTTAAGTTGATCATTCGTTGGATACTACATTTCCTTAGCGACGGACGACCATTAATAACTCGTGTTATTAGGTGTCGCAAAAGTTATTGGCGAAGTTTTGGATATAAGCTTAATACCCAGATTCTAAGGCCCAGTCAACTGCTTAGGTCTTCTAGAATGAGCGAAAACCGACCAAAGAAATAGTAATAATGTATTCGATTGTCTATACTTATTTCAAACGACACAAATTAAGAGGTAGCCCATGTATCCACGCAATTTCGGATCCCGAGGAAATATCGAGATAAAAAGTAAGCCTATATGCCTATGTGCTATTCCAGACAGTACACTATGTCTATGCAAATCCGTCGGACCCCTCTGTCGTGATTGAGGAATTAACATCCATCCATCCAGCCATTTATTCATATATCCAAACTTTGACATTTATAATATTAGTAAAATAAATTATAATCATTGCAAATGTTGATCCTATCAGCAGCGGAATATTTACTTACCGATAATGTCGTGACACTAAACCTTTTTTGCGTGACGGTACTTTGTCATATATTTGGGTAATTTGCGAACGTGTGATACTAAACTAAGTCATCAAGAGATTAGGGAACGATAATGATAAGACCACATGCCATCTACGTAATGAGCGTGGGGATACCACAATCAATTCTGGCAGAACCTGCATCTAGCGCTGCACAAATGTTTTATGATGTTGGGGGCGAGTGCTCAATTGTAGAAAATAATTGCTAATATCATACTGTATTTTCAGTATAAATATTATGATAAGCTAAATGTAATCTATAGTTCAAAAACAAAAGCCCTTTTTGCTGAGACCTCTAGACTAGAGCTTACGTAGATTCGTCGAAAACGAAGACTTATTTGGCACATAGAGCCACTTTACGATTGCAACACCAGTAAATGAGGAGAGAGTGAGTAGGAACAATAAGCGGTTTCAGAAATATTAATTTGTACTAAATGTTTGCTGCATATAGCATTTTCAGAGAATATGCTTTGATAGTAATTAAGAAGTAAGAGGATTAAGGCAATGAAATAATATTATACATACTAGAGCTTCATATGATGTCCATTAGTGGTAGAGAAAAGGAATTATATTATGTTTGTATCAATTATTATACTTATTATACTGAAATAAGAATATCTTTGAGTTTACATATATGAGAATCGGTCCAAGTTATCATGTGTTATGTGTTTTTAGTACCTACCAGACGCTAGTAGAATGCAGAAAACTCAAAAAGGGCCTTCAATCAAATAAGCCGGTCGATTGCATTTATTGCAAGGATAATGTTTTGTCGTGATAAAGCGAGTTCCATAATTCCGTTTTTCGGGGTTTTTTAGACCTCGTGGTCACGAAAGACTGAAAAACAGAATTAAAAAGTAAAATATAGGTATTTTTATTGTAGGCGTTAAATCCGGGTTTCAAAGGTTTTTATTGAATAGAATATTGAAAACTAAAAAGAATCCAATTAGTTTTGCTATGTTAAAAACCATTTAACTTTGTTCGCACCTATTTCATCCTAGTAGCGTGAAAAATAATAATGTTCAACGTTGCATGATGCCATCCAAACGTGTCAATGTTTAAAATCCGTTGACGTGACGTCAACGGTCCGTCCGGTCCACGCACCACTGCCGGCGACCGGCGACCCGGAAATTATGACGTCATTAATTTTACACTCCCTGCGTTTATATAACGCAATTTAAAAAAGGAATAAAAGGGAAAAAACAAGTTTATTAAGAGTCGTTAGGTATTGTATTCTGAAACTGGTTTGTTTGGTAATTTTTTGATAGGATTTTCGCTGTGGTTTTGATTTTTTTATTTTTGGTTGTGAGTTTTCTTAGGTTGTACCTAAGGGTTTTGTAAATAAGTCTCACGAATCCTTACCTATATAAATCACTATTTGATGTTTGCAGTTATTTTAACTATGTATTGAAACTGAAACGTAACAAATATGAACTATATTAACTTAAGTTTTCTCCCAGGTGTATATGAATCAAATTTATGTTTTCTGTACGTATAGGGTCGGTCAAGAGAATAGAGACGACCAATCCTAGTTGGGGCAGGAACTGTGCTTAATGTTCACGTGTTTTTTTATCAATTTCATGAAGAGCCAGATCTCTCTAGAAGTATCATTATCCTTTACCACTCTTATGGCTTTTAGGTTACATCAGTGAGGTTTTCTCACCTTCGACTTATAAGTGGTATGGTTAGAGAATGCTTCTGAATTAGAGTATGAGATGTTAGCCGAGATACTTTTTGACTGTTGTTATGAGACGACTGTGTTTATTTTATAAAAAAATAACACTAAGTACCACCTCCACAAACAAGACATTCTGGTAAAAAACACACTAAAATCGGATCATGCATTTTTAAGAATTTATTATATCGATACTAGACAATGGATAATAAACTTAAGAAATATATTAACATATTTACATGACGGTACATAGATGATTCATTTATTGACAACCACAAACACACATATAATATTTCAAAGAATGGAAATCAAAATAAAAAAAGTTTAACGTTTAGCGATGCTCCTGATGTCTTTTGGATCCAGTTCGTGCTTATCCAGGTCCGCAGTTATGCACAGGCGGAGCGCTTATGCATAACTGCGGGGCAGTGGCACAGTAGGTGTAGAGGGGTTTCCTCTGCGCTTTCGCAGTATCTGCAGAGCGCCGTGTCAGTGAGACCCAGGTTGGACATATGCTTGTTTAGTTTGCAGTGTCCTGTTAACGATCTTGCCACTGCGCGTAGTTGGGGTTTGTTAAGAGATACTACCGATTCTGTGTATGACTTGGAGTATCCCTCTATCAGTTCCCTTGAGTGAGATGCCTAGTGAAAGTTTCCAGAGGCTTTTGCTTTCTGAGAGGCACTGGGTGGTGAGTATTAAACGCGTCAGGCTCTTCGGGATGCCGCAGAATGGTTCTGGACCGTATCGACTGCCCATTGCTCCTGCCCTCGCGACTTCATCAGCGGCTCCATTGCCGTCTACCGGAATGGCCCGGAACCCATTTAATCAAAACTCTATTATGGCTTGTCAGCCTGTTTAGCGTTTCATGGCATTGCTTCACCAGTTTGGAGTCAACCCTTGAGGAGTCGAGTGCCATTAGTGCAGCTTTGCAGTCAGAAAAGATGTTTGCCATTTGTAGCCTCTGTTTAGGCTGTTTTCCGCACATGATAAAGGTGATTTCAGCCTGGAAAATCGAAGGGTAATGACCCATGTTGAAGCTAGCTCCATACTTGGGCCTCAACCCGTGAATTCCATAGCCAACTTTGGTGTCCATCATTGAGCCATCCGTGTACCGTATGTGACTGTAGTCCTCGCAGACTACCCGGCTCTTGCTCCAATCTTCTATTATTGATTTGATTGCATAAATATTTTTACATATTGATTACATAAATATTTTAGAAAATAAACATTTGGAAACATATAAACATCCATGAGTTGACGGCTAAGATCTATGTTCATCACACAAATATCTACCGCCACCGAGATTTGACCCAGGACCTCTGACATAGGGCACCTCTACGGCATCGCGCCGTGCCGTTCTACGGCGCCGTACCGTAGAGATGGATCCCCACCCATAGATGGCAATGTATGTTACCGCTACACCAGCTTGTTGTCTGGTCGTGCATTTTGTCTAAATAACTGCTAAATCTGTTTATTAAATTGTGATTCAATCTAAGCAGTATTCTATAATAGGAAAGGTATGATACGGGTATAACCGCTTGAAACCGCTTTAAAAATCGCTTGAAGCTCGTTTTTTTCTCTTTTTGTTCTGACGGAAAAATATTGTATTATTATTATTTAATAAAAGGTACTCCCATCTAATATTATATGTACCGTAGTAACAAAACCATCCTAATCAGCTCCGCAGTAGTGTCAAAGCCTATTCTAACCCCAAAACCGAAACGCAGCGCACCTCGTTAGCTGACCTGGTTGTCATGGCAACAAACAGCACCTAGCTATCGATTTTCCTTCTAGAACAATCATGCTTTTCATCTTGTCTTTGTTACGAACCCTATTAATTTTCTTTCTCGATCATAAAAATAATTTGGTAGACAAATTTCCATTTCGGTTGACAGCTTTTCTATTAATTTTATTCTGGATGAATATGATTTTTGTAAAACAGGGCGTTTGGAAAAGCGCGGGAAAATGTTTAGAGAATTAGCGACCTTATACATGAAAAAATATGAATCGTGCAAAATTTCTTATACGGGATTAAAAATAAGTCGTCAACAGAAATACTTATGTGTACTTTTTAACGCCGTTAAAACATGTGGACGTGATAAAAAGCATATACAGGGTGTGGCGTAATGAGTGGATAATCCTTTACCGACGGTTGGGGGGCATTGCGGCTGTTCGGAAAATTACAATTTGTGTTTAGTAAAAGTGTCACGGTTTTCGAGTTTTTGGGCATTTTTTAAAATTTGAAAAAAGTTCGGCCTTTACCCACTCTTTTAAGTCCCAAATTTACAATACAAAGAATTTTCTCAATCTGTTTTCTCAACAGCATTCAGTGATAGTGGTGCTATCAAACGTAAACTACCAATTTTGTACGATAGCCAAAGTTTTTTTTATTTTTATTTTTAAACGTACAGTTTGTGCTAAGTTCAATTTTTTCCCCTAACTTTGGTACCTCGTGGTGTAAAAAAAATGTACGGTGACATGAGTGCCCAATTGATTAAAAAATAGCCTGTTTCATTACGATTCCAAAATGGTATAATTTACGATATTTCTAGCTCTCAATTTAAAAATATTGCATTTAAGGTGAGTCAAGGTCAATTTTCTTAGGAGGTTCTCTTACGCAAAATTATTACTATTTGTAATAGTTTTAGTTCATCTGCCTTTGTGTTCACAAAACCGACTCCTCCGTCAAGTTGAATAATAATTCTAGGAATCATAGCGCACCTGCGTTTCCTACTAAAGCTAATGTTTTGGTTTCTTCTTTCATTTAACGAGTAAGAAAGATAAAAAGATAGCGACTCTATTGTTTGTCCTGGGGTACCTACTCTACCTGATTTTAGGGTTCGTTATGGTATGGGTGTAAGTTCTCCTGTCTTAAAATCCTGTGTACCGTCCTCGTTGATATTCCTGTACGTCTGGAAATCGCTCGTACTGACGTGGTCGGGTCGGCTTCTATCTCTTGGATTACACTTTCATCGTCACGTATAGTAGTTGGCCTCCCGAGCTAGTACCGCCGATGACACTTCCCAGAATTCGACCTCCCATGTTTGCATTATGCACTCTTATAAAAACTCTGTAATCGGGATGGCGTGCATAGGGAAACCTTTCCCGATACAGTGCTGCAGCTTGACTGGCATTACCGCAACATTCACCGTAAATAAAATGCATTTTAGCATACTCCATCGGAGTGTACGGTATGTTGCGAGACATTGCAGTCGGTATCCAACACCAAATCACCAAGTCCAAATCACTAGGCAAATCAAGTCCAAGGTCACAGAAGTAAATCGATGAAGTTAATGTCCAAATCACAAAGAAAATCAAGTCCGAGGTCACAGGCCAAATCGTAAATTAAATCTAATCCAAAGCAGAGCAAAAACGCGGGCGCACGAGAGTAGTATGATAGCACACTGGGGTGACGCAGGTAAAATCAGGTAGAGTACCCCAGGACAAACAATAGAGTCGCTATCTTTTTATCTATTTTACTCGTTAAATGATAGAAGAAACCAAAACATTAGCTTTAGTAGGAAACGCAGGTGCGCTATGATTCCTAGAATTATTATTCAACTTGACGGAGGAGTCGGTTTTGTGAACACAAAGGCAGATGAACTAAAACTATTACAAATAGTAATAATTTTGCGTAAGAGAACCTCCTAAGAAAATTGACCTTGACTCACCTTAAATGCAATATTTTTAAATTGAGAGCTAGAAATATCGTAAATTATACCATTTTGGAATCGTAATGAAACAGGCTATTTTTTAATCAATTGGGCACTCATGTCACCGTACATTTTTTTTACACCACGAGGTACCAAAGTTAGGGGAAAAAATTGAACTTAGCACAAACTGTACGTTTAAAAATAAAAATAAAAAAAACTTTTGCTTTCGTACAAAATTGGTAGTTTACGTTTGATAGCACCACTATCACTGAATGCTGTTGAGAAAACAGATTGAGAAAATTCTTTGTATTGTAAGTTTGGCACTTAAAAGAGTGGGTAAAGGCCTAACTTTTTTCAAATTTTAAAAAATGCCCAAAATCTCGAAAACCGTGACACTTTTACTAAACACAAATTGTCATTTTCCGAACAGCCGCAATGCCCCCCAACCGTCGGTAAAGGATTATCCACTCATTACGCCACACCCTGTATATGCAAACGTTGTTTTATATTTCGATGTTATTAAATAAACTGATTCCCACGGTTCGGTTAAACTGTGGCATTATTACGTTAAAATGTTATACATGGTGACTGGTGACAAGTTTTAGATACTGAAGGAGAGCACACTGTACTCGATTCTGGTCATAATTGTGTAATAAAAGTAGGTACTTAATTTTTCACTAGAATTCCCTATAAGTTTAGTCACTACTTACTTTACTTAGGTACGCTTGAGTCAATCGCGGCACGTGACCTGGCACGGGGATCGCTGCCAATGCTAGTGTAACCATGCGTTGCGTTTCAAAAGTGACCCACCAGTCACCCTGTATACCCACAGCATTTTACTAAGATTAATTAATTAATTAATTAGACCATAATGTTGGTGGTTTTGCTATTTTAAGTTTAATTGTAGCTTCTAGAGTTGATGCAATGAACTGCCATAGAAACAAAAACTAATATCGTCTTAAGTTTTCGCGATTCAAACTATTAAATAAAACACTTTTTAACCGGATTTATCGCGTATATTTACATTTTAAATTTTGACTCGACGTTTCGGTGTCTTTGCAGACCCCGTGGTCACGAGCGACTGAGGTGTCAAGCGTCGGATTGATAGATTGAAAAGTTTATAAATATGTAAATATACGCGATAAATCCGGTTAAAAAGTGTTTTATTTAAACAAAAGCTAACTAGCATCTGCGTTCAATTGCTCCTGTCTTACTTTTTTCTATCCCGTACGAATTTCTTAATAAAATATAGCGTTTAATCTTCCTTAAAAGCTGGGGTATCCCAGTAAATACTAAAGAGCTGACCTTTCAGATTTTTGACAACTCATGAAATGCATTAAAACAACATATAGTGCAAATAATAGCTCATGTTCGGTTAATTCCAAATCATTTACTTATATTAGAAACCGCAGCAAGGTATTTTATATTTTACCTTCTCTAGTTACTCAATAGACTACATTCAAGTATCATCCACTTGAAATGAAAATCCCGATATCGTTTCTAAGAAATTAAATCAACTCCGCTCCAATAGTTTAGATATAAATAGGCAACATTTCAATGACGATATCATCTTTATACATTCACATACTTAACAAAAAGTAGTTTGACAGGTCAGAGACTGTATGGACCGTGAACATTACTCTTTCAAAATAAATGACATTAAACCAAAAGAAACAAATGATAATACTCTACATAAATCTGAAAAGGATGGCTGTTTATTTAATTCGGCGTGCTATGGTACTATTGTAATATTTCTACTTATCTACAATATTTACAATTTCATTGGTCAAGAAAATTTATTATTTTGCTTGCCCTTTTTATATTTTTTTCACTTTCGAGTCGAGATAAACTTATAATTAAAGAATGATAAAAGTTTGCAAATCAATGTATCACGTTTTCCAATCATTCCCTCCATTCAATCAGTTTTAATAACAAATTCAAACCTAATAGGTAGGTATTTTTGACATAATTAATTATCATGTTACCTAGTAATATGAAGCAGAACAAAGGCTATGTTGTAACTTTTGCATATTATGTTATGAGTAAAGCAGTTAATAAGTTGAACTAGTTAATTATTAACTTGTTAGGTAAACTGTACATGAACCGGTAATTGATTCATGGAGTAATGCGGGAGCGAGTTTAAAAGGTTTATGAGAAACAATAAAGTTTTATTTTATTTTATTTTATTTATTTATTTTATTTTTGTTGGACAACGAACAGTGATATAATTGCTAAACATATATCTTGACAAATTATTTAACACAATTTCAATGTTGTCGCAAATTACGTATTAAATTATGTTAAAAGTGACCCGCTAAAAATTGAGCAGTTATAGAAATATTCAATTAATTTATTTGAAATTAAGTCTCTACGATATTCTTGTACTTGTATGTGAACAAATAGTTTACAAGGATAAAGTGTAAACGTAAACTATGCGGCCTTGTTCAACCAAAGCAGTCATCCTCAAGATACTCAGCTCTCGCTAAACCAAGTGACGGGATCTGCGTCAATATATATAATCAAACGAACTTACCTAAAGTGAAGTTAGATTGTGATTATATGAGTCGCTCCATTCTTCAGATATAAACCAGGTAGTCCCCCTATCTTGCTAGCATCAACGCATTTTCAGAGATTATTTGGAAACACCAAATATTTTTTTAAAAAGGCAACACTATACTCGGCTCGACTCCTCACTCCTGCTCGAGTCATGGCTTCATTCCTTTAGAGACGTATAATAGTGTTCTTAAAAAATCCTTTAGGGATGGGTGGGTTGGGTTGTTATATCTTCGAATGGAGCGACTCATATAATCACAATCTAACTTCACTTAAGGTAAGTTCGTTTGATTATATATTATATTTCGTCGCTCCATTCTTCAGATATAAACCAGGTAGATGTTTAGAGACCTATTTTTTAAGAACATAGGTACTTAAAGCAAAACCAAACGTCACAGGTCTTATGCAGAGCTCTTTTTTTACATCTAAATCAAAATATCTAACAACCGAGCAAACCAGTCGTTTTTTATGGTTACTAATAACATATTTTCAAAACTTTCTTTATTAGTTTTAATGTCTAAGAGACACAGACTCTGCAAAATACTTTGTTCTTTTTATATATTATATAATATAGCAAAATGAGGTATGATCCGCTATAAGAAATATTAACTTTATGCACCTGCTCATCTATACTTTGAGAAATAATAGGTTTCTTAGACGACAAAAGGAGATTGTTACAGTTCCTATACTTTCTATAAAATCATTATCCTAACGGAGATTAGCTGAACAAATACCTTTCAATATTTATATCAAAAAAGAGTAAATAAATAGATAGAAGAGGTTGATCTCGTCCTGGAGCCGATGTCTTAACATTAATCTTGATAATAATAATATTACATAATAATCTTAATTATTGTCGGGTCTTTTCCGCCGAAAGGCGAGTTGATTTTGACATACCGATTAATAATAATATTATATCCGTTGAATATGTATACCGTTGTATAGTATTTTAATATTACCTATTTAGGTGTCTAATTTAACAAGTAAAGACTC
Organism: Stenoptilia bipunctidactyla; assembly: GCA_944452665.1. NCBI lineage: Eukaryota > Metazoa > Arthropoda > Insecta > Lepidoptera > Pterophoridae > Stenoptilia > Stenoptilia bipunctidactyla. The sequence continues at coordinate 11,595,402 of OX101740.1, read as the reverse complement.
TTAACCCGTTGAACATTAGACAAGTCTAAAAGTATTAAGTACTAACTTTTGATATCTTATAAAAAATAATTGACTATTAATGCTTTATTTCGAAATATTCTCTTACTAATTGTGGATCCCATGGACATATTGAGATTTTAAATGATTACATTTAAAACTCTTTTTTATCGTCTCTTTTCATATTCGTTGGAACTCATATTCCTACTAGAAAGAAAAGAAAAGAAAATGTTGGCCAATCGGTGTTATTTGCGCTGTGGCTGAAATCTCAATGAAATTAAAGGACCATGAAGGATATAACATCGACAAAACCGAAGAATAGAAAAGATATATAAATGAGCATACTTGTTTACCGTGTTTACCATTGAAAAAAAATTGCTACCACTTTTGTATTACTAAGACTTGAAATAACAACAACAGCTTCAATTTGGCTGGTTGACAGCTACCATTACCATAATAGATTTTTACTCCACCCAATTCATCATTACATTATCTAGGCTGAGCGCAGAAAGAGGAGTTGGTTACTCCAGGTTGCTTGACGGGCGCCCAGCTGTCTATAAACAATTTCGGTTATCTCAGAGCATGGGTAGTTGAAATGTTAAAAGCAGAAAGTACCTTGCAGGGATTTCGAAACCTCTTCGCCACATTTACCACAAATTACCATATTGAATTTTTGGAACAATCTGTTGCTTAAATATATGGTCCCTATAGTGGACCAGACACTTGATTGAAGTGAACGCACCTCGTTTTTCAAACGTCAGATGATAAATGTCATTTGTTAGTCGCCCTCTGTCATAATATGTCAATTGTCACTTGTCGAACGAACTAGTATCCAAACATAAACAAACAAACACCCTCTTTTTTGATTATGAAATTTATCAGTATAGCTTGAAACTATATAATTAAGCAGTGTTATGGTCTTCAATGCTCTTAATTATTATCTTATTCCTTGAAGCATACAACAAGACAACAATTGTTATTGTACAATCGCAATATTTTATATAGGTACTAAAATATTACATTTAAGTAAAACAAAGATTTACTATCAACTTTAAGAAGTAAAGCGAGGTACCCACGATGAGGTTGCGGCTTATAAATGCTGGCTGGAGAATATTGCTGAAGCCAACATAAACTGTTGGTGCAAGCATTGTTGTTTCCCCATGAAATTGTTTTCCAAGCACAGTAAAACGGTAAAAAATTCTAAATAATTGATATGAAATGATATCTCAGTCTCATTTCATGCACCATGACTTTCCAGCCACAAATAAAAGCGCCTGTAAATATTTTGAGGTCAAAACTATATTTGAATTGTTTTTACAGACTTACCTTTATTTTATCTTATTATATAATTGCTATATTAATGTCTTCTAAAATACATTAGGGAGCAAAATTTTGGCATAATTGTCATATTTTTAGCCAATAAATAATAAATATTTTTATGTTTCTGTCATTCACATAACAATCTCTCTGAGAACCACTTTGGCGATAGGGTAAACCTATCTGCCTCTGACACCAGTGATTTGATTCCCGCATGGAACAAGAAAAATAATGTTCTTTGCATTTAAAATGCTCAATTATTCTTAAATAAATGAAAAATGTGATAAATAAAAATTACCCGACCAGGATTCGAACCTGGGACCTCTCGTTTGCCGGACGAGTGCTCTTCCAACTGAGCTACCGGGGCCTGGCGCTACGCCTCGAAATTACTTACCACATTTTTGTTTTTACGTTATATTGCTAACGTAGCTTCATCTTATGGTATAAGCTTTGCAGCTAAGACCACCCGAGATCAATTTCTTTACAGAAATTGTGAATCCCAGTTAAAGTGAAGCATTGCAATGTTTTAATGTTTTTTGCATTTAAAATGCTCAATTATTCTTAAATAAATGAAAAATGTGATAAATAAAAATTACCCGACCAGGATTCGAACCTGGGACCTCTCGTTTGCCGGACGAGTGCTCTTCCAACTGAGCTACCGGGGCCTGGCGCTACGCCTCGAAATTACTTACCACATTTTTGTTTTTACGTTATATTGCTAACGTAGCTTCATCTTATGGTATAAGCTTTGCAGCTAAGACCACCCGAGATCAATTTCTTTACAGAAATTGTGAATCCCAGTTAAAGTGAAGCATTGCAATGTTTTAATGTTTTTTGCATTTAAAATGCTCAATTATTCTTAAATAAATGAAAAATGTGATAAATAAAAATTACCCGACCAGGATTCGAACCTGGGACCTCTCGTTTGCCGGACGAGTGCTCTTCCAACTCTTTTTATTGCAAATTCTCATTTATTTAAGAAAAATAATGTTTCGTGTCTGGGTGTTTATCTATATAAGTATGTATTTATATTCTAGGTTTGCTACATGGTACCATATCACAAGCTCTGCTTAGTTTGGGCCATGTAGTTGGTGTCATTGTCTGGGGATTTTACTTTATTTTATTCTAACTTAAATTATGTTAGATAAACTTCAGTCTAGTTACAAAAAAAAAACATTAAAAAAATGAACACATTTACAGCTATACCGGCTGTTGGGAAGGTACCTCAATCAATAGAAAAACTCTGTGATAGTGTATGACTGCTAGGAATATAACTTTTGTTTCTTTGTAAAATCTTAGAATGATTATCTTGATTATCTGATATAGATAATTTGTTCCTAAGGATTAAAGATTAATCCAAAAAATTACAATACTGTGTTGGCACTATAGAGCTTCTAAAGTTTTTTGTAAAACTGAGGTAATTGAGTAATAATGAGACATGTCAACAAGTAAACAGTACATACAGTATTTGTTTACAAACAAATTTTTAAGACAATTGTTATAATCTTTGCCAATTCAACATAAATCTTCGACAAATATGACGGATTGATAACCTTGGTTTCTAAAATATTTTAGAAACTCCTTTATATTTTTTGTAAATGTCCATATTAAGTGCAACGGACAACCTGTTAAGCATTGCTTTGTACTCTCAAATAATGAAGCTCAATTAAGTAAGTGTTCAATTTTGAATTGAAATGTACAATATTTATGATGTATTTATGACACACACTTGGTGTGAGCTGGAATACAATATTTATAAACTTATCAATCAATAGGCTTGTCCACATTTAGTAACAAAGCCTAAAGTTTAAATCACATCACAATCTGACCAGTCGGTCACGGATCAGGGCATCATTATTCATTATTTTATGGATAAGAAACCTTTTTGGGTATGGCACCTGTGGATTTCTGGATTTAATGTAGATTTTTGAAAGAGACAGTTTTCGGGTATGAAATAATTTTTCATAACCAAGACACAACTGTCTTTCACCATACTAAGTTTTAGAATTGGTGTCCATAGTTTAGCTAAAAACTTAGTTATGAATTCAATTGTTCGGTTGTTATCATTATTTTGACACACGGAATAGTTATTTCCTAAATAACATATTATATCGTCTTGATATGTAACAGACCTAGAATGGTCATATGTTTTTTAAATAGGTATTAAAAACGGATACCTATACAACAGAGACAAAATAATTTTTAAGAATTGTCTTCGTAAGGATATCCTATCTAACTCCAGGCAGTACTAAAAAACCTAGACAGGTATTTCAATTATTGAAATTGTTCTTACGGTTTAAGTCTAGGGTATTTTATGTATACCATCTTGAAATTCCCACGTGTTAAAACACGGTTTACCTCTAGGGTACTTCAAAACACCTTCAACTTCCCACGTGTTAACACACGGTCAACCTCTGGGGTGTAGAATTACCTTCGTAATGACACACGGTCAACCTCCAGGCGTATTAGTTAAGCAATAATTTGAAACGAATTAGGAAACTCCCACGTATTAACACACGGTTAATCTCTAGGGGTTGATTTGCCTTCGTGATGACACACGGTCAGCCTCCAGGCGTATTCGTTATATTTTAAACAAATTAATAAACTCCCACGTATTAACACACGGTTAATCTCTAAGGGTTGATCTGCCTTCGTGATGACACACGGTCAACCTCCAGGCGTATTTGTTAAGCAATATATTTCAAAATCACTGATAAGCACTAAATATTGTCAAACTGCTTGATGCGAACCCGTTTTATCCAAGTCGTCTGAGTATAAATGATTAGCCTCCATTTGCATTCCTTGGATTTTACTGTTTTTGCGCTGCCAGCGCTCGATCTTTTACTCATGTTCCCTTTTGGGAATATTTTTGTAAGTACATAATAACTCGTTTTATGGTTCGCAGTTCAAACTAGTAGGTAGTCGATTTGACCACCTTCTTTTTCCATTTTGAATTTCTTAAGATATTCTTCAGTTTTTTTTACTGTACGCTTAGACATCTTACTAAATATGATTAGTTAGTTAATCACAAAAACATTTTGATACGAAAATCACTGAGAGTAATTAATTTTTAAATACACGTACGTTCGATGCTACGCATGATAAAAGAATGAAGCCATGACTCGAGCAGGAGTGAGGAGTCGAGCCGAGTATAGTGTTGCCTTTTTAAAAAAATATTTGGTGTTTCCAAATAATCTCTGAAAATGCGTTGATGCTAGCAAGATAGGGGGACTACCTGGTTTATATCTGAAGAATGGAGCGACGAAATATAATTTATATAATACAATATTGTTGAGTAAAAATGTAGTTACATTATTTTAGGCTTATAAATTACTTCTAATATATAAAATTCTCGTGTCACAGTTTTCGTTGCCATACTCCTCCGAAACGGCTTGACCGATTTTGATGAAATTTTTTGTGCTTATCCGGTATCTATGAGAATCGGCCAACATCAATTTTTTTTTTAATTTATATGGCAAAACAACGTTTGCCGGGTCAGCTAGTTTATTTATAAAATTCTGAAACGGATGAATAAGAATGTGGAGCTCGCTAAGACCATCAAACAGCGGATCAAACGTCCGCAAGGTTTAGCCCTCGATGCCTTGTACGTGGTCCCTGGGTGGTGCTAAACGAGCAGTAAAATCTGGTGGTAGGCTTCGGCCGTGGCTTGTCACCACCCACTAGACAAAACCATGCCGCCAAGTAACCTAGTTGCGTTCCGGCATGATGTCTAGTGTAGCCATTGGGGAGGATAGGTCTGAGTAATCGTGCTGCATCGGAGAACTGTTTTCAACTCGTAGGATAATGACTCACCGGGTGACTCGTTTTGGAGGGTAGCGGGATCCGAAGCACAGTGCACCGCTGGCCGACCGCAGGTAGTAGGGAGCCCAAGTAGCATGCCAGCCACATGCAAAAGGCTGCCTCGCCACCTCGCGAAAAATCCCGGGAGGCTCCATCGTGCCGGCTGGCGACCGGTTTGAGAGGACCCGATGGCGAACTCGGGGGGGTTCGGGCGTCCCCGCAGTCTCCAAGCGAGTTTCCCAAAGGTGCGTTACCCCTATCGAGTTGCTTGGTTCCATTTGCAGCACTTCACTCAACTTCTGTTCTCCTCCCTATTCACTCCACTCCAAAATTAATGAAAGGTCCAAAGAAGAGTAAGGTAACACAGCGGTTGCACTTCCTCTCGTTTAAAGTGCACTTCTGTAACATCCGAGGAGTGCGCTCCAATCTCAATGATGTCCACCACCACCTCGAGACAGAGAGACCCCACCTACTCTTCCTAATGGAGACGCAGATCTGTGATCCGTCAGACTCGGCATACCTCTGTTACCCAGGTTACATCCTGGAGTCCAAATTCCACCCGCATGCCAGAGTGTGCATGTATGCCAGTGACAAGATCTGTTGTCAGCGTCTCCGTTACTTAGAAGTGCCGGACCTTTCAGTTATGTGGGTTCACATAGATACCGGCCTAGACCAAATGGTATACGCTGGTATTTATCGGTCACACAGCGGAGATCGGGAGACAACAAGGCTTATGAGTTATCTCAGCAGTACAGCGGACAAGGTTCAGCAACGTTTTCCCACAGCGCAGTTGGTGTTCCTGGGGGATTTTAACGCACACCACGGACAGTGGTTATACCCGTTTCAGGACACTGACCATGCTGGTAGAGAGGCTTTTAAGTTTTCGCTCACTCATGGCCTCTCTCAGCTTGTTGACGAGCCTACGCGCATCCCAGACGTTGCTGGCCACACTGCTTACTGCCTGGACCTTCTGCTGACAACCGATCCCGACAGATATTCGGTGTCCGTCACTGCACCCTTAGGGACATCCGATCACTGTCTGGTGAAATCTGTATCGCAGTACTCGCCACCTGACACCCGACCAAGTGGTTCTAGGCGAGTATGGCGTTACAAGTCGACAGATTGGGATGAAATGCGACATTTCTTCGCATCTTATCCGTGGCGGCAAGCTTGTTTTACATCAACCGATCCATCGTGCTGCGCTGATGCAGTCTCAAGTGTGATAGGTCAAGCAATGGAGTTCTTCATTCCCTACGCTGATCTATCCCTTGAAACCAAAGCTCGCCCATGGTTTAGTGCTGAATGCTCTTCCGCTGAAAAGCGTAAGCGAGAAGCGTACAAAGCCTGGGCAACCGCTCGCAGAAGCAAAGCCGATGACTCGCATGAACACAAGAAGAGGTACAATGCTGCCGCCAAGTCCTGCAAGAAGGTGATCAAAAGAGCTCGTTTCGCCCACATAGGCTGTATTGGAAACAGAATAGCGTCATACCCCTCGGGAAGCAAAGCTTTCTGGGCCCTCGCCAAGTCGGTCGAAACGAACCATCGCTGCCGCCACTGCGGAAACCTGACGGTTCTCTGGCCCACACCGCTAAAAAAGGCGGATTTATTTGCTAGTATCTTTGCGGAAAATTCTCGTCTAGATAGCCAAGGAAAAATCCCACCCCAATTACCTCAGTTCGGTCCTACAATGGGTACCATTCATAGTCGCCAAAAGGAGGTTCTTAAATGCTTGCTGCACCTAGACGAGAATAAGGCTAGCGGTCCAGATGGTATTCCTGCAGTGGTGTTGAAACGCTGCGCAGCTGAGTTGTCTCCCGTTTTGACGCGTCTCTATAGACTTTCTTTGGAATCTGGTAAAGTCCCAAAATCCTGGAAGCTGGCTAACGTACAACCAGTACCGAAGAAGGGAAGCCGTGCTGATCCTGTCAACTATCGACCAATCTCAATCACTTCCATACTTTGCAAAGTCATGGAACGTGTATTGAACAATCGACTCCTGGCATACCTCGAGACCAACGAGCTCCTAAGCGATAGCCAATATGGTTTCCGCAGTGGACGCTCGACCGGCGATCTTCTCGTGTATGCCACACACTTATGGAGTGAGGCCGTGGAGGGTCATGGTGAAGCAATAGCTGTTTCCTTAGACATATCCAAGGCCTTTGACAGGGTCTGGCATGATGGTCTCTTAAGCAAGCTTCCAGCATATGGTATACCGACCGGGCTCTGCGACTGGGTATCTGATTTTCTGAGAACGGTCGATTCGAGTAGTCTTAGACTCCTCTGACCTAATGGCGATTAATGCCGGGGTACCTCAGGGATCTGTTCTCTCTGTAACTTTATTCTTGCTGCACATTAATGACCTCCTAACACCAGGCATTATTGGATATGCTGATGACAGCACTGTTGTTGAGAGATATATATCCAATGCGCGAACGAGCGCCCATGAAATCCAGGTTTTGAGAAAGTCTATGATTGAGCGCGTTGATTCGACCTTGCGGAATGTGTCCGATTGGGGCGAATCTAACCTGGTCAAATTCAACGCCTCCAAAACACAAGCATGTCTATTCTCCGCAAAAAAGAGCACCTTTACTTTTACGCCCACTTTCCAGAATGTATCTGTTCCCATCACCGACCAACTAGGGCTTTTGAGCGTCACTATAGGTAACGTCCAAATTAAACTTCGGACAACAAATTGAGTCTATGGCAAAAACGGCTTCAAAAAATTTGGGTATCATCTCGAAGGTCCGGCGGTACTTCAGCCCTGAACGGCTGCTCAACTTATACACAGCCCAAGTGAGGTCGTGCATGGAGTACTGTAGTCACCTTTGGGATGGTTCTGCCAAATACCAGCTCGAAGCGCTAGACTCTGTTGACCGAAGAGCCCGTAAAATCATAAATAACAACAACCTTACAAATAAAATTGCAGACGCTTGAGCATCGTCGTAAGGTTGCTTGTTTGACAGTATTTTATCGGCTACATTTTGTTGAGTGTGCGAGTGTTCTTTTTGACCAAATTGAACCCACCCCTTTTTACCACCGGACTACCAGACGCAGACAGAACTTCCATCCCTATTTAGTGGATTTACTAAGAAGTCGAACAAAACGCTTCGATGGTTCCTTTTTGTTACGGATTGCCAAGGAGTGGAACAATCTGCCTGAGTCTGTTTTTCCTGACCACTACAGTCCTGGAACTTTTATGTGTCGAGTGAATAGGTTTCTCGTGGATGGACGTGTAACACCATAGTCTTCATGCGCACTTTCCATCAGGTGGCATGGAAGACAAACGTCCTATCCTTACAATATAAAAAAAAAAAAAAACTTGGGCCACGTCTTACGTCATGATAGATACCGTCTGTTGAAAACCATCATAATGGGTAGACTAGAGGGGAAGAGAAGAGCTGGTAGGAGGAAGATGTCATGGCTAAGCAACATCAGAGAGTGGACCGGTATCAAGACTGTGAAACAACTTTTGGACAGAGAGAAGTTTAGAAGTTTGACTTCCAACCTCAAGTAATGGAGAGGCAGTTCAAGAAGAAGAAGAATAAATTTCAGGTATTTTATAACTAGATATAGATTATGCTGCTGTTACACATGCTCATTTCAAGCACGAAAGCATGCTTCAATTGAGCACTTGCTTCAGTTGAGCATGTGTGTCGGAATGTTGCTCAAAATAAGCCTGCTCAGTTCGAGCACGCACGTGAATCGACAGGCTTGCGATTTTCGAGCATGCTACCAGCAGCACGGGTGGAAGGGGTATGCTTAAAGCACGTCTTATCATGTTTGCTTATTAACATGTAATCAGGTGTTCATCCTTAAATAAGCATACTTATTGTTAGTATGTAAATATAAACTGCTCCTAAGCATGCTCGTGTTGAGCATACTAAATAGCAAGCTTTTAAGCATGCTTTTTTTAAAGCATGTGTAACAGTAGCATGAGTTTTAAGCTCTTTGTGTATTTGCTCAATAGTGATGACTATTATTAATAGGATGTAGAATAATACTTTCAATCATAATAATGTATAATTTGCAAAAAACACACCCCTTAAGCATCAAATTCCACAAAATTTCCCTACCAGCACTCGATAAATTCACCCTATTATCCCACAAAGCACATAAAAGTAGACTTTACGTAATATATCAGGAGCTTTTCTTTAATAAACACTGTGGACGGGATGGTATAAATATGCAATTTGTTTTACTGTTACCAAAGCGAACCGGTGCCAATTTCCGAATATCGGGGTTTTCACTGACCCAGATTAAATCCGGATAGAATAAACTTTTTGTCTATGATATAACCTGAATTTTTGTGTTAACTATATTTGACTAGCTCTGGGTTAAGGAAGGATATTTTAAGTCTTTTGTGCTTGTTCGTGTTTTATAACGTTTTGGATCGAAGATGGTAAATAAAAAATAATAAAGGGGCTAAATATATATTTATGGAGATCGACATACCTGTGTGCAACATTACAGCTCAATCGACCAAGCCAGCCGATTAATTAAAATATGTACGATGTCTTTTTTTTAAAAATCGTTGTCTTAGAAAAAAAAATACAGATAATGAGATTATGTTTTGATTTCTGGTCCTCTTGATAAAGGGAATTTATAAGGACTGTATCAGCACTGTTGCATGGAACATAATATAGGTCCCAAAAGTTTATTCAAAAATTGTAACCGGCATAGTTTAAAAATATATATTTAATCTGTCTAATAGTAAAAAAAAACAGATATCATAAGCCCAAATCTAAATCCCAAATGAATATTGAACGCATTCGAGTTTTACGTAAAACTCAATTTCACTACAAATATAAAGGATGATATATTTCTAAAGCTTGAATTGAGTGGAATTTAGATTCATTTATAGAATGCCTGGCATTGCAATTGTCGGATTCGGTTTTAATTTCCGAACAGATCTAACTAACACACGCTAGCCTTGTATTTCGATGTGCGTGGGTGATGTCCTGTCAAGCTGTCATGTATGTGCGACTATTGTTTGACGACTATCAGCTATGACTGCACTCACTCCTGAGGAAGGTCTCCATAAGAGTTCGAAACTAATCGGACACCTCTTAGAATAAGGTGTGAGGAAAAGCCGCTTATGCATCAATAATAATTGATATGACTCACAAAATATTTTAAAAGTCTATCATGTATAGTTTGCTTACCGAGGACTTCATTTAGTATGGGCGATACATACATAACTTCACGCCTGTATCCTTAATGGGGTACAGGTATACGGTACCGATCACTACCTTCTCGTTCCCACGGGGGGCGCTCGCCAAAACGCAGTCAGCCCCATGGGAAATCGAGCGGTACCCCGGCGATGCCCTTACCGCCACGACCCTCTCAGAAAACGCTAGCAGAAGCTTCTAGCAGAATACGCTGACGTGGGGCGACCTGCTTCAGTGGTACCCTAGTGGGTAGAGATCAGGTTTATGGCAAGCATGAACATGTTAATAAGCATGATGTGTACGTATTAGAAAAAAACATACAAGTGTACAAAACTGTTGATTATAACGTTTACTTCAAACTTTTCCCATCAAGTATTTGGGCTGGAACTCCAACTTGTCAGAACGCTGAAACAACTTCTGACAAATCTTTACTTCAACTGTTTAAAAATATATAGCACTTGGAGCGAAAAAGTATGCAATAATTGATTTCTAGAAAACTCAATTTTACAATCGGATACATTTATGTCTCATTTTTAACTCATAAATAAACAGATTTTTTTATGAAACACAAAAAAAGATTATAAAGCGTACCGTGAAATACTCGATTAAACCTCAAACTGTACACACCTACACAAATATTATATTTGTATATTCAATTACTTTAACTTTCAATAGTACAAAAAGCATTTTTTTATTACTTTATCTGAAGGACCTCAAGTCTCTGGTTTTCAGATATTTCTTTTGTAGGATGAAAGATATCTAGTTCATTGAACAAAGTAAATGTCCTTGTCCAGTTGAGTAAAGAATTTAGGCACAGTTTGTGCGCTCCAGCGATTCGGTAAATAGTTGAGTGTCTGTTGCGTGGATTGGTTCGGATTCAGTTTTATTGTGTCCAATAAATGAAGGTTGAAGCGGTCAGATTCGATGTCGTAAAGGTTCAAAAATATCTAAGTGTCAGAAGCGATGTTGTGCTAAGACACCTCAAGTATGTAGGTTATATTTCATATATTATGTTTTAAGCCGGACTGTTAATTTTAAATAATTTTATCCCTATTAATTTGACATTTTTACTCGAAGTTTCGGTATCTTTAAAGTATTGAGTGAGCACAAGTTAAACTCGATGTTGTTGCACAAGAAGTTTTATGAATATAATTTACCTTATAATGGTTTACACCCATTATATTTCGTCGCTTCATTCTTCAGATATTATATAACAGGTAGTCCTTTTTAGGTACTAGGTAACTTCGCATAATTTAAAGTATCATAAAAAAACACTGTGGTGGGGCGCCGCGTGGCATGATCCACCCGGTTCGCGCCAAGCCCTCATTCTTTTTTCGTGCGTGGTAACAAGCATACGTCATTTACTTTAATCATTTACTTAAGTTTTTACAAAATGCCTAAACGTACAGCAGAAGAACAGCTTCAACATTATAATATAAAGATAAAAAAGTTGGAACAAAAAATAAATAAAAAACGGAAACAGCGAATTATTTCTTCCGATGAAGAAGAAATCTTACAAGGTAAGACCTACTTATTCGGTTTAAAAATGTTATTTAAAACATCAGAGCAGAAAATGCGTGTAATCTATAATAGATATATCACGTTAACTGCTCAATATCGTAATGATGTAAACTTTAATAAATTTTATCTGATCTTATCGATCACCTTTTGTTTTCAATACGATTACAGAAAATGCGGGTAATCTCAAGGAGATTTATCTCGTTGTCTGTAATACGTTATGGGCGTTATATTAATATGAATTAGACATAAACATGTCGCCTCCAAGGTTATTTAAAAAATCAGAGCAGAAAATGCGTGTAATCTATAATAGATATATCACGTTATCCGCTCAATATCGTAATGATATAAAATTTAATAAATTTTATTTGATCTTATCGATCACCTTTTGTTTTCAATACGATTACAGAAAATGCGGGTAATCTCAAGGAGATTTATCTCGTTGTCTGTAATACGTTATGGGCGTTATATTGATATGAATTAGACATAAACATGTCGCCTCCAAGGTTATTTAAAAAATCAGAGCAGAAAATGCGTGTAATCTATAATAGATATATCACGTTATCCGCTCAATATCGTAATGATGAAAAATTTAATAAATTTTATTTGATCTTATCGATCACCTTTTGTTTTCAATACGATTACAGCTGAAATAAATGCTGAAATCTCAGCAGCCATAACTGACATAGCACGAGCACGTGACAAAAAAAAAAACAAAAATCCAAAACTTTCAGCAACAGCTGGGGTACGGTATTACCACCATAAATCGAGAGATGGACGTCCTCCCTGAGACGGAAGAAAACAAAATGAAGGCCTTCCGTCACGTAAGTGATGGATGCTGCCTATTATCAGACCTCCACTTTATGTTCACCAAAGATAGGGTAAAACTGATTTTACCTAATTTGGATACAAACTTTAAACATGTTATACAAGACTCCGAAAGAGACGAAACTTTATTCGGAAGTTCGTTGCCGGAAAAAATAAAGGCAAGTAAAGCCATCGAAAAGTAGGGAGCCCTAATTAAAAAAGGCCCAGCCAAAACAGTCTCCTCTCAAATATCAACGGTCAACCGGTCGTCTCAGCAGGGAAACTGGACAGGACCTCCTCGTTACCCGTCGTTCAGGGGGGGGCGGGGAGGTCAGAGGAAACCGATAGCAGCTCAAACACAGCGGCGCCCTCAATCGAACTCTGCGTTCAACACCAAGTTCCAGCCGCAGACTTAATCCAGGACGCGTGCTCCGACCCAACATTAATCAAGGTACATGCAGGTCGAAGTAATTTATTTTATGATTGTCGGACAAAAGTAACTAAAAACGAAGTTATATTGAAGTGGATAAATTATGGATTTAGAATACCATTTGATACTCAAATTTGTCAGTATTCTATTCCTAAAAATAATTTGTCATCATGTGAAAAAAGAGACATGAAAATAGCTATAAATAAATTATTAGACTTAGGGGCTATAAAACCTTGTTCTCCTTCAAATGATCAATTTATTTCAAATATATTTTTAGCTCCGAAACCTAACGGAGAAAAAAGGTTTATACTAAATTTAAAATCTTTAAACAAGTTCGTAACAATAGTACATTTTAAAATGGAATCTTATAAAACAGCCTCGAAATTAATTCCTCGTAATGGATACTTAGCCAACATAGATATGAAAGAATCATATCTACTTATACCGTTTTTTGTTAGTGACAGAAAGTACCTACGATTCGAATTCCAAGAAAATGATTCGTCTGAGCCGATCACAACGAGTTCACAGCAATGCCGTATGGATTATCGGTAGCTCCGTGGGTATTTACAAAAATTATGCGTGAAGTAATGAGTCATTTGAGAAAACAAGGTTTTAAGTCTACTACCTATTAAGACGATCTTCTTATTGGAGATACATATGAAGAATGCATGATTAATGTACGAGAAACTTTGAAGTTATTACATTGTCTAGGTTTTATTGTAAATTTCGATAAAAGTCACATTGTACCAAAAAAGTCAATCAAATTCTTAGGTTTTATGTTCAACACAGAACAGATGTCTATTACGTTACCTGGCGATAAGCGGCATAACATTGCACAGTTAATAAATAGGTACATTAATCTTAAAACTTGTTCATTACGAAATTTCGCTAAACTTATAGGTGTATTGATCGCAGCCTGTCCAGCCACAAAATATAGATTCTTATATACAAAAATATTAGAGAGACAAAAGTTTTTAGCCTTAAATAAGTTCGGAGGAAACTATGAGGTGAAAATGAATCTTAATAAGATATTACTAAAAGATTTATGGTAGTGGAAAAATAATATTAATATTATTTCTTGTCCAATCATTACTCAAAATTATAAGTCAGAAATTTACACCGACGCATCTAGGACAGGCTGGGGAGCAGTATGCAAAAATAATAAATATAGTGGTTCATGGACGAACAGTGAAAAAGAAAATCACATGAACTTTTTAGAATTACTCGCGGTTTTGTTAGGTCTCAAAAGTATAGCTAGTGAAGGAAAAGATTGTGCAATATTATTACGTATTGACAATACTACCGCCATTAGCTACATTAATAGGATGGGAGGTATTCAGTTCCCACATTTGAATATTTTAAGTAGAGAAATTTGGCAATGGTGTGAAAAACGCAATTTATGGATATTTGCTTCTTATGTTAACACCAAAGAAAATCGAGCAGATTTCGAGTCCAGAAATGGGCCCTCTCGGATAGCGCTTTCCAACTTATTGTAAATAGTTTCGGGCCCATTAAGATCGACTTGTTCTCAAGTCGAGCCAATGCCAAATGTTAATTATTTGTCACCTGGAAGCCTGAACCTGATGCAGTCGCAGTTGATGCATTTACAATAAGCTGGGCTGACTTGGATTTTTATGCATTTCCTCCCTTTTCTCTTGTATTAAAATGTATACGAAAAATCATTGATGATAAAGCCGAAGGGGTACTTGTATTCCCCTTCTGGCCTTCCCAGCCATGGAGTCAGCACCCACTGCACTCCAGCCTTACCCTGGGTGCCGCGAGGCTCTCCGGGCGTCGTTCAGCCGGCGCAGCTGCCCACCAGAGGCTCTCACGTTGATGCTCGCCTCGCTCGCAGACACTACTGTTCGCCAGTACAACGTCTCATTGAAGTTATGGTTTCAAGAAGTGTGGTTATGAATTAATAGTTTCGAAAAATCCATTCCATTATTTCTTTGATTCTTAAACGAGCAATTTAATAAGGGATGTTCTTACGGTTCATTAAATACACATCGATCTGCATTATCTCTTTTATTAGGAGAAGAGATAAGTGATAATAGTTGTGTTAAACGCCTCTTAATAGGAGCCTATAAAACTAAACATATTAAGCCTAAATATTCATTTACTTGGGATCCAAATTTAGTATTAAATCAACTGTCTTCTTGGTATCCAAATATTAACTTATCATTAGAAAATATTACAAAAAAAAAAAAAAAAAACTCGTTACATTATTAGCTTTATGTACCGGTCAAAGAGTACAGACATTGTCTTTAATTAAATTAGAAAATATTGTTTTTCAATCTGATAAAGTAAATATTATTATAACAGATATAATCAAGACTTCCGCTCCAAATCGTGAACAGCCCTTATTATCTCTCCCAAACTTTCAAAGCAATATCAACATATGCCCAGTATCAACTTTAAAAGAATATATTTTTATTACAAAAAATATCTGAGGTTCAAACTCCGGGAATCTCTTCGTAACATTCAAAGCTCCCCACAGAACTGCATCAAGTCAGACGCTAAGTCGATGGATTAAGCAAACGCTCGCCACGAGCGGCATTGACATGAGCGTTTTAGTGCGCACAGCACACGACACGCGTCGACCTCAGCCGCGCGCGCGCTCGGTATCAGTGTCGATGTCATTCGAAAAACGGCCGGGTGGACACAAAACTCACAGGTGTTCGCAAAGTTTTACCATCGGCCTTTAGATGATCAACAAAATAACTTTGCTTTGTCGATACTTAATCGAGACATGAACAATACTTAACCTAATATTAAAAATAGTTATTGAATATTACGTATTTTGATATTAAGTAAATTACTACATTAAAAATTATGTGTCTATAAATAGACTATCACTAAGTTTCATTAATTTAAGCTGATTATAATTTCTAGCAACTCAAATAAAGTAAGATTATTTGAAGCTCATTATGCAATAATACTAATTATTAAGTACTATAATAATAAAATATGTAATTACATATTTATATCTTTACTTATTTCAATTCCAAGTATATACCTAAACAAAACTTTCTATCTCTGAAAATCTACCTGTTATATAATATCTGAAGAATGAAGCGACGAAATATAATAGATGATTAAACGAACTTCTAAGTGAAGTTCTATCGCTATTATATGAGTCGCTTCATTCGAAGATATGACGTACCCACCCACCCCAGAACCCATTTAAAAGTTTCGTTTAGGGTCTCTAAAGAATGAGGGCTTGGCGCGAACCGGGTGGATCATGCCACGCGGCGCCCCACCACAGTGTTTTTTTTATGATACTTTAAATTATGCGAAGTTACCTAGTACCTAAAAAGGACTACCTGTTATATAATATCTTCGAATGAAGCGACTCATATAATAGCGATAGAACTTCACTTAGAAGTTCGTTTAATCATCTATTATACTAGTTGACGGATGAATAAACTTAAGAACTATATAGACAATAGGTTTGTTCGACGACCGAACACATTTCGGTGTCCTGATAACTCCAATATCAACAAACCAGTTCTGGGACAGTTTGGAAATTAATGGAACTAAAACGTCACCACTACCGTGATGATGACTCAAAAAAGGCCATTACTTAATAAATTAGTCAGTTTTTTTCTTGCACCATTGGCGTAAGGGCGCTGTCTTTTTTAATCTTTTTTTATTCATACCATAATTCTCGAGATTCATAATTTTTCCTCGCCCCCCCTCCCTTTCTTATCTATCAGTCAAACATTTCTTTCTTTCTTATTTCAGGTGGTTCCCTTTCTATACTTTCTCTTTTTTTCAGTGTTTTATCGGAGATTAATTTTACTGCTTCCCTGCTGGACTGGGAGCGAAAGGAAAATATAGAAAATATATACCAGACGCTTCTCCTCCCGGGCTTATTGTTAAAAGCAGTTAAGGGGTAGAGGTTTTATTGGCGTTTTTGCGGGTCATAGGCTGACCCCTGTCACTACGATAGTCTCACTCATTATCATATTATTACAATAGCTCCAAATTTATCAAATGTGACATGTAAAAGTCAGTTGAGGGACAGAGGTTTTATTGGCGTTTTTGTAGGCAATAGGCTGACCCCCCGTCACTGTTATAGTCTCTATCCATTATTATAATACCTCCATAGTCAAACGTATGTATGTATGTAAAAGTAAGCTCATCCTTCAGTCTCATATCTATTATTAATTTTCTTCATATTTAAGAGCAAAGTAAACCACACATCAGCGGTGTAAGTCTTCGCCGAACGAACAGTACCTACACGTGCGACATTCCCATGGGCGTCATTTGTAAGAGTCAACTAACGGTTAACAACTAGTGTACGACGAAGTCTCTTTGTGAAGTTTACCCTTGCCAACTGAAATACGTTAATATAAATTTAGAATTATTTAATAAAATAATTTTCTGAAGCTAGAAAATGTCGTATAGTAGGAGTATATACAGAGTGTTTGGTCCATCGCCAGCCAAATTGATATAGCCTGTAGAGTAGGTTAGCTGCTATGCCTAACTGGCCATAAAACTTTCAAAAACCATGTGGTTTTTTTTTATAGGATTTTTAAACTTTTTTTGTTTGTCACCCCGAAATTATCATAAAAAAGACGTGTGGCACTCGGAGACTGCCGCGGTAAAGCTATTGCATAGCATTTTTAATCAACTAATGCAATTATAATTATTTATTTATTTTATATAAGTTACCTTGTTTTTGTTTTATATGCCTACAAAATTTCGGAATCAAAAACAAATAAATTCAGTCTTTGCCTTTACATGCGTATAAAAATATTAAAAATAATCTGGTCTTTCCCCTCTCTATTGATATTCCACATGCTTTAAAAACTATCCAGAATATCGCGGAATAGGTCAAATTAATGAAAGGGGTCGCGTAAAGCTAAATTCAAAATTGTGGTAAAAAATATTTTATCCATAAGTTGTCACATGGGAAATAGGTAGAAGTTCCAGTCGCCCTGTATAAATATTTATTGCTCATATTATAAAAAAATAATTGTTCAAAAATCATTGCTAAATAAACCCATTAATTAAAAGAAAAAGGTAACCTTTAACAAAAGAATTCTACTGAATAAATGCGTGCAAAAGCGCAATACAGCAAAGGTAATATTTATGCCCAGATATGAAAGAATAGTTGGTATTAAAGTTATTGATGTTATTGTAGAATATTCTACAATCGCCTAGTACCTTCATATGGTGAAACGTTTATATAACAGCTTCTCTATTTTTCTTTCTCCTTGAAGGAGTTTTTGTATAAATTATGGAAGCCGGAAAAGAAAATACGGAGACCCAATTTATGGACATCATTAGTTTATACATAGATGGCAGGATCAATGATACGCAATTAACCCAAGGAGCACTAAAAGAGTTACACACTACATCCGCTTCTTATCCGAGAAAATAATAATCTAAAAATTTTGTATGAAATGACGGATGTCGGATTCATTCAGTAATAGTTCTACGGTTACGGCGCACCGTCATTTCTTGGATTCAGATTGGAAAAGAATCGGATGATGAGGGTTTCCTTCCTAAGTCAATATGCTTGATTTTTAACCTTAATGACACTAATTAATATATAATAATTTTGATAAATCGTGAAGTGCAAACGAATACAACCCAACCTGTGCGACCTGTACTCCAAGTATCAACCAACCAAAAGAGTTTGTATTTGGTAACCTTAAACCAAAAATACTACGCGTATTATTTTCAATTCCCACCTAACTTCTATACTAATTTAACAAAGCTTTCAATTTCAAGTAATTTAAACATTTATACAAATAACTAGCTGTTGCGCGCGGTTTTACCCGCTTAATTTCGAATCCCGCGGGAATTTCGGGATGAAAAGTAGCCTATGTGGTATTCCAGACTGTACACAATCACTATTCCAAGTTTTATCCAAATCCGTTGCATCTTTCTCCCGTGATTGAGGAACAAACATCCATACATCCATACACCCAGACATCCAAACTTTCACATTTATAATTATTAGTTAGATAACGCAATACGTATAAATTCCTTAATAACTTTGTTCTGCCAACTTGAGAATGTACTTGAAATATAAAAATTACATATTAATAGCATTTCGAAAACAGGTAAACTTGTAGCTTTATCGGAATTTTCTTATTTTTACACTTTTTACTCGACACATTTCTATTGCTATAAAATATTATTCTCATGAGTATCAAGTATTGCAGGAGCGAAATAACGGGTGGAGCGGGAAGAAAAATAAACAGATGTCGGGTTTCCCCATGACATGAATAAATAAGCAATATGCCCCGTACTTTGTTTTTATTTTTGTAATAATATAAAATAGTTAAACTACATATAAAATAAAAATATTCAAAAAAAAAAATAAAACCAACTTCAAATTGAAGTAAATAAAAACGATAACTTCTGTCGCAAGTAACTCACTTCAATATACCAACTAAGTATTTTTTGAAATCGTTGCCATTTAACGATTGATTCGTATCATCGTATGCTTTAATTTAATTACTTTTACTTTAATTCGGGCAGGACTTACCTCAAAGAATACTTAGTTGGTGTATTAAAGTGAGTTTACTTAAGACAGAAGTTATCGTTTTTATTTACTTTTTAGTAAAATTTTGAAGTCGATTTTATTTTTTTCTATTTCTTTGTTTTTTTTTTTATTTAACATAAGTCGTAAGGTAAACTAGGTAAGTCCATAACAGTACCCTATATTGGTACTGAAGGTAAATATACATTTTTCTTTCTTTCTGCGGTTGTAAGTGAATTTTTGGTTGTGTTGTATTATTTATAAACTTACGTAAGTAAGTTACAATTGAGTCGGGATCTTTTTTTGAAATTGTAATTAAAGGCCAGGTACTTGGACAATACCATGTACCACAAAAAAAGAATTACTTAAATCGCACTTGTACCTCCCGAGATGTGCCAACACAAACATACAAACACACAAACACACTTACACTTTTGAAGGGCACATTTGTTCAGACACTGATATAGACTAACGTATTCGAAAACAGGACAGTTTTGGAAATGTTACCTACTTTAATACGGGTCAAATTGATAACCTCCATTTACTGAGGTCGGTTAAAAAATGAGAAAAAAAATATGAGATTTTATATTGTCAAATTATGTTTTATGGTGCAGTCGTTTATTTATTTGATGTTTATTAATTAATAAATATTTCTAACATTTATCCAGCAAAATATCCAGCTCGAATTAAGTTTTTTAAAGATCTTGACAAGGAATCAAGATAATAGATACATAAACTAAAAGAATACATATTGAATTCTTGAATCTTACTAATATTATAAATGTGAAAGTTTAGATGTATGGATGTGTGTTCCTCAATCACGGGAAAACGGCTCAACGGATTTGGACGAAATTTGGAATAGTGGTTGTGCAACAGTCTGGAATGGCATAAAGGCTTTTTATCCCGAAATTCCCGTGGGATTCGAAATTTAGTCAGCTAGTATTAGAAATAAACATATAAGCACATCAATGACTTCACGGCTAATATCTGTGTTTATCACAAAAGTATCAGTGTGATCTTTACCCTTACCGGGATTTGAAGTAAGGTCCTCTGGCATTAAGAGCGTTATCACCGTTACACCGCGGCCGCTTTATAAATTATAAAATTGTTACATAATGAGTAATCAACGTAGACTATCATACCCGCTTCATCTCACAGCAAGCTGAGGTGGACGG
Organism: Stenoptilia bipunctidactyla; assembly: GCA_944452665.1. Taxonomy (NCBI): domain Eukaryota; kingdom Metazoa; phylum Arthropoda; class Insecta; order Lepidoptera; family Pterophoridae; genus Stenoptilia; species Stenoptilia bipunctidactyla. Next base: position 11,574,687 of record OX101740.1, on the reverse strand, counting down.
ATGGATATAAACATGTAGCGACATGCGACATCAGAATATTTTGTAAAACCTAACTTAAGCATCTACAGTGGGCAGTTGTGACCCTCACCCGCTTTTTTGCACTAAGCGACGCTAAAATAAATATACAGGTAAGTTTATATCGTACCGAAGAAACTAACATTTAAATTTGGCTGGTGACTAAAAATCAACCCTGTATACATGAATATAAACAAATTTTGTATTATTAAATCAAATTATACTATAAAAAGGTGTTCTGACATAAAACTTTAGAATATAATATCTATTTTAGTAGTTTAGTAACTCGACGACCACTTTGGCGATGGGGTAAAGCTATCTGCCTCAGACGCCAGTGGTTGCAGGATCAATTCCCGCACGGAACCAGAAAAAAAATGTTCCGGGCCTGGGCGTTTATTAAATATGTATAATATCTAGGTCCCCCTAGTTCACTACATGATATCTCATAACACAAGCTTTGCTTACTTTGAGGCCATGTAGTTCGTGTGATTGTTTGGGGATGCTATTTTATTTTATTACTAGCCACCGCGCGCGGTTTTACCCGCGTAACTTTTGATCCCGTAGGAACTTATATAACTATAGCCTATAACCTTCCTCAAGAGTTGGGCTATCAAATGCAAAAAGACTTGAAGTTTCTGAGATTAGCGCGTTCAAACAAACAAACAAACTCTTCAGCTTTATATATTAGTAAAGATTATTTATTATTTATCTTAGAACGGTTTTAGTAAAGCAAAAACTATATTTTAACATTCATCAAACAAGCTTCTGAACAAATGGTAGTGTTCAACTAGGCTATTATTTAATTCATTTTATCATCCTCAGGTTTTAGATAATTGCATATTTGCTGAATAGGATAGCAATAATTTAGTCCATGCTCAAAAACATTTTTCTACGGTTTGAATTAACTACCTACTATTTCTTTGTTTTATGATTTTAGAAATATTTAAAAAGAACGTCTCTGACGCTTGAAAATATTATAACTTTTCAATTTCCTGGTAACGTCTGTTTCGATAAATAAGGAAAATATTGGGCCAGTATACTACCCTGAGGAATCAGGCAATTTCTCAAGTAATATCTTCTTATATTTTCAATGTTTGTCTACATTTACAGAGATGGGCTATGAATAATTCAAGAGACAGGCTCATCTCTTGCAGCAGCTTAATAGGTGAAACGGTATCAAAAGAAATTTCATATAACTAGCTTCAAATATTTTTATAACCTTAAAATAGAAAAGTAGTTTGTATTCAGAGATAAATTTAATAATTCAGCAGCCTTAAGCTATTATGATAGTGAAGAAGAAATATTTTTTTTATGCAATGTTAATATTTTAAATATTTTAGTACATATAATAATGAATGTTGTTAATGCTATTAAATATTTTAATACCTAATGCCGATATACTTTCTAAATATATTTTTGAGGTCTAGTGGTTTATTGAGTTAGGACATTTGCATATTTTTGAACGGACTTCATTTTTGAAAATCATTTTAAATAGTTTGAAAGCTGTAATACGTTTCAACTTATATATATTTAAAATTAGCACCACAAATCCTAGTGACCTGAGAAGATTCATATTCTCTGAGACTGGGTCTTAGCGGAGGTTTAGAACAAAGAGGTCCAATATTCATTGTTTTCTACTCAAATATTTGGTACCAACAATTCAGCCTGCTTTGTACTAAAGTTAGTTATTAGCTAACTTAAACTCTCAGCTAAAAGGTACGGACTGTTTGAAATTGGTTTCAAATGTTTTATTAGCGATTGGACCTGCGTTTGACCTACATATCGTAAGTGAAGATAAGACCGAAAATAGAACACATCTGAATAATGGTTGTACGCATTGTTTCACATAACTTTTCAACTCCTATAATCGGAAGTCCGAAAATTTTTCTCATACCATTTAAAGTCATAATGATCATTCTTCATAACAAAATTAAACACTAAATAGTAAAAATTACAATTATTGAAATTCATAATACCTATCACTCTTTATACACTTTGATTTATTTGATTTATTATATGTGTTTATAATAATGATCGAAACTCATAATCGTTTCAGTAAATAATTTTATTGAAAATCATAATGTCTATATTCATACCTTTTTTGTACAAATAACATTGTGATAAAAAGGTTATGTGTCAAGAAAGGCTCCTGCACCGAAAGATGTTGTCGGTACTGTCCGGTCGGTACCAGAACCCCGACATTGTCAATAGTGAAGCAATAACTCATCGACACAAAAAATATGATAATATTGTCTGTTATAAAGCAAGCTATTCTGAATAATGACATTATATTTCGCAGCTTAATTCTTTGCGATTTATTAGGTTTACTTATTGTAGTATCGGTCCCATGTGTCAGCCTTGCACGGTTATTTTAGAGTCTTTTTTTTTTTTTTTTGTATAGGCAACACTGCTTCACCTCCGGCTCCTAATTAACCGGCCCTTTTGGAATCATTGCATGCTAGTTTGTCTTCCATACAAATACCAAAATTCTATTACTACTAGCGCTACGCGCCGGGCACTACTGGAACTTTTGTATTTTTTTCTGCGTTCGATATCGATATGTATATCTACAGTACCAGGCAGCGTATTTATAGTATAGTATTCAACCAATCAAATTTTTGCACTCGTTGCATTTGCTTATTTTTCTGTGTGTTTTTTGTCGCTGAATTCTTTTGTTAGTGTTTTCTACAAAGTGCGTTGAGTAGAGTGTTCACTCCTCGCGTTTTTACGATCTCAAATCAAAGATTTTACTTTTGTGAAGTGATATTTTTACATAGGATGCTGACTTTCTAGTGAGATAGTGAGTTAAGAAAAGGAATTGCATTGATTGTGAATGACTGGTGCAAGGAGGTGAACAATTTGTGTGGCAAAAGCATTGAGTTTGATGAAAACGACCCGAACAAATCTATGGCCTATAATTATTATATCAAACACAAATAATTAAGAAAAAATAAATAATTGTCTGAGATGCATATTGTTTTATTACCCCCAACTCGCATAGCATCATGGTTTGTGCAGTTTATTTCAACTTATTAGTATTGCGCAGTTTGCACAATTGTAATAACTGGTACTACAATAAGCGGTACGGCCGGGCTGCACTCTAGGGTTGTTTTGGTCAAAAAGGTTCCTAGAGTGGATACTGTGTGGCGCTAAAGTGCAAAAACCGCGAGACGGTCATCTATACTTTAGTACTTATATTCATCTATGAATCATTGTTCGTTCCCGTGCTCAAGCCTTCGCACGTGTTCCTGGCAACGCTCAGGACTTCATTGTAACGGTCATCTAGTGTTACACAAAGCTCTCAAGATGGGGAAGAAGCGCAAGAACGAAGATAAGAATGAAATAATACGAAGAAAAATAAGGAGACTCGAAAATAAGCTGAAGAAAAGAATTCGCGTTATTTCATCTGACGAAGAATCCATCGAATTTAAGTAAATTATGTAACAATGTCATTTAACATTGTTTAAAAACTTGTATTCTGCGCGTCTGTCTGCAGATATACTTACTTTATAACCCAATTTGTACTTATTTAAAGTACTCACTTGTCAAATGACACAAATTTGTACCACGCCTGAGGGTAGGTACTGACTAAAAAATATAATATAAAATAATGCTTTACTTAAGCACAACACACTTACTTTATAACCCAATTTGTACTTATTTAAAGTACTCACTTGTCAAATGACACAAATTTGTACCACGCCTGAGGGTAGGTACTCACTAAAAAATATAATATAAAATAATGCTTTACTTAAGCACAACATACTTACTTTATAACCCAATTTATACTTATTTAAAGTACTCACTTGTCAAATGACACAAATTTGTACCACGCCTGAGGGTAGGTACTCACTAAAAAATATAATATAAAATAATGCTTTACTTAAGCACAACATACTTACTTTATAACCCAATTTATACTTATTTAAAGTACTCACTTGTCAAATGACACAAATTTGTACCACGCCTGAGGGTAGGTACTCACTAAAAAATATAATATAAAATAATGCTTTACTTAAGCACAACATACATTATTTGTGCCCGGTAGCATTTATGAAATAAAACGTATTCATGATAATATCAAAAATTATACTACAGAACTAAACCTATTTTAAAAATACCCACAAAAAAAAATACGAACATGGTGAAGTTCTAATCATAGCTTCACCGAACAACCGTGAATCTATCGTGGAAGTCATTCCCGAAAGTTCACCACATCACGAAGAATCGCTTGAAGAGGAGGCATGTATGAACGAGGCAGTTCCTCATACGTCGTCGTCGGCACAGAATCCAGTACCTTCGACGTCGGATCTCACAAAGGAGGTACGAGGAGACAGTGGTATTGATGTCGAAATACTGTCATTATTAGGGGAAGTTCCCCAGTCGCAAGATATTTTGGGAGATGAAATTAATAAAAACATATCCGATAGATGGCAGCTCATACTTACCAAGGGTCTCATCAAAGAAACAAAACAGTCCTTGTTACAAGAATATCGGGTACCCAAAAACTGTGAAATGCTATTAACGCCTATCCTCAACCCTGAAGTTAAAGCGGATATTTCAGAACTGACAAGCAAAAAAGATTTTTCCTTAATGCTTAGTCAAAAACAAATCAGCATTGCTTTGGCTGCATTAGCGCAAACGACAGAGAAAGTCATTACAAAGAAATATTCATCGCAGGATATTCTAAAACCCTTAAGTGATGCAAGCAAATTATTGTGCGATTCCTTCTACTACATAACGAAGGCCCGAAGAAATTTAGTTATTAATACTATCAATGCAGAACTAAAAGATACCCTTCGTCAGACCACCATAGATACATTTTTATTTGGGACCGATTTACCAGAAAAGTTAAGGTCCGCAAAAACTATACAAAAAACCGGAGAATCCCTTAAGCCTTCACAACCATTTATTTCAAACAGAAACAACCAAAATTATAGGATTACTTCTCAAAATTGTTTAAACTGGAAGCCCCCGCAACGGAAGCCTGCTGCGCGGCCCGAAGCGGGGAGACCTCGCCCGGTGCAGCGCTCGGGACCGCCGCCGCCACCTCCGCCGCCGCCGCGACACACCCCGAACTACACACGCTCACGCTCGCCGCCCAAGAAATACAACAGGAGATATTAACATCTGAGGTCAGTTATTCTGGCCGTCTAAAGCTAGTTTACAAAAATTGGTTAAAAATAACTAATGATCCTATAATTTTGTCCTGGATTAAGGGATATAAAATACCGTTTATTAAAAAGCCCTTCGGAAATAGTAATCCTGACTCAAGATATAAATGACGCCAGATAAAAATTTTAACGATTTTAAAATTTGCATAGATTACTTGATTCGAATAAAAGCCATACCTAAGTGTACATACGATAGTGAACAGTTTGTATCCGATATATTTTAGTACCTAAACCAAACGTAGACAAAAGGTTCATATTGAATTTGAAAAAATTAAACAAGTTTGTTGAAACCGTCCATTTTAAAATGGAAGGCTATAAAACTGCATCTAAATTCGTTACCGAGCGATGTTTTGTGTCAACTATTGATTTAAAAGACTTATATTTTTTTCCACCAGTTCATAACTCGCACAAAAAGTACTTAAGATTCAAATTCAATAACAAACTATATGAATTTAATTGTCTACCTTTACAAAACTTTTAAAACCTGTTATGGAATTTTTGCGATCACATCAAAGAAATATGATATCAGTTATTTATCTCGACGATATTTTTTGCGTTGGTAAAACAAAGGCAGATTGCTATAATAACGTACTTTTTACAAAGACACTTTTAGAAAGTTTAGGCTTCTAGATTAATTGTGATAAGAGTTCTTTACAACCCTCAAACACATTTAAATTTCTAGGCTTTGTATTTGATTCCCAAAACATGGTTTTAAAATTACCTCAAACAAAGAGGGTAAAAATAAAACAATCTCTTTTAAAAATCTTCGAAGCAAAAACAATTAAGTTACGTAATTATGCACAATTGATTGGACTTCTCATATCGGCTTGCCCTGCTATTCAATATTCGTGGCTTTATTCTAAACGTCTTGAAAGACTTAAGTATTTAAGTTTATGTGAAAATTCATCATATGAACGACAGATTAGTTTATCATTAAATATCCGGGAAGATGTTTATTGGTGGCTAGACAAAATTGATAATGGTTATGCTAGCTTAAGATCTGATGATTATAAAATTGATATTAATTCTGATGCTTCTCATTCAAGCTGGGGTGCCTCGAGTAATAACAAGGAATGTTTTGGTTATTGGAAGGAGTCTGAAATGACACTTCATATTAATTAATTTGAATTAAAAGCGGCATATTTAGGTTTAAAAACGTTTGCTAAAGAATTATCTGATTGTCAAATTTTGTTACGCATTGATAACGTAACCGCGATATCTTGCATTAATAGTATGGGCAGCATAAAGTACCCAAATTTAAATGATATGTCCAAAAAAAAAAAAAAAAAAAAACATATGGCAGTGGTGCGAAACACGTAAAATTAAAGTATTAGCTTCTTATATTAATACGAAGGACAATTTTTTACCCACGGCATTGTCTCGCAAAAAGTTTCTAGATACTGAATGGGAATTAAGTGAACATGCTTATTGTGGTATTAAACGAGTATTTGGTGAAATAGGCCGAGGGTATATTCGTAGTACTAAATTGGCCCACACAGCCATGGTTCCCATTATTGAAAAAGATATCTATTTCTAAATCAATTTATTTTGAACCCAATATTAACCTTCTTCAATCTCCTATCAGATTGACACACAGCTTACACAATATACTCGGTTTGATTGCCGTGAAGTTATCAGGCAGGTTTTATTAAATAAATCGTTATCTGTTGATTCTACAGAAATAATGTTATCTTCTTTATCTAGTAATACTTACAAGCAATATAACAGCTGTATCAAGTCTTGTTTAGTTATTGTTCCGAAATGCAGCACAATTACTTGACCTGTTCAGTTCATGTCGTAATTAATTTTTTAATCGATGTTTTTAACAAAGGTGCAAAATACGGAGCTATTAATAAGTACATATTCTGCAATACATATAAATATGAGGTCATATGGGACACAAACATAGTCCTTGATTTTTTGGCTCAAAAATAAAAAAAAAAAAAAAAGCAAACATTATCTTTAATGCACCTCGATAATATAAGTAAATATAGTGTTGAAATGTTTATTAAAATTCCAGACATAATCCAAACTACATTCACCCCAACCATTATTAAGGCTCCCTTTTTATAATGAACGTCCAGAGATTTGTCCTGTCCGGTGTATAGAATCATATATTAACAAAACAAGAGAACTTCGTAAAAACTGTAAATATTTATTTATAAGTTATAAAAAGCCACATTCAAAACTATCTTCACAAAGATTAAGTAATTGGATAAAACAGACTCTGTATGAAAGTGGAATCGATACTTCGCTGTTCAGTGCTCACAGCACTCGGCATGCTGCAACATCTAAGGCCAACAAGCTTGGAGTTAATTTAGATACAATTAGAAAAGCCGCTGGCTGGAGTAACTCTTCCAAAGTATTCGCTAAATATAACAAAGAAATTATTGAAAATTCTAGCAATTTCGCAACAACTATTTTGAGTGATTTTATGCCTACATAATAATTAATGTAGGTACCTAATTATGTTGTTATATTTTGTATGGAAATTGATTTAATTGCTATATTATAACTAAAAATGGATAATAATTGTTGATCATGTAAGCTATTTTACTTATTTTCTCTCTGAACATCCTACAATAAGTAAACCTAATAAATCGCAAAGAATTAAGCTGCGAAATATAATTGAAGATCAAACGAACTTCTAAGTAAAGTTCGATCGAAATTATATGAGCAGCTTAATTCGAAGCGATTTATAATCACCCTCCCAGTTTAAAACGAAACATATATATTACTTATTTATTTACTGAAAATAAATATCCCAACCCTTATATCTTAATATAAGTAAAATACTTACCTGTGCTTATCGTTTTTTTACCTTACCATGCAATGGTTTATCCTATAAATAGAATAATCCATTACATTTTTATATAATTCGGCTTTAAACAAAATGATTCCAAAAGGGCCGGTTAATTAGGAGCCGGAGGTGAAGCAGTGTTGCCTATACAAAAAAAAAAAAAGACTCTAAAATAACCGTGCAAGGCTGACACATGGGACCGATACTACAATAAGTAAACCTAATAAATCGCTTCGAATTAAGCTGCTCATATAATTTCGATCGAACTTTACTTAGAAGTTCGTTTGATCTTCAATTATGAGCTGATGTTCTTAGTACCAACATTATTGACTAAATTAAGCATCATCAGCCAGTAGACGTCCACTGCTGGATATAGGCCTCCCTCAAGGTTTTCCACGTACTAAAGTAATATGATCATCAAATTTTATGAAGAAAGAAGATCCCTATTAATGTACTAGCTTTTTCTAAAAAAAATACAGAGAAACTGCATGCTTTATAAATTGAATAATCGAATTAATAACCCATTAATTTAATTACTTATAGTTTAAAAATGGATTGAGTAAATTCATTTAATTTCTCAGTTTAATTTAATTGTAATTATCGTGCAATTAAAAGGGAAGGTTTTCTGGAATAGGTCTTTATTTATACAATTCAATCGAATATTTTGATTTTCATGAGAAAATATATTAAAAAAATATTTAAAATTGAACTTGTTTTCTGGAGGTTATAGAGATTGTTTAAAAAACATTTCCTTGTTTTGTATTATGTTCGGCTACAACTTTCAATCCCACGTGAATAGAGGGTTACCAGACACCATGCCAAATATTGTCCAAATCCGTTTAACAGTTCTGCCGTAATTGAGGAACAAACATCCATACGTTCATCTATCCAAACTTTCACACATTTAAACATTAGAAATTTATCCAGGTTTTTCTTTCAACTTGGTTGTGTGTTCTTATTGAATTACATTTAATTACAGCGTATTAAATTAACGAACTTATAAAGCTATAAAAAATATACTATAAAAAATTCAATGACATTTTAATCTAACTTAATATTGGAACTTAAAAACCTAACATTTCAAATGCTTTTTAGCTTCGATTCAAGTTGTTTTCTTTCTTTGTTGTTTTATTTTCAACTGATGAAAATAAGATAGAAATAATGATATACCATGTCTATTTCCTAGTATCTATGGTATAGTATCCGATAAATCATACATTTTGAAAAGAATTATGCCCTATTTTATCGCAAAATGGAGTCATAAAGTAACATATTTTTTACTTGAACGCACATCAGCCTGGTCCCTAGTTGGCTGTAGTTTACGATGCTCCTGCTTCATATTTATAGGAACAGGTACCTTATGCCGTGAACTGTAATATCGACGATAAATGAATATGGAAATTGTCAATGGCGATAACTTTTGAGAATATCAAAAGGTTTATAACACGACTGGGTCATTTTTGAAATGAAATCAAAATACGTTTTAGTTATCAATCAAGGGAATGTCTAAACTTAACACTCAGTAACATACAAAACTTTAATAAACATAATACACGAAATGGGTTTATATTCATATGTGTTACTATTAAATATCTGTTCTAACATTAACACGCAAATTGTTGTAGCTTATTAACATTCCGAACATTCCAGAACTACTACAAAGTAAGGTTAATTTTGGTCCAAAATTGTTTTCAAATGAGTATACAATTTCAATAAGATGGTGTTTTGTAACATAGTGTTTCGTATTTCTTGCATTACTGTATGTAAATTTTGATTAATATTGCTGAAAATAATCTACAATCTTTCATCTAAAATGTGCTGCTAAATATCTTAACTTGAAAAATCTGCTTTCACACTATTAAGAGCAAAAATAATTTTGCGAAATATTTCCATTCTTTTTTCATAACCGTTATGTAACACAAGTGATATACGTAGCCCCTAAGCGACATGTCGTTCCAAAAATATGGTGTCACCCGTGATAATGTGCAAGGTCAGCTGTGGCTTGAAGGAAGATTTAGAGAGTTCCGGGATATATTTTAGGAAGTAGAGTGAAAGTCAGCTAAAATAATATCGAAGTTATAGGATATATACTCGTAAATTTTGATCAGTGGGCTACCATATTGAAAAAGTCTAAGATTTTTTGTACTTGGGGGTAAATTTACGTTAACTGTTATTTCGGATGTAGAGAAGGTCATTGGTTAAAAAGGGCAGTCATAGTTTATTTAATTTATCCTGCATTTCGTCCGATAATAATATTATCTACATATAAATCAACTTATTATATGCCACCGATGGAAACCAATTTCCTGCTTTATGGTGGCAAGCATTCATCGACCTGCTTTGGAGTTTATTGTAAACCACTTTTTAAAAATGAAACTTTATCTTAAAATAACAATGAATTGTACAAATTCAAAATTATGAGGCAAGTGTCACCGAGAGAAGCTTGAATCGAACTGAAGCTAACATCTAAATCGTTAATGCAATTAAATAGGGTTTTGCTGAGTAAGCAGCTAGCATTGCACTGTTATATACCATACACATAATATAAAAAATATAAAAATACATATCTCGAAAGATAAGTAGTAATTCTTCAGGAAGATGTTATCCCTCTTTGTGAAAAGAACTAAATTACCACATCCCTTTATTGAGCCTTTGTGGAGAACAGAATTGAAGAGTTGCTTCAAGTGCTTCAGACACTTTGTGGTACTTTAGGTTGCTAGCAACTCAGCTCTTAGCACCTCAGCTCAAGCTCAGAAACCATCCCATCATAGAGCGTTGATTTAATCTTTGATGGGTTTAAAGCTAAAGTCAGGAGGTTTAATTGTGGGTGGCGTGTCGGAAACTTTGGCTACTTGGATCATTTGCATTTGCAAATTTTAAATCGTTATGTTATTACGTCTTAAGGTACGTTAAAGTGTTCTAAGCAAGTATGGATGTATGAATTTTTGTACATTTTTTTCTGTATGACGTCATACCGTTAAAGTAGGTGTATTTAAAAATAACAGTACCGGCATTCATACTGAAATAATTCGTGTACCTTTTTTAATATTGTAGCTTAACTGATTTTTTTTCAGTTAACTGAAATTTTCCGGTATTAATATTGATATTAAAATTTTATTTTTAAATAACTGTAGAATGTTCGATAGTTTAGTTGAAGCCTATGAAGCGTAGATACATATGCTGACCTATACATTTCGGTACAGAAATTAAAAATGGTTAAAATATTTCTGTACTTACTAAAAACATCCACAGAAATTAATCCGGTATACATTATTTGGGTACTGATATAATTAAGTTACATTTTAATAACTTGTACAGGTATTGTGTTTGATGAAGCAGTACACTTATAAGGGTACTGAAATTTTACTAGTACTATTTAAAAAAAATGACATGCAGTCCCTGGTTTCAAGCTCCATACTATCTCCAATCTGATTTTACCTTGTAAAGTTAGGTAAATTGACAGATTGCACTATGGATATACTATACACTCCTCCTAATTATAAACGCTCCTTTTTAACAAACATGCCTACATTCATAAGTTCACACCCGTATCCCTTATGGGGTAGGCAGAATACCAGAGGTTATAAAACCATATTCTGTCACGTTTGATAAATTTGGAGGACTTAACTGACTTTCACAGTATGCCTGGGAAGTGCAGCAGCTGGCACATTCTATGTTTTCCTTTCGCTCATGGAAGGTATCCTTTTTATTTGAAGTGTTTTTAACGTCATGTAAGCCGACAAATGAGCACTAATGCAATGCGATGGTAAGTTGTCCATGGAATGGTACGACTAGTATTGTTGGTATTTTTCAAAGAATCGTATCAGATCTTCTGTTGAAACCGAAATGTTTAATTTTAAGTTTTGTCTGGGGGCCGGCGGGGTGCGATGTTATTGAAGCAAGAAGACACTACCCTATACTAGCTGATATATTATTCATATTATTTTTACACAAGCTGCCATACTGTGATTCTGTTTGTTACGCAAATTTCATATTATTATTAATTTGAAGGATATAGCAATCAGCCATCGTTACAGCTCAACAGACTATTTTAATGATGACTCAATTTATCGGATCGGATGTGACATTTAACTATCAACAAAAAACTTGAAAATACTACAAGTTGATAGAAACTATCTCTACTTCTTTGTTTATCAGCCAAATTCAAGTTAGAAAATTGAAGTTAATTTATCAATGACTTTAGCTTCTGGCACTAAAATAGCTTTGCTTTATTTTCATGGCCCTGACTTTTACTCAGCTTGTAACTTATAACCATAACCAGATTTCCAATTACTAAAAAGTCTTCTCACAAAAAAGAAAAAGAAGAAAAAAATAAATAAAAGACATTCCGCACTCTTAATAAAAAATCGGAATCTTAAATGGAAACAAAACAAAGTAATCCAGTAACAGCTGTGGCTGTAACGTTTCCCTGAAACTTTCTTGAGTCGGGCTAAGTCTTATACTTATTTGAGAAAAGATAATTGTGAATTCGCCTTCTTGTTGCCAAATTGCAAACACGCAAACGGGCTATTTCGACGTCTTCAGTTACCTTCCCGTGTCTTTAGAAGAAGTCCCATTTTATTTCTGCGAAATGGCAAAAGAAGAAACTCTCGTTTTGAGCGTAATTTGTTGTTTGTTATTGTGACTGTGGATTATGCGAGAATTTTAAGGTAATATTATATTTTAAGGAGGAATTACGGTATTATGTCAATAAAGTCGTCCAATCCGCAAGCTTTGCGTAAAATAAATGAGTTTTGTTTTGGAGCTTAGATTAATAATTTTGTTGTTTGTTTTAAAAAAAATGTACTTATTTGTTTAATATGTTATTAATATCAATTTCGTTACTCACTTTATGTTAGCGGTACCTGCCACTGAGTTTTATATGCATCATAGTGACAGATTTAAATGAAATCAATCACCTTCACCTGTTCGACTGAAACACAGAGTCAATGTTAACCAGAAATCGTTAGAAAATCAATTCAAAAACTACTTTTATTTCATTATAATACAAGCAGATTGAAACAATTAAGAATGAATATATAGCTAAGCATACTAGCCTGTTAGTGACAAATTTAGCTTTAATGTCCAATCATAGGTACAACTAGGGAAGGCTTTGTTATATAACATCGAGTAATGTATGTCCCAAGGCAATTAATGCTATCGTCTTATAATCACAATTATCGATTACACTGCTAAATGTCTAGTCAGTAAAATCTATTCTATGTTTTGTATGTTTGATTGTTTGGTTGAACGCGCTTATCTCAGGAACTACTAGTTCGAATTGAAAAATGCTTTTTGTGTTCGATAGTCCATTCATCGAGGAAGGCGGTAAAACATCACGCTGTGAGTTGTGACTAATAGGAGCGAAGTTACAAAGGAAAATGTTGCAAAAACGGGGGGAATTACCTATTTAATTTTGAGCTCCATTGCAAACGCTGCGTAAACGGTATAAGTTACGCAAAAACAATGTATGACGGGATTGTTTCTCTTTAAAATTCTAAATAAAAGTCTGCGACAGCATATACCTATCTTTTAAGATTAACTAACAATAACAATTTTTATGGTTATAAATCGCGTTCGAAGTTAATGTATTTGCGATAGAGTTTTATCAATATAGTATTAACCTATATCCAATTAAGTTTGAACTTTAAGGAGGAACTATTACCTATATTATTTATCCAACTCCGATAACCGGTATTCACGCGGACGGAGTCGCGGGCAACAGCTAGTAAGTTATAAAAAAGAAATGAACATGTAAGTTTCCTTAAATAAATTACCAACGTCCTTTTTAAAGTTCCAATATCGACCCGAACGCATCTCATAGTAATTTCACTGCTTGTGCTTTCTATTCAGAAAAATCGGAATATAGCAAATCCGTTTGACAGTGAAAACAAAAAGATCGGTGATACACGACGCAGACACACACGCTTTACAAATTGAATTTCGCCTACTGCCAGGCAGTATACAATGTAAAGTTTTAGTATAGGCTTATTTCTACTGACTAATAATTCAATCTAAATTATCTGGAACGTTGCTTGAAGTATTTTTAAAACTTTATAAGAGCCAGATATGCATATTTATAGCATACTAGCTGACCCGGCAAACGTTATTTTGCCATATAAATTAAAAAAAAAAAATAGATTTTGGCCGATTCTCATAGATACCGGATAAGCACAAAAAATTTCATCAAAATCGGTCAAGCCGTTTCGGAGGAGTATGGCAACGAAAACTGTGACACGAGAATTTTATATAGCATATTTCAGTAAATAAATCAGAGACTTTAAAGTATTTACAAACAGCTTCTAGGTAAGGTTATCTTTTTAATTTTGGATAATATCATTCATCTGTGAAGTGTAGTTTACACTTATATTATATAGGGCTATTTTTTACACAATTCGTTTCATACGTAAAAATCAATTCATAGTACTACGACGTAGTGTTATCAAATTTATAAATGAAATGCCGCGTCATAATAGCAGTGTTCACTGACAGCGACTGTTTGTAAAACAGCAATGACTTATTTTTTTTCTACTGAACGATACTAAAATGAATATGCAGGTACGTTTACATTGTCTCAAAGTAGTATTTTATAAAATAAAGGTTATTTAATTTAATTCACAAAATTCTTTAACTCCGTTAGTAATAAAACATCTAATAATAATGACTCAAATTTTCTATTCTATTTCAAGCCTAATTTACGGGTCAGATTCCTCAGTTAAATTGTTTGAAATCCGTTGTGAAGCTTTTAGTATGATTCTTATTTTATGTTTATGCGAGTCATGCCAATGCCGCGCGGCCCTCACTTAGTCAGACGTGACCGATTAGCAAGTCTGGGCCTGTAAAAAATTATTATATTAAGAAAGCTTTTTTTGTTACATGTTTAGAAAACCTACAAACGAGTTCAGGATTTACCTGACGCATTATTGATGCGTCATGCGTAAATGAGTTAATAACGCATACGCAGCTTGCATTATTAATGCGTTGTTTTAAGATTAACTAACAATAACTAATTTTATGGTTATAAATCGCGTTCGAAATTAATGTATTTGCGATAGAGTTTTATCAATATAGCATTAATCTATATACAATTAAGTTTGAACTTTAAGGAGGAACTATTACCTATACTATTTATCCAACTCCGATAACCGGTATTCACGCGGACGGAGTAACAGCTAGTAAGTTATAAAAAGAAATGAACATGTAAGTTACCTTAAATAAATTACCAACGTCCTTGTTAAAGTTTCAATATCGACCCGAACGCATCTCATAGTAAGTTCCAATTCCAACAATTACACTGCTTGTCCTTTCTATTCAGAAAAATCGGAATGTAGCAAATCCGTTTGACAGTGAAAACAAAAAGATCGGTGATACACGACGCAGACACACACGCTTTACAAATTGAATTTCGCCTACTGCCAGTATAGGCTAGTTTAGTATAGGCTTATTTCTACTGACTAATAATTCAATCTAAATTATCTGGAATGTTCGTTGCTTGAAATATTTTTAAAACTTCATTAGAGCTAGATATGCATATTTATAGCATACTAGCTGACCCGGCAAACGTTGTTTTGCCATATAAAAAAAAAAAAAATAGATGTTGGCCGATTCTCATAGATACCGGATAAGCACAAAAAATTTCATCAAAATCGGTCAAGCCGTTTCGGAGGAGTATGGCAACGAAAACTGTGACACGAGAATTTTATATAGCATATTTCAGTAAAGAAATCAGAGACTTTAAAGTATTTACAAACAGCTTCTAGGTAAGGTTATCTTTTTAATTTTGGATAATATCATTCATCTGTGAAGTGTAGTTTACACTTATATTATATAGGGCTATTTTTTACACAATTCGTTTCATACGTAAAAATCAATTCATAGTACTACGACGTAGTGTTATCAAATTTATAAATGAAATGCCGCGTCATAATAGCAGTGTTCACTGACAGCGACTGTTTGTAAAACAGCAATGACTTATTTTTTTTCTACTGAACGATACTAAAATGAATATGCAGGTACGTTTACATTGTCTCAAAGTAGTATTTTATAAAATAAAGGTTATTTAATTTAATTCACAAAATTCTTTAACTCCGTTAGTAATAAAACATCTAATAATAATGACTCAAATTTTCTATTCTATTTCAAGCCTAATTTACGGGTCAGATTCCTCAGTTAAATTGTTTGAAATCCGTTGTGAAGCTTTTAGTATGATTCTTATTTTATGTTTATGCGAGTCATGCCAATGCCGCGCGGCCCTCACTTAGTCAGACGTGACCGATTAGCAAGTCTGGGCCTGTAAAAATTTATTATATTAAGAAAGCTTTTTTGTTACATGTTTAGAAAACCTACAAACGAGTTCAGGATTTACCTGACGCATTATTGATGCGTCATCATGATGCGTCAAAGAGTTAATAACGCATACGCAGCTTGCATTATTAATGCGTTGTTCCACTCACAGAGAATCGAAGTACATAGCTATTGCCGACAAAGAACGTGTAAATCATGTTTAAAAATTTCCAAGAATACCTCGATATCTATGGAATTTTGATAGCATTGATAAACTTGAATCGAAAAATTATGTAATTACTATGTGACCTTAATCTAGAAAACTTGAAATTTAAAGAGCCTACATATTGCAACATGAGCTGGTCGTGTATCTAGTTAAAGTAACAATGTTAAAACTTATTTTATTTTTATGAGAGGAGAGTTGACCAAATAAATCATTCGTATTTGTTTGAGGGCAAAAAGGGACTGGTAGAAAAAGTCAGTTGCAAAGGTTGATCAGCTTACATTATTATAATGCTATCATATTGCTTATAATACAGGGTCTTCTTTATGAAGATCAATATATTTTAAGAGAAGGTTAAGAATGATGTATGGGTTCAATTTATGAAAAAAATAAAAATATACATATAACTATATTTTTTTTATTCAAATTTTCAAATCTTTTAAGTGACCGAATTTAAGTTTAATCTGTTATTTACGACAACCTTGCAAGAAATAAAAAAACCTATCTATTTATTTTAAGAAAATAACTTCACTAAAATAAAGATCTTACGCGGTTAGTACCTACCTATCCACGCGAGCAAAGGTCGATGCCTCGCGCGCCCGGGCGATGCGTGACCTACTTAGCTTGATGTATGACGTAACAATCAGCTGTTGTAATATCATACTTATTTCGTATAAAAGTTGATTCTAATTTCCCATCACACTTCAACTGTCAATTTAACGTTCAACTAATTGTAAATACCGTTTTAGTAATGTTGACTTCTTTGATAATGTTTAAATTAGAAATAAATTTAAAAAAAGCTTTCGTGCTTGAGCTGTTTGTCTTAACGAATAAATGTATTTTACAATCAATTGAATGTTTAAATGGAATCACCTTATTATCAACTATTATTATTTACAGTTTATGTACAAAAATAACTTACATATTGCTTCCTGTCAATGATGTTAGGTACACAGCACACGAATACACATAGGTACACAAGCACTTTATAGTAACTGCTGCACATGACTACCTATTTGCGATACACAAAGTCTTGTTCGTTTAATAACATTGGCAGCACACAACATTGGGGCACGTGGAGTAAATGTGCCATAATCTCGATGGCGCTGCACAGCTCCTAGAATTGTTCGGAGGGCGAGACGCCTTCCATGTCTCTGCTCGTACGTGTCACGAGCTCGTTTTTTTTGATTTTTGATTTGAAGATATTCTTGGTTCGTGTACGCGAAATTAGGCATTTTGATAATTATTAATTTACGCGCGCGTATCATTAGACAGACTTTTACAGACTGGCGAGCGCTCGCCGAGCGGTGAGCGGGTCGCGCGCGTTAGGCTCAAACAAAGTCGCCGCCGCCGCGCCGCGCCGACAAGCCAACTGAGTGTTGTCGGCGCGGGCGGCTCGCTTGACTTTCGGTGTCGATAGTGCCGTCAGAGAATACCTACATACCTATGCCTAGTGCGATTTTTCTCTGTGTGTGTGAGTGAGTTTCGCGTAGTATAAGTTATTGTTTGGTTATGTATAACGTATTTCTTAATATAAATAGTTAAATAGAAACACTTTTATTTCTTGCTTTAGTCGTAAATAACAGATTAAACTAAAATGTTGTTAACTTATGAGAATTATAAAATAATTATGAAAGATTTTTTTTTTGTTAATTGTAACAAAAAAAAAAATCTTTCATAAATTGAATCCATACATCATTCTTAACCTTCTCTTAAAATATATTGATCTTCATAAAGAAGACCCTATATAACAGAAATAAGTGAGAAAATATATTTTATGTACTATACTTTGAAAACTTAAGAGAATGCTAAATAACGTATTCCAAGACTGTTTATTATAAAAGGTGTTAAACTATTCATCAAAAGGCGATACTATATTGAGTTTATGTTAATATCTCTTCTTAACTTTACCGACCTCCTTTAAAGTTTCAAAGTGAAACGGAGCTGACAGAATTTTCTTCTGCTTACTTTAACCAAGAATTAAACAAGTTTTCGGCAGTTTTACCTGAAATAAAATTAAGCATAACTTTTTTAAATTTATGCTTGAGTTTATTAAACAAATATTTTGAAAGGCACTGTCTAAGGACAGTATTGAGGAAAAAAATCGAGGGGGTCGGAGAGGCGTTAATTGGCAGTATTTATCCATATTTAAGTTTTTCTATATGAGCCAATTTTCATACGAGAGAAAAAGTACTCGTTAAAATAAAATCAAATGACCTTTGAGACATCGGTTTAGAAAATCCCTACTGAACCTGGATAAGCGTGTCTTAAAGGGCAATTAATTACAGTGACCCTCGCATGTATCGCATGTATGTAGCATGTATGAACGTATGCCCATCAAATTGGCGACATTTTGAAAAAGGGCCTAGTCAAAAGTACCCGTGGAAAAAGCGAAAGAGGTATGTCTGGATCGCAGCAATTGGTGTTCTCTTGTCTTTGCCTACCCCAAAGAGAGACAGGCGTGAGGTTATGTATGTATTGAGTTATAATATTAGGAACAGACTTCAACAGATGTATCCTCAATATTAATCCAAAATGTAATTTCCTGTCAGGGATGGCTTATATTTTCTTTAACTGCCTACTATTCCCCACTGTCTCGCATAGTTTCCCGACTCTCTATTCCCTAGAAGAACCAATATTGAAGCTCTTTTTTATACCTCATAATCCTAAAATCCATATAAACTAATTAATTGTAATTGGTAATTAATTAGTTTCAACATTGTATGTTTTGCTAACATTTTACATAATTTGTTCTGTATTTTGTTTCAGGTAACTGGAAGGACTGATGTGCACTATTGAAAGTAAACGTTACACAGCGGAACCTTTTACAGTATGTAATACATATGTGTAGACATACACTTTTGATTCCAAATAATACTGGTGATTGATTCCTTAACAAACCTTATGAGAGGTTTTAAAAAATATTTGATTTGAGTTCATGTCTTTCATTACTTTAGAATTATGTCGATCAGTTCAAAAATTGATTAATAAAAGATAATTCTTCGTATACTTAGGTTTTTTATGGATTACCTATACAACACTTTTATGTACTTATAGTACGGGCGCAAAGGAAACCCCACTTAATTTCTAACCATTGAGTAAAGTAAAGAAAATACACAATATTAAAACTTATATATTTCTTAGAGAAACAAGAAATCTAAAAAGCTGTACTGTTTTTGGCATTTTCACACAAATGTAAACACTTTTTAGAAACTTGGTATTGGGCCATCTTGGGAACCTGGTCGCCTAAGATGTCCCAAAAAATATTAATTAAAATAAATGTATTTTGAACACTTTAACACTTTTAAAATAAACATTATTCATATAGGGTAATAATTTAACCAAAAAAATATATGTATTCATTTAAATTTTCAAAAATGTGTGATGCAACTGTAGGTATATTTATGACCCCAAATCTATGCCTAAGTGAGGCTTCTAAAACGAGTTTTTAGATTGCATGGTTGGCACGTTTCTGCGAAATAAAAATAGTTTGAGCAGCGCAGCGGCTTTTCCGACGAGAATGTCGTAAGTCATTAGGCCATAAAAATAACTAAAATATACTAGAAGCGCTCCGACTTATTTGTAGTAAAATTGCTCTATTGACATACTGCAAGTCTCAATAATTTGCCAAAAAGTTAATGTATAGGTAAAAATAAAAATTCCTAAACTATCTTGTGTCAAATCTATAACTTGAGTTCAAGATAGTACAAAAATAACACGTTTCATTTTAGTATGGACGTCTGGCCAGCACCTGTGCCAAATAAAATAGTTGAGGAATACCATTATGAAAACATTTAAAATAACTGTTAATTAAATTTTTAGTTACTTTTCGTGTACATTAAGAAAAACTACTTGAATCGACAATGACCACAGGTGAATGGCGACGCCATATTTACGTCCTATTTTCACTGACATTCAATAAAAAAAACTATAAGCAAACTGAATTCTTAAAATATTGTTTATTTTTGATAGATATTAGTAGTGGTGAAATGTCACTTCCGTACATTATGTTGACCTTTGAGGATCATCTCACATTAAACGTCTATAACTATAACTTTTTGTTTTGCAACTCGTATGATTCGAAGTAATAATATTTCTTTTAAGTTTTCGTTTGTTTTTATACATTCTAAGAACAAAAGAAAAATCTCTATAAGTTTGGAACACAATTTATTGATAGATTTAGAACGTACATACATTAAATACTTCCGGCCATTTTGTATAACTGTGGAGATTTATGACAATACCGTCATTTTGTTTTTTTCATTTGTACACCTAAATTACTGATTTAACTTTAATTTTTGTATTTTTGTTTGATTTGTGAATAATTTCCACGATCCTACAATTTGCACAGGTTGTGGCCAGGAATGCAACGGAACCTTTACATCTTTACTTTTACTTTTACTTTTTGGTAAGTTACTGAGACCGGCCTTTTGTTTGCAGAACTCTCGATAAGTGCTCATACCAGCAAACATTTTTATGATATAATAATCTTCCATGCTGGACTAGGAGTAAAAGAAAAACATAGAATGTGACAGCTGCTTCTCTTCCCGGGCATACCGTAAAAGTCTGTTTAGGGACAGAGGGTTTATTTACAGTTTTGCGGGTGATAGGCTGACCCCTTGTCACTGCAATATAGTCTCCCTTCATCATTAAAATACTTCTAAATTTGTCAAACGAGACCTCAGATGGTATCATAGCCTCTGGTGTTCTGCCTACCCCGTAAGGGATACAGGCGTGAAGTTATGTATGTAGGTTTAATAAACGTCTATAGTGACGTGTCAGTATTTACCTCAAAATACAAGAAATAGGTGCAAACATTTACAAATACAATTAGTTAATATTTACTTGCGTTAATCATGTTCGACAGCTAAACGAGGCGAACATTTGTATTTGTGTTATGAATCAGAAACGCGAAATAGCTAAATATATCGCTCGAGGCAATCATTGTATGTATTTCACTACATACTTTCTATTTCCATAATAGGAAAATCAAGTAGGTAAGTACCTATCTAATAATAATAAAAATATGGTTAAATAAATACTAATTAATTATTACCACAAACCTTTTCAAAGTGAGTGTCTCTGATAACTTTTAGCATAAAAGCTAATAATTTTGTATACCTACGAGTTTCAGGGAAAGGTCGTTGCCCCGTCGGGGTGAAACAACTCTGAGGATTTATTCATGATTTATTTCGGAATTGTAGACTTATATAGTAATTAACCTACGTGCTTAAATTTTTCGATACAATGTGATCAATAAACTAGATTTCTTTTTCAAATTATGTTAAAAAAAATTAAAAATAAAAGAAATCATTTATACTTATTAAATATCCTAAAGATAACCGTTCAATTTGATACTTACCGAGAAATCGGAAACTTGAGAAGTTTGTGCAAGCGGTACACTTTACTACGTGACTTTGATTTACTTAGCAAATAAAACCTCAGATGAATAAGTTTAATTTGAGCAGAGTATAATTTATTCACATTTTAAAACATGTGATATTTTATTACAATTTAATAACATGTTTCGATTTCCTTACACTTATTGTGGTCAGTCGCGATAAGTAAAGTTTAAATTATATATTAAACATATTCGATAACATAACGTATTTAAGTGGATATGTCGCAGTATGATAGATAGAGCCGTAATATAGCTATATCCCTTGGGATATACTTATAAGCTGTAACATAGTTATAAGAAAGCGATTCATTACTATCATCCTAGTAACATAATTATCATATGGTTTAGTTTAAGCAAGTTTAGTGATATAATCATATTACCGGCTTAAGTTTAGTGAAATAATTGTAGGAGATTATTGCGGGTTGCGGCGGAGTTTACAAATTAGAACATCAAGAACAACGTACAAATCAACAAAGTTTAAAATAACGATGGTCATTTGATCAAAAGTTCAGCTGACCAAAGTCTGCAATATCAATGTTTAAATTATTTATTACACTATTGACCAAATCGTTCAAAGGTCAAATGGATTATTGGATAAATGATTAATTATCAAATGGATTTACTGAAAACTGTAAAAATATTATTAATATTAGCGAATAGCGCCTGTCTGATACAGAAAGCCTTTGCACAACATGACCGGTTTGCAAAGTAGGATTCCTATTTACGGTTGAATTTTATTTGATAAAAGTACACTTGTGCCAATACTCAGTTTTGCGTTCAGTCAAAAAAATTCAAATTGGATAACTTCTTTAAATTTTAGACTTTTAGTCGCAGTTTTGGTCAGTTTTTCATTGAATCTGACAATAAAATCTTATACCTCATTTTAGTTTGTTTTAATTTCGCTTAAATCTTTAAGTAATCAATAAATTTGTTTTATTTATGAATTATAATACGTTTGTGGTTTGATGCATAATACCACGGCAACATCAAAAACAAAAAGTGTAAAAGCAGATACTTTTGAAAACTGAATGAAAATATGTTATAAATAACAGAATATATTGAATATCAATATAATATGTATAATCTTTGATGTCCTTTTTAATGCCTTGAAATGAGTAAAACTTTATTTCTACTTATTTTTTGTATGCGCAATCGAACTTATAAGTGTGCTTTTAACAAGAAACAAACCAGGCGAAATATTTCATTCATTCGTATGAAAGAACGATTCTGGCTGAAGTACGACACTCAAGTTATTTTCAAGTGGTCGCCATAAACGCTCTTGAACGACTTTTAGGTCAACGAATTGCCACATCTGACACTTTGTTTTTATTGGGCAGTTACAGTGTTAAGTGGTTTGTACGCCTAATTCTAGACCTGTTAGGTCCGTGTATATCAGTGATTCCCAAAGTGTTCTATATCAGTCTAGTCTACGACAACTTGCAAGGGGTATGCAAGGGGTCGTCAGCGAAAAAAAATTTTGGCTGTTCACGATAGTGGATCTCATCATATAATTAAAGCATGAGGTCCATTCCTTCCACTAAACACTTAACTATTGCTTAGCTCATTTTATGTTACGTATATTTTATGTAACAGATACAAAATTTTATTTTGAGCAGTTTAAATTTAAATTCATTTTATAAATGTATAAAACTCAATACATAT
This sequence comes from Stenoptilia bipunctidactyla, assembly GCA_944452665.1. Lineage (NCBI taxonomy): Eukaryota > Metazoa > Arthropoda > Insecta > Lepidoptera > Pterophoridae > Stenoptilia > Stenoptilia bipunctidactyla. The sequence continues at coordinate 11,551,129 of OX101740.1, read as the reverse complement.
GGTGTTTTACTTTTTTACTTCACTACATTTAAAAATTTAACATAATAATATTTTTAAGTAAATTTAAAATGCTCAATTATTCTTAAATGACTGAAAAAATGCGCTAAATAAAAATCACCCTACCAGGATTCGAACCTGGGACCTCTCGTTTGCCGAACGAGTGCTCATCCACTGAGTTACCGGGGCCCCGGTTCGAGTCCTGCGGGGCTAGCATGCTACCGTCGACAACGCTTAATCGGGCCTTTTATCGATATTTTCTTAAAATATGGTATTTAGTGTATATGTAATTTATTAAGATTATGACATAATTGGTAATTTTGGTCTTAATCATGGTATCAAATCGAGTAATTCTATCTATTATGGTGCGCATATTAGCTTACATAATAGGATAAATAATAACATAATATTTATTAAAATAATATTTATCTTGTCGATTCGATTATTTATCGATGGTTGCATGCTAGCCCTGCTGGCCAGGTGATTTTTATTTAGCACATTTTTTCAGTTATTTAAGAAGTATTATAGTATTGCTAGGGGGTCTACCACAAACTGAAAAACAATGCAAGGGATCTACGACACAAAAACGTTTTGGAACCTCAGATTTGTATTAACATCATGAGTTTATTTTTTTATTGATCATCAACACCGCGTAGAGTTGTATTAAGAAACTCCAGTCTTTTAGTTTTCATTTCGAGACTCGTTAGTCACATTGAGTCCGAGTCCTTTGAGTCTTCTGAGTCTTCCGAGTCCTTATGAGTCCATTAAGTTCTTTGAGCTAGACTGAGTCATGATAGACTTGAGTTGGTGTATTGTAGTATCTAATGTTGTGCAGTGTTTGCGCTACTGTTAAAAAACGGCTTGCCAACGTCATCACGTTGGTACGTAACCCGTGAAACCTATTTACGGTACTCACTTTAGTCCGGTTATAGTACCGTACAAATATCAACTAGAAGCGCTGGATTCCGTTGACCGAAGAGCCCGTAATCTAATTAACAACGTCGACCTTACGACCAAAAAACTGCAGAACCTAGAGCATCGTCGTAAGGTTGCTTGTTTAACCGTGTACTACAGGATACATTTTGGTGAGTGCGCGAGTGCTCTGTTTGAGCAAATTGAACCCTCACCCTTTTACCATCGGACTACTAGACGCAGACAGAACTTCCATCCGTATGTGGTTGATATTCCGAAAAGTCGAACTAAGCGCTTTGACAGTTCCTTTTTGATACGGGTCGCCAAGGTTTGGAATGAACTGCCTGCGTCTATTTTCCCTGACCAGTATAGTCCTAGTACTTTTAAGTGTCGAGTGAATAGGTTTCTCGTGGATGGACGTGTACCACCTTAGTCTTTATGTTCACTTAACATCAGGTGTCATGGAAGACAAACGTCCTATCCATATTTTATAAAAAAAAAAAGAAAAAAAAAAAAAAAAATGAAATTAAATTGACCTTAAAGTAGAAGCTTTGTTGACACATTGTCTTTAAGTTTTAATAAGCTGTTCTATTGCTAAACAATATGGAAGACACAGTCATGGTCTTGTAAAAAGACTCAGTTTTCAAGTTCTTTTTGGCAGGACTCAAATCTTTTTACAAAAGACTTCAAATTGTGAAGGACTTGAGGTCTAAGTTTTATTTTAAGACTGGAGTCTTAAAAAAAAGACTCGAGTCTTATTAGACAGGAAGTCCTATGAGATAGTCTTTTATAACTTTAACCCGCGTTCGACGTCTATCTCGTCTTATGGTAAGTGAACTTGTGTGAGCGATGACGCTTATTAACCACGATAGAATTAATCACTGGACAGTTACTTAGTACCGAGTCTGTGGGCTTGGGTATAACCCTGGCTTAGTCTCAACAAAATCTTAATACCGCAAACTAATCGTTATCGCCAACACGGCCATCCTGCGATGACACACGTCCTCGTGTGTTAATCTGAAACAATCATACCAAAGTGGCGGCTTGGCCACTCCTGACAATGAAGTCAAGCTAATTCTCAAAAGAAAAAATCACAAGTTTGAATTCTATACATTATAAATCTTTTAGAATACTCAACAACAAAAATACCGTTTTAGTTGACCAAGTTTCAAGCACCATTGAGTAACAATTATCTCCAAATCAAACATTGAAATCCATTAATTTCATTATTAACAACAAGGTATATCGTTCGTGGTTAACAGCAATTACATCATTTCCCCACGGAAAACCTGAGTCAACCAATGACTCACAACACACTACCCAGAATCATTCTGGCGTAGTCACAAAACCAACGAACGAGAACCTGTATCCACAACACATTAAATCTCTTCCAAAACCAGAAATTACATCTTTCTTTACAACTGCAATGGATACTTGTACTTTTGGCAACTTCAAAACTTTAACCGCTACAGATTTTTTTTAATATTACTTCAATTTAATATTTCCATCAAAATTCTAAATCCACGATTTAACAATTTACGTAAAGCTACCACTGGTTCGGAAGATCCATCTACTGAGAAGAACCAGCAAGAAACTCAGTAGGAATCGGCTAACGTCAACGCATTGTACGAACCACAATAATTTCGATAAGAAAACCGCACATTAAACAATGAAATTTACTTGAATGTAACATCAAACAATTTGACAGCGGTCGAACAATAAACAAAGCAAGCATAAGCTGCTTAAATAACCCAATTAATTAGCAAACAATTCGACAGTAAAATCCAGCTCTTTTGTCAATCGCAACAAGTTCAACGCATTTTCAATCTTTTCAATCTCGACGTTATTACCTATCTCCGTGATTCATTAAACACACACTATCGTAATATTACGTTTCAATTGCCAAAATAATAACAAGTTTACTGTTACTAAAACATAAGAAAACGTGTCTCCTAAGAATCGCAGCAAAATAATCTAAGATTGGCAAGATACAAAGCGATTTCTACCGAGTCACGGATACACGATAATCAGAAAGAAAATCTACAACTTCAACGTTAAATTTACTTTCATCATCATTAAGTAGGTACTTAAAACGCAATATCAAAACTTTTGAATATTATCTTTCGCCTTAAATTGAACTTCTCTATATCAACTAAAGTTACGAAAAACCATTTGATACGTCTCGACAAACCGTACGTTATTTCAAAACAATTTTACCTTGTCACGTCTGTGCAAGCTATACAAAACTAACAAAAACGATGAACTATCTTAGGCACGTGAATTTACTCTAATCACTGACTCTCTCACTCTAAAACTATTTCCATAATTAATCACTTCTTTAGACTTAGACAGGGATTAATTATAGTTCTCTCCATAATCACACAACCACAGATCCTTCCGTCACATAGCTCCTTTAGACTTAGGCAGCATCCGATAAGTTTCAGTTATACACCTTTATTACTAGGAAATATACTGCCTTATTTCAACAGATCTATGATTGTATGATAATCACACAACCACAGATCCTTCCGTCAGATTGCTCCTTTAGACTTAGGCAGCATCCGATAAGTTTCAGTTATACACCTTTATTCTTAGGAAATATACTGCCTTATTTCAACAGATCTATGATTGTATGTCGGAGGTTACCACAACTCACTCTAATCACAAACGAAAGTTAAGCTTGGGCAGATCCGCAAAGACTATTCGTAAAAATAAATCGAAACACTAATTAATATTTAGGCTTATCCCACTTCTGATGTGAGAAGATGACGCTTATTAACCACGATAGAATTAATCACTGGACAGTTACTTAGTACCGAGTCTGTGGGCTTGGGTATAACCCTGGCTTAGTCTCAACAAAATCTTAATACCGCAAACTAATCGTTATCGCCAACACTTGAGGTGGATAAAGACAGCACACGGGTTAAGAATGCTTATGATACGTACGGACGTTGCCGGTCCTAGTAACTGTCTTTTAATTAGCTAATTAAAACATCTGTTTCATTTGTTAATTCTGTTTCATCATATCACTACTTTTTTATATTCTTTTCAATGTCCAACGTAACAAAAAATTTTACGAGCAGTCATCGGTAACAGAATCCAAATAGTAGTCAGATGACGTAAAAATCTAAAACTGACAAATTTCATTTTAAAAATAATAGAAAACTGTATATCTTGTGGACGATAAAATAGTAAAGCACTTTGATAAGCACCTGAAATTTTTGTGACTATCACTTATTCTATTCTATTAGGCTGCAAACTGGACGGTAGCGAGAGCGACAGTGGCGCGGACAGCGATTTCTGCGACACGATAGAAAGTATTGATTTTTTATGAATCTGCGACAAACTGCTAGAGCGCCCGCTGGCGTTGAGAACGGACAGATTCCCCGCGTCTCTGCCCGCGCCGCTGTCGCTCTCGCCGTCGCTGCCGTCCAGTTTGCAGCCTTAGATAAAATGGATTGTCCCTCCAATAAAATAAATGCAACGCAAGAGCGTTCTTAAGTACAACTCAGAATCTTAGCCACAACTCAAACCGGCTGTTGTAATTCCTTAACATTTAAAAAGACGGTTGCTCTCAACGGATCTCAAAGCTTGTTTAATGGTTCGAGTTTAAGAAGAAATTGTTCATTTACAAGGGTATATAGATACGCAGGGGATTTTGTAAAGAGGCCTTATAGTCCTGCTTTATACAGCGGATAAGGATTTTATTGTCTCAACTAAATGCTGTTTTAGATTATCTTGGAGACACTTAATCTGAATAAGACCGTTAGCCTGATTTATGGGACTTTAAGTTTTTAGATTGGTTTAGTCAGCTGTTCAAGTATTTACTGTGAATTACTAAATTATTATAGGACGTCTGTGAAATTGATTTCTTTTAGTTTTATTACCTTGGGGAGCTATGAAATTAAACTGAGATGAAGTAAGATGAGGCAATAACTGGGACGTAACTTTAAAATACTTTTTCATTTAAAGTCTTTAATAACTTTAATGTAAAACAATAAATATATTGGTATTTGAATCTGAAAAATTGTACGCACACGAGTAACTCCTGTTTAGTGAGAGGTATCTATGCGTGATCTTTAACATCACGCAACTTACCTATAAGTGATGTCTGTTTAATTGTAAATACTTATATTTATTACAGTTATAACTTCAATACTTATACTTCTTTAATAAAAAATTAACTAGTGTTTTTTTCAGAAAGAGTGACAGATGGAAATTTCTGCGAAATTTGTGACTCAGCGCGCAAACATTTGATTTCTAGCCTCAGCGAGTTTTCAAGTAATAAAACGATGGTTGCAAAGGTCTTCCTGTAAGTCAATATCATCACAACTGTTTTTTTATGAGCCCACTGCAGTTATAAGAGTCTCTCCCAAGGGTGACGAGGAGGTTTAGGTTCTGAACCACCAAGCTGGCCTAGATCACTGAAATGGCTTCTTAAAAACCATATTGACAAATGGCTACTGTATACAAGTATACAGAACCCGGGACCAACTGCTTAACTCGCCCTCCGAAGCATGTTTTTTTCTCAAGTAAGCTCATTATTTTATTATACAAAAAAGGAAATATTTTCTCAGTAGTTTGAAAAATATATAAAAAAAAAAACAGTCGTAGTTTTATCCCAAGGAAAATACGGAAGCTCCTGTAACCCCAGGCATTCTTTATACAGCTTTCACTAAGATTATCCTCTTACGTTCTTTTGTTATGGAATACTGTTCCTGAACACATGGATTGTCACTAGTACTTATGATGGTTTAAGTAAGAAAGGTTTTAGTGTCGTATTATAGCGGTATTTCAAACCGGTTTTTATCATTTAATAATATTGCCTAGTTAATAATTTATAGTTTAATAAATATATAATTATAAAGCTATTTGACGTCCTCCGTGGTGTATTGATTGCGTGTTCTATTTAAGCATTTAAAAGTCTAAGAGTACATTCACACTACACGCACACGCCCAGCGTCCGCCCAGCACTCGCCACGCGCCTCATCTCTCGCAATGCTATATGTTGTACAAATTTAAATTTCATTTTGCAGAACAATACATATTAAACTGCAATTACCGAAGTCCAACCGCACCCCTGCTTCCGCCCTTACCATACGCCCTCCACGCGCCCGACCCGCGATCACCCTGGACAAGCGATTTGACATCTATTGCTAAGTCAAATAAGACTCAAATTATACACAACAAAATTGCAACCAGTGTTAGAAGCGGGTGAGGCACGGGTCGAGAGTGGAACTTAAACTCTTATGGCGCAGCGCAGACGACAGACTATCCGTGACGCACTTTTGGTCTGTGAAAATAGAACCTATGCAATTATATTATGCAGTAAAGCACACGACGCGCAAAAAGTCCGGCGCACAATAATTTGACAAACGTTTGCATAAAAGTTTTACAAACTAAATAATTAGCACTAGTATCCGGCTCCTTTCGGGTGCAAATTGACATCAAGTTACAAAATTTGAGAATAAAAAGAAAAATAGTTAACCACCGATTTTTACTAATAACTAAAATCTTTTTGTGCGTCTGCGCCGTCTGCGCTGCACCTAAGGAAGAGTAACTATATGAATAGTGATAACAATTTATTTATTAATTATTTTTTTTCCAATCTTGCCCGCCCAACAACAATCTATATTATGGGTCCTTTCCCATTTAAACCTTTATTGTTTCTTCAGAGTAAGAATTCAAATTGATTCCAGTGTATTTAACGAGCGTGTCTTTCCGCGCCATTAAAGCGTAGTAATGAGCCACAATGTTAAGAGATGAAGGGTTTTAGGGTTATTCAATAAAAATAAAGAAACCTTATAGTCTTTATAGGTTCACTTTGTTGTCCATCTGTCAAGACTCATCTTTAAATATACAGACCAATAGCAACAATTTGCAGATAACTCACGTGTTTGTCATACAAAGGGAATCGATCTCGCGACATCTGTTTTCACCGGCTCGATCGGCAGCCACGGATGCTGTAGACTTTCAGTATTTACCTAACTACCCTTTTCATACAGTCTGACGGTAAATGTAGTTTCGAAAGTAATTTATAACCGGATACTTTGTACACTTTTTATATTTTCGTAATCCATTTTTTGAACCCATCCACAATAACTGCCAGATTACTATGGAATACGATAGATTTTATACATCAATACAATCCAGATTTTCTGAAAAGTCATGACAACGCAATTAAAATTTCAAACCAATCCATCTTTCATCCTCCGTAATAAAAACGTCTAGAACAATCGAGACCCATGTAAGCAAAAACTTATTTTTATGACTTTTAAAACTCCCTTTTTTGCACATAAAAGAAAGAGGAGGTTCTAGAATTTTCCCTGACAATTTGAGCAGGTCGTAAAACAAAAGTTTCCTTGCATGATCAGAATTTATCGCCCTTTTAGCAGACCAATTTAATATAAGGCTGTATGGTTAAGAAATCAAAAGTAGCTTGTTTTATTACGGAGTCAGGTTAGAAATGAAAGATTATGTCACTATAAAAAAATTAAAGTTTGTTGCTCAAGAATCTATGAACTTTTTTAATGGTTTTTAATGCTGCTCCTAAATTTAAATTGTCATCTTTCTACGAATATGCTAAGTTTAGAATAAAGTTGTGTTCTTATTGGGTTCTGGTGATGGGTTCTGGTTTGACGACCGGCTGGTGTAGGGGTAACGTACATTGCCTTCTATGCCAGAGGTCCTGGGTTCAAATCCCGGCGGCGACGGATATTTGTGTGATGAACACAGATATTAGTCGTCAAGTCATGGATGTTTATATGTTTATTTAAGTTTATTTTCTAATAAAAAAATATGCATTTATTCAATTTGTATGTTTATATATTTCTTATGTTTATCAATTAACTAGTATCCATAACACAAGTTCTTTAAGAAACTTAATTTGGGCTAGATATTGTTGTGTGAGTGTTAGAAATATTTATTTATTTAATGATTTAATGGTTCTGTTAGGTACTGATAGGGGCTGGGCCTGAAGTACAAATACTAAAAGAGGATGAATCTTATGTGCAGACTTAATTTTAATCTATTGGCATGTAAAATAAAGGCGTTGAAATGAAATTATATTTATTTGAAAGATTTTTCACAATATAAGGAGGCCTAGACAAAATCCAAGCGTGTCGTTTTCCGTTTAACGTCACGCTCACGTCACGCTTTAGTGTTAGCAGAAATGGCAGACAAGTGCCATACGATACGGAAAACGCGCTTTCCGCACATCTTGCGGAAAACTCTGCGGTTGAAGGGTGATTGACTGTGAGGCAATTGTCAAATTATGTGTCAAGCAAGTTTCAACAGTTGTATCGCGCGCAAGTTTGTAATCCAATTGTGCCAGGGAGTCTAAATCTTCTGTGAAATCTGCAATTATTAAGATTTATATTTTAATTGATTAAGTTAGTATCCTAAGTAATATTGCAGTCATGACTTAAACTGCAAATTATTCTTGACAATGCATAAGTAAACCTACTCAAGTCGGATTCTTACTCGTTCCTGTCCTGTGGGGATGATGGGAACCTAATCCATTTTTTGACAATATTCGGGCGATTAAGTGCCTCTACCACTTGATGTATGCACCTACTTGTAGTCCTTTGAACTAATTGTTGACTGAGCCCAACAATGCGTTGATACGAACCAGTAGCTAAAAAGCTGAGAGTGCACAGAACCTGAAACAAGTACCTAGGTATTTTTTTATTGTGTTTAGGTAGAGGTTAAAATTTTACAGTAAGACAGCCAAAGAATCAAAGCAATAGCAGTAATATTACCTTTATTCCCAAACTTATTTCATTGGTGCCTTTTAATGAAGTTTGTCGGCGAAGTTCATCACAAAGACGCCTAAAACTTTGATAGTCAAGCTTAAATCGGTGAATAAATTCCAATTGCGGCATTGACGCGATTTGTTCCATATTTCGACGATTGATCCTGGCTCTACGTCTTTGCAACGCTTCTTCATTATTAGCAGCCCACATAAATCTCAACGTATGCATTTTAATAACTTATTTTTAGTCTTAAAAATAACTAAGAATCCTGTTTTGGCCAATGACTAAAGAATCTCAGCCCAAGCAGCAGGGTCTGAGGTCACGCTATTATAGCGTTTAACAGAAAGGATAAAAAAGCGTTAACCGTTGTCAAAAGTGGCAATTGTCTGCCATATGTATGGAATTGTGTTTTGCCGTCACGCTAACGAAACGCTAACGATAAAGTTGTAGGTATTCCGCACAAAATGACAAGTGGCTTTTGTCTGCCAATATAGCAGCTGTCACTTGGCTTAGCTTCACCATACGTCACTTTCATATATTTTTGTGTTTCCTCATTCCTTAACGCCTGCGGAAAAGGGAATTTGTCTAGGCCCCAAGGTCTTACAAAAGGGTTGTGTCTAGAAAATCTGCCCTTAAGGCGTTCAAATATTACATTTAAATATCTTAATAGTAGGTAGGCACAGTTAATCTGGTTACTAGAAATAAATTATTAAGATTAAATTAAACATTTTATTATATACAATTGTTTACCAGCTTAGTTCATTCTCCGTATTATGTCAAAAAATTTAAAAAAAAACATCATTATGAGATTATCATTTTCATTTGTCAATAAAATTGTGAATTGTTGTAAATACATTAATTATTAAACATATAAATACATTATGGGGTTATTTCAATTATGTTATGATTAGGGATTGCAATCCGGTGTCATTTTCAGTCCAGCCGGATACGACCGGATTCCCATCAATCCGGCCGAGTCCGGCCGGATCCGACCGGATTGATTAAATCAAGATGATTTTCGCTTTTTAGTACAAAATAAGTGAGTTAATCAAGTGTCACTGCACTTATATGTAGGTAGTTTATAAAAAATAAATCACAAATATATAAAATCGACTTTATTTCCCAACCAAAGACAAATAGACAACAAGAAAACAATGAAAATTTAGTAGTGTAGTTAACTAGTAATAATTTTACGACGTAACGAGTAGCTCAGTTTTTCTAGATTTCACTTTCACAGATAGATCAATTAATAAGTAACAATATTAATTATCAAGTTGCTATAATATCTAATGGATTTGAGAATGCTAACAAAACAAGTCTTATAGGTATTTATGATTATGACAGATACCATCATGATTTGATGAATCTGTCGAACGAATGAATGGCAAAAGTTATCACAATAATGAGTTTAGAACTCTTTAGTTTAATCAACTTACGATAAATAATTATTTTAAGTAATAATTGTAAAAAAATAAGTATTAAATGAAAATCGATATTGATTTTGAAAATAAGATCGAAGATCGTAGAAAACAAATATTGTTAATTGTGTCATCAGCTAAACGACTTCTAATAGAGCTGCAAATATAGCCTGCGGCCGAAAAGGCCCTTTCAGCTTCTATTGTATATATATATTATATTGTCAGCAAATAATCATGAATAGCAGACAAGTATTTTCCTCGGACTCCATCGCTTCCAAATGTCGTCATTTGTTTTTTAAGTACTTTATCAAAATCTTTCTCTTTTTTAGAAAAAAAGACGAACGACTGCACGTATGAACATTACCCACAACGCATTTAAAGTACCTACTCATGCAACAGCTATATTATTTTCCCACAAACTGCTAGCACCGGATCCGGTCTTCGGATCCGGTATATTGGTACCGGATCCGGTAACCATTAAATGATGCCGGATCCGCCGGACTACCGGATCCGTTTTTCCGGATTGCAATCCCTAGTTATGATTCCTTAAATTAATTATAAAAGTTTGTATTACTCACACTCTTTATATTGACTATTAATTCGTGACAAAGTTAGGCTGTGGTTTTAAGTATGTATTTGTTCATTAAAAACAGAGTTACAAGCATAAATATAATCGAAAACAGCTACATTAGTCAATGACTGTCGTAGGAAGCTGTTTAGGCCCACCTCAAAAACAGTATAGAACTACAATAAACAAGAAATTATTATAATAATATAAAAATCAGAAATATGTATAAAATCAAACCGAGAGTACATTCTTACAATACAGCGTTAGAAATACAAAAATGCAAGTGTAGTTTGAATAATAAATATTTAGAAGTACCCTCACATAATTATAGGTTGTATGGTATTGGCTTAAGCTTATAGTCACAGACTAATAAGGAGAACAACTTATAGTGGTTTAGTACACAATACATTGGAAAGCAGCGTCTTTAAAAAAGAAAGAAAAAAAATCGTTCAAGTAGATTCTTAATTTATGGATTTTAGATATTTTCTAATATAAGAATAATTTACACTTTAAAATAAGTGTAGATGTTGGGGAAAATTTATGATATTTTTTATTTTTTTGTTCAACCCTGTTCAATTGTAATTAGGTTTGTGTTTATTATTGTAGTGTGAGAGTGAAAGTGAATGTAGTGTGTTTGTGTATGTTGTGTGTTTTGTTTGCATTTTTTAAATATTTATTTTGATTTTTAAAAAGCTTTATAAAATTTTCTACCTCAGAGTAATTTAATGATGGTAACCATTTCTTTTATATACTTACTTAAAATTTTATTGACTTTATTATACAGTATCGAACTTAGATAATCATAGTGGCGTTTAACTAATTCAAGATGAGTTTTTTCAGTAGGACAGACGGCATGACGGCGTCTTTTTTCTCTGAATAAGTGTGCACTGTAAGGAACTTCTAAGTGTTTCTTTAATAAGCAATTTAGTATGTAATTTTTTTCTCACTGAAAGACCATTACATTCATTACACAAATCTGTAGTTGAGAAAGTATATTGATAGTATATATGGCGTTAAAATTTTGGCCGTACTTATTTGTCAACTAAAAAGAATATTAGTTGAATCTAAGAAGAATTTAGAAAAATATCCTCCTGGAGTCACCAACATGGTTTAACTGTAAACCCAGCTAAAACTCAGGCAATCATAATTGGTAGTTCAAAAATATTTAATAAAATTGACTACACACTTTTTCCACAAATTAATTTTAATGGGATCAACATTGAATGGAGCAAAACTGTGAAAAACCTAGGGGTATTGTTCGACAACAATTTATCTTGGAAGCCACAAATTGATGAAGTGAGCAGGAAGATGTTTGCAGCCACTGGTTCATTAAAGTGTCTGCGCAATGTCCTACCAATACCTACCAAAATTTCAATCGCCCAATCCTTATTCCTTCCTATTTTAGATTATGCTGACGTCTGCTACCTTGATATAACTGAAGCCCAATTAAACAAACTTGAGCGGCTACAAAATCTTTGTATTAGATTTATATTTGGATTACGCAAATATGATCACATATCAGAATACCGCAACAAGCTCAAGTGGCTTCCAATTCGCTTTCGCCGGAATACTCATATTCTCTGTCTTCTTTATCGCGCGCTGTTCGATTCTGCTGTTCCGAGGTATTTATCAAATAAATTTGATTACATTTACTCCACACATACACGTAATTTGAGATCAATTAATAATTTAAAATTAGTGACACCGATGCACACGACGGATTACTTTGGTAAATCGTTTTCAATCCATGCGGTACGCTTATGGAACGAATTACCGTTACGAATTAAATCCGCAAAAACTTTAGCCACTTTTAAAAAACTTGTAAAGATGCACTATTTTACAAAAGTTGAAGAATTACCATGACTATTTTTTTTTTTTTTTTTATTTTATACTTTTATTGTGAAATCTGTGAGTAAACACATCTTTTCTTATTGTATATGTATATGAGTCTATAAGTAATGTAAATATTAAATATATGTATGTGTATGTAGGTATAAAGATAATATGTGAGTATGTATATTTTAAATATGAGAACTTATTTTTTATACATCATCATTTATATATATATATTTTGTTTTAAATAGTATTGTACGACATGACACCCTTAAACTCATATAAAATCCTCTGCCCTAAGGTTGTCTGGAAGAGATCGCTTTTTAGCGATAAGGCCACCTATTTGTACTTAAAAATTTGTTTCTCTAAATACATTGTATATCGTAATTTTATAGTTGTGCAATAAAGAGTTTTTATTATTATTATTATTTTATGTATATATCAAAAAGGATATTCTCTCTAAAAGAGGTAAGTTATTTAACAATGCGGGCCTAAAACCAAGCATGTTAAAGTTGTGTTGTTTCGTTTATGTTTGTTCCAGACGTTAGAAACTTCCTTGTGATACGGCAGGTGTTAAGTATAATAGATTTTTGAATGGTATAAGTAAGGTGGTGTGGTATATTTAAAGTGTCTAAACTGGTTCTAAAATGTTTTGGTATGATGCCTGTTGATGAAGCCACTAGTGGTACTATTTGTACAGTCTCTGCTCTCCATTGTCGTCGTAATTCTATTGCTAAATCCAAGTATTTATTTAATTTTTCGTTGATTGTTTTTTGTATGTTATTTGTATTGGGAACTGCTATATCTATTAAGAATATTTTTTTATGAACCTTGTCATGAATTGTTATATCTGGTCTATTAGCTGTAATTGTTTTGTCTGTTATAATTGTCCGATCCCAATATAATTTAACATGTCTATTTTCTAAAACGTGGTCGGGTTTGTACTTGTAATAGGCTACTTTTTCATCTATGAATTTAAATTTGTGTGCTAGGTATTGGTGTATTATCGCTGCAGTTTGATCATGTCTATGCTTATAGTCTGTCTGTACAAGAGCTTTACAGGAACCTGTTATGTGTTGTATATTTTCTGTGCCAGAGTTACACTTTCTGCAATTGTCACTTGCAAGGTTTTCTCTGAGGATATGTTTCCTGAAATTACGGGTCTTAATCACCTGGTCCTGGATTGCTATCATGAATGCCTCCGTTTCAGGAAACAGTTCCCCCCGACGAAGCCACGCGTTCGATTTTTCTTTGTCGACATGTGCTTCATCGAGTGCAGCATAATGACGCCCATGTAAAGATTTATCTCTCCATTGCTGTTTTTTTTATTATTATTGGACCAATTTTCTGCAGCAGATGTTATAATGGTTTGGAACTTCCAATAGGCTAGTTCGATCGACGCCAGTGAAAGCTTCTGTCCAGATGCGCCCCCGGGTGGGCACTGCAGTCCTTCCATACATATTTAATACAAATTTATGAAAGCGATTTAACCAATAATGCATATTTTATACGGAAGTTATATTTCTTAAAAAAACAGTAGGTTATGCATAAAAAAATAAATGACTTTCCTTTTATTGTTCGAAATCTGAATTGAGAATTTTCTTCTTTAGTTTGTTTTTTTTATCCTGTTATTAAATTTATAACACATACATTGAAATACACCTCTCAATTAAAAACGTTTAAAAGAACTTTTTCTCTAGTAGTTAAAACCAAAGTGCTAAATATCTTTAATTAAATCAAATAAGACTCTAAAATAACTTTCTCCCTCTAGGTGTCAAAATTAATTAATCAGTCGAAAACTTCAAATCACATTTCTATTTCAAATTTGCAAATTGAACAATTTTAGCAACAATCTCTATTTGTCTAAGCGCTTTACCACGAAATTTGTACAAAGAATTATTTTAATCAAACAATTTCATAAAGATTGTTGCGACTTCAATCGCTAACGGAATTTAATTTCGTCGCTCGAGCATTTCAATTAACTTTCAGGGTTAAAGTTCTGAAATACACTTAGTTTATTAAGGACGTGACATTTGTAAGAATTCTTCATAATTGCATTATGGGAGGATAGACGGGAAGGAGGCTGGAGACTGGAGTCAATAATTTTTTCTTTATGTTAACTATGATATGATATTTATGCAACCCATAGATGGTTTGATGAATTATGAATTACGTCACATAGTGTACTTATGTTTTTAGTCGCTTGACGAATCAAAACAAATGTTTCGATTATTTTAAACTAGCTGTTTTGCGCGGTTTTACCCGCGCAATTTAGAATCCCGCAATCCAAATAGTTTTAGAGATAGAGAAACTAATTAACTACTGAGCTTCAATAAAAATATTTAAGTATTTGCATAAGCAAAAAGACAACTGAATGACAGTAAGTAACACCGATTAACACTATTAGTGAAATATAAATATTCAATATTTTAAAATCTTATTCAATTTTGAAAAAAGACACTTTATTGTAAAGCTGTCAGTAAAAAAAGAACACTATAAAGCGTTTCTGCGAATTTTAGCGTACAAGAAAGAGAAATATTGTTCGTTTTTATATATTTTTGTTTTATAACTTGTAAAGAAAGAAAATTTTATTGAAAGTGACAATACTTCTCTTTTAGAATCATACTTTCATCATATAAAAGCTACTTTATAAAAATAGATTCCAGTCACAAGAACCAGTATAACAATTGTTTCTTTGTTTATTTTTTATGATTAATTAATTTGCTTTTTGGTGTTTTAAATTTGACTCTGGACTTCTGCGGAGAAATACTAACTTTTTTGTTTTTAAAGACTCTCGTAGTATTTGCTCAACAAAATCGCGAACAGAAGTTTATTTCAAAATTTCACTGTACGAGTTATGAAGCTTTTCATTTAAACCGTACGTAGGCCACCGTTTATCTAAAGAATGGAGATGAAATTTTAGTGTTTGATAACGTCAGTTCAGACGGTACGTCCAAATAATTCATCAAAGCACTCCCCAAATAAACATATTGGAAAATACTGAGAGATCCTATTTGTATGGAATTCATAATGTTAGAACGTTATTTTTTTGTTGTTTAATAAACAACATTTTGTAAAGTTTTCACACAGTGTAGTACTAAAAGTAAGACGAGTTACTGGGCTTGCATGTCTATGTTGTAGAGTGCTTTGATTATTTATTTAACGACGACCGGCTGGTGTAGCGGTAACATACATTGCCTTCTATGCCAGAGGTCCTGGGTTCGAATCCCGGCGGCGGCGGATATTTGTGCGATGAACACAGATATTAGCCGTCAAGTCATGGATGTTTATATGTTTATTTAAGTTTATTCTAATAAAAAATATGTTTCTTAAGTATATCAGTTACCTAGTATACATAACACAAGTTCTTTAAGAAACTTAATTTGGGCTAGATAATGTTGTGTGAGTGTCAGAAATATTTATTTATTTATTATTTAAGGCAAAGTCTTTTTGTTGACCACTACAGCCTAAGGTTCTTTCAAGGGTCGGTCGAGTGACTAGAACCTATCCATCTCATACATTTCATATGTATTTACCATATTATTCGATTAGGTGCTATGGAATACAAGCGCCTAATTTTCAATACTAATATTATAACGGGTTTGTTTGTCAGAAATTCCTAATCTTCAGAAGTAAAGGGTCAAATCAAATAAAAATACATTTGATAGACTAGTTTTTGAGCAAGTTATGTTTTTCAAGAAATTTTTACCGGATCAAAAAATTTACGTGGCTCAACAAGACAAGCAAAGCAGCTCATTTCTTATATGAAAAAACCTCAGATTACTAGTAATCTGTGAAAAACTACATGACCAACAAAGTCGCAGATATCACAATGAAACAGAAACACGCTCTGCATAACAGATATAACTAATGGCTGGATTGCTAAACGAGTCTTAATGGTGCTTTTAACCCATCTGTTAGTACCTACGTGACGGTTACTTACGTATGTCAGTACCCTGCTAAATGTGAGATTTGAATATGCTTTTATATTTGTTTATCTACTTTGCGTGGTTTTTGTGTAAAAAAGCCTTATAGGTACTATTAAAATAAGTACCTAAGTTTTTTCCGGATTTTATGGTTTTTCATCATATTTTAACATTTTAACTCGACGGTATTTCAGTGTTCTAAGTTTCGAGGGGTTGAAATGATTTACAATCATTTATTTTTATTATTAACAATAACAAAAATAATCAATTATCATCTTCATCTGTTTCTACGAGCATTCGGCTAAAAGCAGTCCAAACTCTGTTTTATTACTTTCTTTGATGTAGGTTTTGTTTTTTAAGCTATTGCATAGCTTCTATCGCGGGCCTTGAGCGTGGGGACCGAATCCAGAAATTTCGTAACGAAAAAAACCTAACACCCCCCACTCCGACGGGCACAGCGGTAATACTTTGATTTCATAACTTTACACGCGGGCTTTAATAAACAATCAGCGCCATCTACTAGGAACTTGTGGAACTTCATTTTAGATCAAACATTACTGCATTAATAAAATAAATAAATAATTATAAATGCATAAGTTGATAAAAAATGCTATGCAATAGCTTTACCGCAGCAGTCTCCGAGTGCCACACGTCTTTTTTATTCACATTTTATATTTAAGTTATAGCTTTCCATGACATTACGGATGGGAAATATAGTATTGTTCTAGTTAAATTAGTTAATGTTAATTTGCATTCGTTTTCAGTCTTATTACTCAATGTACATTAAATATAAAGTGTGTAAAATTTTCAAAATTTATATCAAATTATATTTATATATATATTTTTTTTTGTATTTAACATCATTGTATTTCCATGTATTTTTACTCGAAAACTAAAAGCTTATATTTCCACCTTGACTTGTCATTTCGATGCCACTTCGTGAGCTCTGTTGTCAAGTGACGGAGTTGACAGGCGTCAAGTTGACATTTATGAAGTTAATTTTTGATTTACAATTGTAAAATTACCAATTAAGTTGTTGTTCAGTTGATTGTTCAGAAATAAACTTTCTTTGCGCTTAAATATTTAATTTAGTCAGTTTATTATCATTTCTTTATTTCGATTAATTAATATAATCGTCGAGAATTATGAATGGAGGACAATATGTTTACATATTTGATGAGAATTACCCGTAAAATGTATATCATTTATCTCTTTAGCAATTACAAAGTAGTTCTGGAAGTATATTATAAAAAACATGCCTATATTTAGACAAATGTTATATGGTTATAACATAACACAAAGCTATGCTTATTGACACCTTGAGAGTCATTTCGGTGTCACTTCGGGTGCTCTGTAGTCAAGGGAAGGAGTTGACAGGCGATAAGTTGACAATGATTAAGTTAATAATTGATTCACAATCTCGAATTACGTAGTTGGTCAGTTGTCTGTTCTGAACTAAATTATTTGTAGTTAAATATTAACTTAGGTTAATTTTAATAGCAAGTTTTTAATTTAATAAAAAACTTATAAAAAATCGTCGAAATAAATAAATTATGAAAAGAGGATAATATCATATATTTAGAAATAATTCGTTCTGGATATATATTTTTAAAAGATAAAAATAGCCAAAAGTAGTTCAAGCATAATTTCAAAAATCCAGTTCTATACTTAACTCGTGTACTCAATCTCTGACCTCTTCTTCACTTACCTACCGAAATAGATATGAAATATCAAAATAGAACTTTCGTATCAGCCCTGTCAGGCGTGTCAGCCATAAAATAATACCAACGATTTATTTTCATAAACTTTTGTTCCTCAGTAAAAAATAATACTTATGCCAAAGAATATGTGATTCAAAACTGCATACTTTCCAACATATCATCAATCTTAATATAATGAGTTCATAAATTATCACCCTTGTAAAATCTCTTGAACATTCATTCAATCACGTGTCACTGAAGCCATACGATAAACAACAAAAACATTTTAAACGTTGAGGAATGTTGCATACAATGTACAACGCAAAACGTTGCGAACTGTACCTGTGCATAGCGATAAAAAAGGGATAGAAAGTGCCACGTGTTCATACTTCACATAAAGGAGTTTTACATAAGATGTTTCGACTTAATTGGAACTTAATTTTCATAATTTAAGTATTTCATTCATTAATTTATTAATGACATTTATCTAAATTAAAATTTTGTTATAATAAAATAAAATATAGTCACACAGGTATTATTACATTGTATGCTTGTATTATTTTATAATAACACACTAAGTGTTGTTTTTGTAAGAAAATTTCATTTTTTTTTAAACTTATTTTGTTTATTGATCTGAGTTTGTTTTTACTGTTATTTTATTATGTACTTATTATAATTTCAACTCTATAATTTTTAATGTTCTGTATGGGCGATAATTGTCTGAAATAAACGATTTTAATTTTAATTTTTTATTATTAAGCCCGCATATGACCTCAATCTCAAGTACAGAAGGCAGGAGATCAAGCGTTACATTACCTGTCAAATTTCCCCAATCAATTTTATCTTAACGTCGAGGGCATAGATTTTAGATTCAAGTAAAATAATTTGATAGTTTTTAACGCTTGATGTGCTGCCTTGTACAGTCACGTGCATTAATATTTACACATTTCGCAACTTCTTCGGTTGTGATAAGGTTCAAATTCCAATGATAATGTATACATATTATAAGACGTGACTGTACATGAAGAAGACTTGACAGGAAGAAAATGGCTATTTTATGAATATGGCTATTATTGCCGGAACACATCAACTGATCCGTTAATATTTTGCAGCAGTGTCGTCAGGCCTATGATTTTGTACCTCATGATTAAAAGAATAAAATATATTTTTTTTGTTGTTAGATTTCCGTTCAACAACAAAAACAAATTATTTTATAATATTACCAGAGACTAGATATTACCAACACTGACATGTAAATTAGTGTTTTAATTAACACTGCGTTTGATGTAGGTACTAGCGCGGCGTATTAAGCAACAATTAATTTAGATTAGTATAGGGGATTTATGCAAATCGACACTTTGACACATACATCAGCTCCCTGACAGTAATGTGATACGATCATACGAGTCTCAGTATCTGGGGGCTAATTTACATCTGTGAGAGATGTCATCTTTGTTTTCAGAAACTGTGATATCTAAATATGATGATTAGTGTAATAGGTGCGATGGATCTGTTTATTTGGAGTAGCAATATTATGTTTTTCTTCTTGGTAGCACCCTTTTTTTTAGGATATTTCTATTTTAGTCTCATTTTTTCAGAAATAAAATGAAGTTTTACTTAGGTTTCAACGAGTTAAATTTCTTTTGAAACACGACTTTTCAGAATCTACTATTAACTCTTTATTTGCGCTTCTCCAATATACAAGGTGTTCTTTTTGATGTCCCATAACTTTGAGGTTATGTTCCTTACTAAAAAAAATACTTTTTGCCAATATGTTGTTCAAAAGTGCATAATTTCCAAGATATCATCAATCTTAATATAATGAGTTCATAAATGATCACCCTTGTAAAATCTCTTTAACATTAATTCAATAGACGCGTGTCACTGAAGCCATACAATGAACAACATAATCATTTTTAACGTTGAGGAGCGTTGCATACAATGTACAACGCAAAACGTTGCGAACCGTACCTGTGCATAGCGATAAAAAAGGGATAGAAAATGCCACGTTGTCATACTTCGCTTAAAGGTGTTTTACGTAAGAAGTTTTGACTTAATTGAATTATTAGGTATGTATGAAAAATAAAAAGAAAAAGAAAATTAAATTGAAAAATTATTCACATGTTATTTGTTTCTATAACATGGTTCCATTAATACCCTAGAGTTATGGGAAGTCAAGTGGAACACCTTGTTCCTATATTTCCACTTCTGTAGACACGAACTTTATAGTAGTAGTATAACAATCCCGTTACATCATCGTTCCACCGTCTTTTTCCACATAAACACACGCAACCTGTTCATCCAATATTATCTTATATATTATATTTTTAATCGAAATATCCGAATATCGAAATGTCCAATTAACTAACACAAGTTGACACAATTATGACAAAAAGATTTTTAAAATGAGTTGGACCACGGAACTCACAAAAGGCGGTGTGGTCCAACTATTTTAATATGTAGTTGAACTGCCCCTAGTAAAGACCCGTGGTCCAACTAGTTGGATAAAGCAGTTGGACCACTGCCCCAGCATGGTTTTTCCCGGTTTTTTACCAACTTAAGAGAAATGAATGAAATGAAAAAGTTTTCTTAAATTCAATTCTCTTCAAACTCTTCATTCGATATTTTATTATTACACTTTTGTTTAGTTTAGGTCTGTGCTGAATTTCTCTAATCATATATTCATTGTGAACTATTAGGTAAGATTCATGGTTTATAATACCAATGTTATGTAGATAATATGGGACTAGGTCTATACCTGTTTCACTTCAAATACCTCTACACGTGAGAAGCCTTGTTAACAAGCAAAAACAATTTTTTTTTCAACAATTCAACTTAAGTAAAATTATTTGTTTCTCATTAAAAAGCACACATGTTGTTTATATAATACTTTACTTTGCTACCCAAATGGAATATTACGCTTCAAAAACAGCGTCTGACATTGATGAAATCGGAAATAAGAAAAAAGATCAAAGGATTGGTATAAACAAATTCTGAGAGGCTGTCGTACAGTTAGGTTCCTATTATGAAAGTTTACTTAGACTTGAATATACTCTATAGTTCTTAATGGACAGCAAATCTATGCTTGAGTCGTGATCAAAATTATCAAATAATTTGTAGGTTTAAAATAAAATAAAAGACAGGAATTAGCGACTGGTAGTAAAAAGCCGAGCTCGAGCATATCAAAATCAAAACAATATTGTAATCCGGGTAAATACTGATTGAAAATAAAATATAGGTATATTACACAAATTATTTTGGGTATTGTGCTTATAATCTACATAAATATTCTTGGTTTCAATAAAAAAATACACATTTCAACTTTAACATCGAGCTCTAAGACGTGCAAAAGCTGTCATAAATACAAATTATGTGTTAAAAAAATGATTAGATTGTAGACAATAACTCAATTTTTGGAAAGTTAAAAACACACCATTAACAGAAAAACTAACTAACGACTTAAAATTATGTTCTAAAATAGTTAATTTAATTCATAATGAAGTGTTTGTACCTAGATGAATTGGACAATCAAGTTCCAACACAATAACACAAAATTGTTGAAGCAACATTCTTTTCACATTCAATTTTATCGTAACATTCATTACGTTCGTATATTCCCGATAAAGAAACACAATTCGATGCCACCTTGTTACAGGAATTTCCATACGTCAAAAGGTTTTCTGCGAGGCGAACAAATATTTACTTTGTATGGATATGCCTAACAAATTGGCGACGAACGTTGCCAAAGCTCTTCTTATCGCAGTAAGCAGTGTGTTTGAGCTGAGATCAATAATGTATACCAAGAGAATGCCAGACCGGTAGCGTTTATAAGCATGTGGAAAAAGTACCAAGCAATTTCATTTCGCTCTTTATAAGACTGTCGACTCAATCGAAAAAGAGAGCTGGGATCTTCTTTTATGAAGCTAAATTCTTTTGATATAACATTATAATCTTTAGAGATCTTTACAACGATTAGATTAGCAGATAGAGAAGGATATCTTACTCAAGTGCATGATTTATTAGTAACGTTGCTTGTTTTACTGTATATTATGATGCACATTCGAGAGTGCGCAAAGCTCTTTTTGAAGAAATTGAACCTACGCATATATACCAATGGACGAAGAAACTTCAATCCCCGTAAAGCGGCGATACCAAAAAAGTCGAACAAAGCGCTTCGATAGTATAGAAGGCAGCAAGTCAAGCATTACAAACCTGTCAAAGCAGCCCTGACGAAATTCCAGTTTTGACAGCTTTGGAACGCTTGATATGCTGCCTTCTGTACTTTTTTGGTACGTGTTGATAAGATGTGGAGCGAACTGCCTGCCTCTTTATCTTGCCATTCCTAATCACTATAGTCCTGCTATTTTGACTTATTTCTCATCTATTGTTTAAAGAAAAATAAAACAAATTGTATAAATAGTATTTCATTCAATCGAATCAGAAACCATGTTATCTTACACTGTGATCAGTTAACCTGTTTTGGTCGGCTCTCTATAGGTTATTTAATTATTTATTTAAGCAAAAAAGACTCCTGTACGCTATTTTTGGATATAACCAACGTATTACATTTTTTAATACATACCGATACTGATAGATAACAAAAAGATTCCGACTGGACCCAGAATTGGCATCCATTGGCCAACGGATATTATTAATAATAATAAATGGAAAAATAAAAATGCGGTAGCAACGCTGGGCTTGATAGATAGCCTTATAACCGCCATTACTCATATATCAGCTGATCCTCGTTACCTACTGTAGGATATTTCTAAATAGTTGCCAAACATAGTATTTATATAGCAATATTCCTGAGTATATTAAAGATAAAAATACACACGTATTCAAACTAATTCATTTATAAATCCTAACGCTTCAACGTAAAATCTACAAAGTTTTAAACGTTGAACTTAACGAAGAAGAGGAACCATTTGGAAAAACTTTTATAGTTCCAACACTTAGTGCGGACAAATTGATGTACGTACGGATGTACGGACGTATTTCAACGAAGTAGGGCGCAGTAATGCCCTTTTACAGCTGAAGTTTATATCGCTGGGTACAGCAATTACAAACATGATTGTTTTTTGGGTTCCGTTGAGAAATAAAAGTTAAGAATAAAACCTTTAAGGTGCGATTTAGAATCCATGTCTCAATAAATATTTATGCTTTAGGTTTTTACTTTAGAAAAGTGTTAACAAATTATTAATGTAGTATAGGATAAGATCTGTAATAAAGTGAAATTTAAAAGTGGAGTAACAAGTGTTTTTATGACACAAAGAAGCTTGAGTAGGTAAATATACATGAAAATGGATGATTATTTTGAAATACAAGAAAATACCTGTGACTTTGCCCTTGTTAAATTATTCCACGGGAGTTCGTTGTCGGGATAAGAATAATCTAATGTAATATTTCAGATACTGTCGTACCAATGTCATACCAATGTTTTGACGACCACTTTGGCGATGGGGTAAACCACAGTGGTTGCGGGTTCGATACCCGCACGGAACAAGAAAAAATGTTCAGTGTCTGGGTGTTTATTTATTTATGTATTTATATTTTAGGTTCCCCCTAGTTCGCTACATGGTATCCCATAACACAAGCTATGCTTACTTTGGAGTCATCTAGTTGGTTTGAATGTCTGGGGATTTTATTTAATGTGCGTAATTTCAACTTTATCCACCCGATTGTTTCAGATTGAAATAACTTTGAACATTCATTTTTGCATACACAATTCACAACATACCTAATTTAAGATATACATAGTCTACGATTGATATGGAAACATGACTGCAAAAATACAGCTCTTTTCCTAAAACAGAAATGTTGGATATCATACATAGTGTCTCATATCCTACACGACAAAAACAGATCCTTTGTATGAAAGCCTTAAACAACAGGAAGACGAAACCTTTTGCCTTACCATCCGTATTCACTAAGGACTGGTGTGTTCGCGGTTAAACGGAATTTCAATGAAAATATTACATATGACAAATATGAAAAACTCGACTTTCCTTATACATATTCACCTGAAATAAAGGTTTTGAAAATAAAATATTTTTTTGGTTTAATGATAAGTATCACTGCCTTCTTTGTCACAGGTCCCAGCATCAATTCCTGGTTAGTATTTTTGTAAAGAACACAGATATTTGCTATCATGTGAAAGTTTGGATATTTTTTTGAGTTTATTTCTAATATCTTTATTTATCAGAAATTTATTATGGACTAGAACATCATCATAATCAACATAGGCCTCAACCAAGGTTTTCCTTGTGGTTTTTCTCCAGGTTTAAATAATGTGAAGCAAATGTTTTGAAATATTTACCGATTCATGTGTATGTCATTACTTATTTAATATATTAATTATTATTTTAGTAATAGTATTACTTAATAAAATTTTGAAATACAAACCAAAGCAAACCAATTCAATTAATTAATTAGCTATTTCCAAACTAGACTTCATTGTGGTACGATGCCAAATCCTCTTACAAGGAATTTACTTTTTAAATTGCGTTCGAAGTTTAAAAAAGACAAAGGAATATCTAGGGATTCTGTTAGCTAAATATGGGTCAGTGCTTTTGTGCCGCACAAATTCCCTCTGATGGATTCTGACCATCAACGACAAAGCAAGGGCTAGTCGAGCGGAATAGGGACAGATACACGTAGGTATGTAAAAAGTAAAAGCATTGTCGAAATTCGAATGCTCTTTGTCGTCCTTTGTACTAAAATTGTTTAACTATGGTGTGTAGCCTCTATAAAATAAATTACACTTAATAAAATGAAAGAAAAATACCCAAGCAATCACACCAACTACATAGCCTTGATATCAAAGCTTGAGTTATGTATGAGATGTTATGTAGCGAACTAGAGGGAATCTAGAATACAAATTAAATATCCGTAGACAATGGCCCGGACCCGGAACATTGCATTTTCTTGTTCTGTGCGGGAATCGAGCCCGCGACCTCACTATTGGCGTAGTAGCGTCTAGAATGCGGCCGTTGCGGGAATGCGTTCCTGACAGCTCCTTATGTCCAGTGCATATATTTATTTCCGATTCGAAGGGGTAAAAAAGCTATGATTTTGACAGCTGTCAGGAACGCAAACTCGCACCGGTCGCACTATAGACCTCTGTATCACGGAGACCGCCACTTACCCAATAATAAGAGCGCATACGCAGTACATCCGAATCTCATCCGATCCGAATACGAGAAATGACAGTCCTGTAATATAGCCTTAGAACTATTTTTATGGGAGCTTACGTCATTTGAAATAAGACTTTTTAGATTTTTTTTTTCTCGGATTGGAACGGATAAAAATCGGATGTAGTGCGTAGCCCTTCTTACGTTTAGGCATTGACATAGTATTGCATTTAAGCTACAAACTATGTCAGACAAGCTTTTAAAAATATTGTATAAATACAAAAGCCCGCAGCTAGTCCTCTACTTGATGTTGAGAGGAACTCGCACCCATCGACTTCAATTACCTAAGTTGGAGTGATTTGTGACTTACCCAGCGGCTCAATTTGTATTAGCCTTTTGTTCTCGTTCACGTAACATAGCAAAAAATAATATTGAACCTTTTTACTTTTTAAGCCCTATTAAAGGCTTTACAATTGGTCATTTTGTTTGTTTTTCTACGGTTCTACTGTAACATGTGATGGGCCGGTAACTCATCTTTAAAAGATTTTGATTTAAAAGGACGAACACTTACAAGGCTTGAAACTGATGAAAGTAAACGATTTATTTTATTTAAAACACGTAGGTTCGAATAGCAATATTAAGTAATTCGATAACTGTGACGATTTATTTTTATAAATACGTTAAAAATATTTCCTCTCTCCCATAATAAGGCTTTGAGAAGACAGATTGGAGTGGCCCCAGCTTGGTAGTAGCCTATCTTTTTGGTCAGCTTTGGCATGTTTCCAACCATTTATATCTGTGTATTTTTTATCATATCTCTTGCTGAGGTTTAGGCTTTTTTAGAGAGATTCCATTATTGAAATTAAACAAATGAAAAATCATCTAATTGAGCAATTTTATGTGAAAAGAGGAAAAAGGGATGGACACTAAAATAAAGTGGATTATATTTTGTTGTTAAATAAAAATCATAAGTCTCGTGGTGATTTACTAATCTCATCGTCATATCATTAACTAGGTTAATTTTCATATCAACTCAAATTAATAATGTTGAACATTCACAAGGCTCCAAATACCTTACAAGATTCCTACGAAAAAGTTGCTAAATTTATATATCCTCACTCAATCGTTCAGCACCCGCCTATCTCTTTCGATAATAATATTGATAAATTGTCGAGAAATAGATGAATCTTTATTTTCTATTTCATTATAAACTTTGCCCAAGAAAATGTCTCAAACGTTCAGTTTACTCGTCTTTTTATACGAGATCGTTAACTTCTCAGTGTGAATATATTCGGAGGTGTAGGTGTGAACAAATTTGAAGAACCTTATTTAATTTACTTTTTTGGGGAAAATTTCTGTGTCGAAAGAAGTCGAATTTCTTTTCAATATAGGCAAAGATAGCTTTTTTATATTTTATGGGATGGTAGTTAAAGTTGCGTTCATTTTCTTTTACGGCCGTTCAAAGTAGGTTTTTGTAAAATATGTCTGATATTTTCGTTTCCGTGAAGAAACTTTAAGTACCTATGTTTTACCAGTTTCAATGTTTTTTTTATGATTATGTTTACTAAGTACTTATATGGAAATGAATACATAGAAAAGATTGCCTTGGGCAGAGCTTAAATGACTTATTCATGATCGTATTTAAGCGCTTCTACTAACAACTTTTGGTCGTTGTATCTTTTTAAATTTGGTATAAGTAGGTACTTCATGTATGAACATAATATATTTATTTAAACAGGGTAATTTGAGCTAGAACATCCATTCTTGCAAGCAGTCTCCTTAAATCAACCCCATCAACATTTGTTCTGTAACTTTTTTTTAAAATTATAAAAGCAAAAAAATTACACAAATAGAATAAAAAGAGTTCACATTACTTTTACAACACGCTAAATATATACATATATATAGGTACACTACATTCTTGCAGTCAAACGTGTTTGTATCGCTTTCGCAATTAATTGATTCTGACGATCCAGACAGTCAGAAGATAATAATCAAAACCACAAAACTTGGAGACACTTTTTTTTAAATTAACTTTAATGAATGGCTATATTAGAAGTAAAATACCGTTGACAAAGACACAAATTAAAACGGTAATACTGCTTAAAAGTAAATAGGTACATCATGTTTATATATCGAAACCAAGGACTGTATACCGGTATGAATTTCTGTAAATTTTTTTTACGTATGACATCATACCGTTAAATTAGGTGTATTTAAAAATAACAGTACAGGAATTCATACTGAAATAATTCTTGTACCTTTTTTATTATTGTAGCATAACTGTTTTTTTTTCAGTTAACTGAAATTTTCCGGTATTAATATTAATATTTTATTTTTAAATAACTGTAGAATGTTCGATAGTTTAGTTGAAGCCTATAAAGCGTAGGTACCTACATATGCCTGACCTACGCATTTCGGTACAGAAATTAAATAAGTTAAAATATTTCTATACTGAAAACATCTACAGAAATGAATCCAGTATACATTATTTGGGTACTGATATAATTTAGATTTTAATAACTTGTACAGTTATTGTGTTTGATGAAGCAGTACACTAATAAGGGTACTGAAAATTTTAATAGTACTATTTAAAAAAATTATACCGATATGCAGTCCCCTGTCGAAAACAGGCAATTTTCATAACAGCATTTAAAAATGTTATATTTACTTTAGCGGACGCAAACTTTTATGTGCGTTGAAATTGGGAATATAAAATAATGTATCGAGGGTTCTAGCTGTACACAGAACACACACAGATCACAAGGAAACTTTCCATACTTGTTATAAAACTTAAATATTTACTTAATTAATCCACTTTTCAACCGACTTCCAAAAAAGGAGGAGGTTCTAAATTCGGCAGTATGTTTTTTTTTTGTATTTTTGTTACACGATATTTCGAACAATTATGAATTGATTTTGAAAATTGTTATTTCATATGATAGAGGATACTTTATAGTTGGTCCCATTTAAATTTCATCGAAATCGGTTGCGCACTTCATTGAAAATTTCAAACTTTTGAAAAAATATGTACGATTTCGGAGAATGTTTACGTTGATGACATTCTCAACTCAGCCAAAGTTTTGACGTGAAGTCGGTTTTTTAATGCTCTGCATTCGTTGATTATCGAATCCGGAGTTTTTATTTCATAAATTTTGTGAAGCTTACAATAAAAACAAACAGATACTGTTTGTTTACTGAATATTATTATCATGGATAATGAAATGTAGGTTATATTAAGGTTTTGGTTCGTTGATTCCGAATGGAGGTTTCTCCTAACGAATAAATTATGATAAAGAGCTCTATACAAAAAGTAAGAGTCTTGAATTAATCCTATGAAAGAGAGAATAATATATTAATAGCGAGCTAGCTATGTTTTATTTTGTTTTAGAAGATAGATAAAAGAATGAGAGAACAACATATAATGAAAGCAGCATGAAAGATATTAATTTGTTTCCTTCCATGCTGGACTGGGAGCGAAGGAAAAGCATAGAATGTGCCAGCTGTTTCTTTTCCGGGCATACCGTAAAAGTCAGTTAAGGGACAGAGGTTTTTTTGGAGATTTTTTGTGGGCGATGAAATTTTTTTGGCGTCGCTGAAACTATCAATCGGTATAAAAAAAATGAATTTGATAGCCTTTTTCTTGGGAAAAGTTAGGCAAAATTTTACCGAGAAATTTTCACGGATGCATAAGTGACGCGGTTAATGCGTTAACGGTTAGTTTGCAGATACATTTATTCCAAAACGTTGGTCTTTTTACAAAAAAAAAAACAATGTGACAAGATGCAGTAGACTCTGTTTTTGTGTTTTTCTTTATAGATATGTAATCTGAATAGAACGTAAGCGCGGAAATCTCCTAATACAGGTTTTTGAGACTTCCATATCATGTAATCGCAAATTGTAACACTAATAAAGAATTTTGAAATAATAAAATGGAACAACGCATGGCGTATAAAGACTCTAACATATTATCACGCAAACTCACTTCGACAAAGCTCTTGACACTTTAGAAGCTCACCTTTGCATATTCCATCACTCAAGGGACAAGAAGTACCGGGACAAGAAGTACCTCGACATAGCCTTTGCAGACAAACATAATGAATATTTTTATAAACCAACTGGAGTTAACTTAGTTACCTTTGTTTGACTGAAATATTCTGTTTATTGGAAAAGTTTGATAGAACTATTTCGGGGAATCCATTCTACTTTTGTAGTTGTGGCTGATTTAGAGTGGGGTTACATTATAATTAACTTTTGATACCGTTGTTCTAAATAACAGATTAGTTTAAATTTATCCATCAATAAATTATCTCAGGAGAATAATGTTTACGGAATATTAAATGTCATTTTAGAGCAAACATTTTGCTCAGCCACAGTATCTTATTTAACAAAATAACAGTCTTGCTTAGTCATCATCTTAAAAACATTAGTTGGAAAAATTATGTGTATTTTAATAAAATATGAGTGATATGAGGAAATATATAAAATAACATTTTTTTTCAAATAAAACAGATAATATTTGGGTCATATAAAAATAACAATAGTTTGAGAAAAGTGGTTATCCTTGTGTAGATGTGAACAAGGATAATTGTCTTGATATTAAATAGCTGCATGTGTTTTTCAAAACCCGTGCAAAGATTTTTCCGGGAACTGATAGCAGTGAAATACCACGGTATGAATTACAATCGGACCGATCCCCCTTGTTCTTATATAGTGCCCTGATACGTGACACTTTAAAAGTAGATTGGACTTGTTCTTCCTGCCACATACAAACAAAATGTTCCCATATAGCTAAATGTAATTCATCACCGCCGTATTTAAGCACTTCTCCCGGTATCGAGTCAATGCCCACCGCACGCTTATTTTGCTGTTGTTTGATGGTAAGAGCAATCTCCTCACGAGTGAGTATCTCGTCCAGCTCAGTAGCGATAGGGAGTTGAGGAATCGAACGAATGTGTTCCAGGTCAGCAGCCCGATCCACATTTAGCAGAGTGCTGAAGTGTTCTGCCCATCGTGCAAGTACTTCCTCTTTGCTCTTAAGTAAACGTACGCCAGACAATGGCTTTATAGGTATTTTGGCAATAGAGGTTATGCCAATTAGTTTCCGAACTACGCTGTAAAACTCCCCGAGCTGATTCGTGTATAGCATATAAAAATAACAATAATTTGAGAAAAGTGGTTATCCTTGTGTAGATGTGAACAAGGATAATTGCCTTGGTGTTAAATAGCTGCATGTGTAACAGGCATTTTTTAGCGACCGTTTATTTTATTACTACTGGTCGCCGCCATGTTGTCAAAAGTGGACCGCGAATCTTAAATTTTAAGTGAACTTTATTTATGCCACATCTCTTTATCCTTTGTAAAAGGGGTAACATGTATTAAAAAGTATTCAATATAAAATATATTAGTATTCGTTTCAAGTTGCCACTATTACTGATATTAGCCAAACTCTACACTTGGTCAATCGTCTCAGGTCAAAGTTTCCCATATTTCTGGACAGATATTTCTTTTGATAATAGCTTTTTACTATATCTCACTATACTTTAAAGGGTGGTAAATAGTCGGGCAAATAAAATGGTCGGGCAATAAAAGGTCCATACAAACAACCAAATATATTATATTTAAAATTAAAGATATCCATTCTACGAACAAGGAAAGGACCAGATTTTCAAATAAAGCAGTGAATAGTGAAATTCTCAAGTTCAGATTCAAATTGTGATTATTTGCCTTTTAATGTTAAGTAAATTAACCGTCTATCCTTGAACAGTTATTTTCAATATAGAAAATTGAAACATTTTAAGAAACTTAAACTGTTCTCATGGTAACCATGGTTTACTAATAATACAGCAAAAGTTTATAAACTCTGACTTATTCTTACATTTCAATTCAAATTTTTTACCTAAAAAATAAGCAGAAGGACCCAAAAGGAAGATTTAATCATTCCTTTTCAACTTTTTATTGCCTGTGTTTTTCTTATGGTGTTATTGTCAAAAAGCTTTAGCCTTTACGTTTATAAAAGTAAATGACTGGAAGGAACCGAGGATCAAGACAGTAATATTAAACTTTTGTACCCAATTTAACAAAAGAAGCATTTGTGGTGGATCAAAATCACAACTGGAAAATTCAACTGAAGGATTCTTTTTTGTGACCATTCCTGCAGTCATTATCTCTGTCCATGGCAATTATTATTCTCATCTGATGGTGGGGTCTGCCTTTCTTATTTTTTGCTTCCACTTCGACCTATTGGACGTTTCATCTTCAGAACGTCCGCAAGAACTTGGGTCTTTTTGGACTACATCCAGCCATCTCATTTTCGATTTTTCTCTCCGTCTGTAACTCTGGATGTCACATAATTTTGCCACCATATTTTCTACGTAGTCGGGAGGCATCCCCTTAACTCTTAAACTTAACATAATTCGTATAATTGAAAAGACTGATTAAAAGTTTTTACAATTACAAAATAACCACGTTCCTGCTATAGAGAATTAACACAAAAACCAGTGAATAAACACTGCAAGCAAATATTATTTCTGCTGAGCTATAAAGCCTCTTTGTATAACTTTCCAAACCAATTTTTTTTCTGTCTGTTATCGTATTTAATTAAAACTTGTCAATTTTTTCACGTTATAGGTTTTAATTTATATTAGTTTATAGTTCACTTGTTTTATTCTGTTTTTAATTTGCTAGTTGCAGTGAATAAAATTTATTGTCATTCGGATAAATTTTCAAACCAATAGTGAATACAAAAAATGTCGTAATTGATATGGAATAAGACTGCTTATCATTTGGTGACAAATTCTGTACATAGTAAGCGATCGATTATCTTCCTATAAAAAAGTCGTGCCGCCATGTTTGATAAGCTCGAATTTTGTATGCCAGTTCACAGTTCATACAATTTTTATCAATTGACCCAGACGGTGGCGCGGCGTGAGCAGTTCAATGGAAAAGACGTATAAGATTTATAGGTTTATTTATTTGATAGATTTATTTACTCACTCAAAGCCGAGGCTTGTAGTCAGTTAACCAATAATAAAACACACGAGAAAGTTACATTTAGGAAGTTTTGTGTCTAAATTAGTTAAATCAAAAAGTCCTTCTTAGTTATAAGTACAATAAATTGCTTTGGAAAAAAGATTCACACCAATTAAACACCAGGTCTAAACATCAAAATACACTTTCTGTACCTAAACACCACACTGCGAATCTCAGAAGCAGTTTCAACTTTAGGTCTTCGAAAATTTGGAACGATCTGCCTCCTCCATTGAGGTAAACAAACTTTTAAGATTAAAATATCGAGCGTTACTTTTATTAAATTAATATTTCTACTGATTATTATTATATTGTTATTATTACGTAAAACGACACGCCTTTAGGCATTATTTAAATATTATTGCAGATATGTTTCTGAGTGATTTTTGATCTTTTTTTTTGTAATATGTTTGCTTTTGCTTAGGCACTTGACGCACCTAGGGGAAGCAAAACAATTTGCCGCCGCATGACCATACAGTTGGCAGCGGTGGCACTGACCTGGGAAACCACGCTTGTGTGGAACTTCGACGTGGATGTTGGAGTGACCGCACACGGTGGGCTTGCCTCTGAAAATGGACTGCCCTTGCGGGCTCTTCGCTAGGATTATTAGCGCAAGTGGGAACTGCTTGCCTCGGCGGCTGTGCATTTTGTGCACAGATTCGACGGGGAAGCCTTGAGAAGACAAGTCCTCTTGGATTTGCTCGTTCGAGAGCTCGAACGGCACGTTCCTGAGGACGGCACGAATCTTACGCTCCTCAGGGAGGGCGTAAGTGTGGTACTCGAGCTTTTGATCAGCAAGAAGCCGAGTAAGATTCCTGAAATCGGAAATGGAATTGACAACGACCTTAATAGAGTCACCCACGTTGGATGCCTTACTATACTGGATTTTGGGATTGTCTCTACCGCAGAGAGCTGAGACCTCAGTCCAGCGGCTCTTGTCCCGTAGAAAGACGGGGGGCGGAGACTTGACTTTCGGCGGAGCCGAATCTGATTGCGACGCAGGCTGAGACGCCGGGATCGCTGAAACAAAAGGCGCAGGAGTAGACGCCGGTGCGACATTTTGCGGAGCAGGAACAGCGGCTGGAGCAGCTGAAACGGATGGAGATAAAGTCGAAGAAGCATCTTGCTTCTTCTTCTTAGACTTGGACTTTTTGCGAACCTCGGTGAACGGAGCAGGAGATTCTGGAACTAAAGGAGCGGAGTCGGAATCACTACCCGGCGGGGTAGTTTTCCGTTTGCATGCGGTGGAGTCTACCAACATGCGATCTGAAAGAGGGGCGACGTACTCAGATGGATCTGGAGACGCCGGAGAATCGGTTTGGAACCCCTGAGAAGAGGAGGCGACCTGAGGACGATCGGACAATTGCTCTCGCAAGGACTTGATTTGAGCGAGAAGGGCTCCTTCTCGGCTGCATGTTGAACTTCCAGTGATGGTTTTTCGCTGGACAACTGACTGAAATCTGAGGATGAGGGACGAGCGGATAATTGCTCCTGCAAGGACTCGAATTGATCGAGAAGATCATTGTATTTAGCGGATACCTGATTGTGAGCCTCTACCACTTCTTTATGCTTGATGTAGTTTTCTCTCGAATAGTCCTGATAATGTTTTTTATCACGAAAGACCTGATCGCAATGATCGCACTTATATTAATACTTAGGGTGCCGAGGCATAATGCTGGGCTGAAAGAAAGTCTACGAAGACAAACTGCGCTGAAAAAGAAAACGACCTAGTACGGACCTATTGCCGGTGAACGGCGGACGATCAGGCTTGGTTGTCACGGTTACGTATCCACCTGATCAGCGATGCTTCGGCCGGCAGCAGTCGGGTCCGCCCTGAAAAGGGCAGATGAATTAGCCCCGATACCACACAGCCTCCACAAGAGAAAACTTTCCGAAAGAGCTTAACTTGGCACCTGACCCGCACGAGTGCGGGGGAGGGAACAAGGGCAGCGCAATACGAACACTCGGGAGCGGCCGCAGACACGACCGTTCGGGAGCGAACGCAAACGGGAAGTGCCGTTAAAACGAATGCTGTTACCTGAACCTTCGACTACTTACGTGTATTTTTTTGCTTAGTTTATATACAAGGCTGGGCCTGAAAACCAGTGCTGCTAAAATATAATGTTTAAGCAGCAGAAAGCTGAGGTCAAGCCTATTATCACAAAATGTATATACCTATGTAACGTGTAATACCATATTTATCGTGATTATTCAAATTCAAATCATTTATTTCAGCCAGAGCCATATTTTAAATTAACATAATTGATTTATGAACCTAAGTTCAAAATCACATATAATAAAACACATATAACACACGTCTCTTTCTTTAAATTGTATTGTTTTGAATTCTTTTTTTTTAAGTTATTTGTGATAGTAAAATTCTTTACTTTCTTTCAATGTAGGTAATTACTAAATATAATAAAGTCGAATAATTATACTTATTAAAATATAATATACTGGGGTAAGTTTCTGAGTACTTTAATAGAACCCGCTGAATACTAGAATTAATATATTCTGTGTTTTATACTGAGGTTTAATCCGTCTAGTTATTGCATTGAGAAAAAGAAACAAGAATACACATCTTTCTACTTATACCACAAACATAATTTTAATATCGAAACAGTTTAAAAACACACGTAAACCCAACAGGCGAAGTGTATGTAAAATACTTTCAACCGATGACATAAGTTAAATGCATTTCGTGGAAGTCAACCGAGCGTGAAAGGGTTTCTGTAAACGACTGGAAAGTTCGATTCTACTGAACTTTCCATACGGGCAACAAATATATGAACGTTAGTCTGAAAGCTGGCAGACATTTTCAAAATGAATTTATGAATTTGAAATGGGTATATCATGTGATGTTGGATTCCAAATTTGAAAATGGAAATTGTAGATCCGTGTTCTGTTATTGGAATTGATTTACTAAGCCACGTGTATTGCAGGAAAATCTTTCATTCTGAGTACTTAACGCTCACCTAGTAGAACTACCGTTGGGGTTATGAAGACCCGTAATTTCACCAGTTTCCCGGGAGCCTGCGGAACTTACTTGATAACGACGTTCTGTGATTTGTATTAGTATGGATTCTGATATTTATAGTGTAGGTAGGTATAAATAGTTCACTTTGACGAACCAATATCGGTATTTTCCATCCATCCAATGGTGGTTAAAATAAAATAATAAGTGGCTGGATATTTATCATTGTTTTATCAATGTTTTGACTGTATTATTTATCAAGATATTTTAAAAATATCGCTAAATCAATAAGGGATTCCCTTTATATCTTACCCGATCCCAAAATAAACAAGCTGATCAAAACAGAATAGGTTTATCGACGGTTTGTCGGTCATAAATAAATTACGACGCCAATAACTGATAAAGACGGAACTTATTTTCCATAAATCGAAGTTCGAGAAATGAATTATTTTCGCTAAAATGACATTGAATGACAACTCTACGGCCTAAATCTGAAACTCCTTGGATCATTGACCAAAAAAGGCCGATTGTGAAATTGGACAAAAAATGCAAGAGAAATTACGGCAAATAGAACAAACTCCGCTTAGTGTTCTGTAGGACCCCTTCAAGGTTAACTTACCGGCCAAATTTAAAGAAAAAAATAAGTATCATACGTTTATATCGTACCAAAGAAACTGTCGTATCGTACTGTCAAAACTAATATGTTATTTTGTATTTGTGACTAGCTGTTGCGCGCGGTTTTACCCGCGCAATTTCGATTCCCGCGGGATTTTCGGGATAAAAAGTAGCCTATACGGATTCGGAAGAATCCCTCTAAGTAATGGTAAAAGAAATTTTCAAATCGGTCCAGTAGTTTTTGAGCCTATCCAATACAAACATACAAAAATACAAAGGTTTCCACTTTATAATATTAGTATAGATTTTGTTACTTTTTGACATTGATATTGATACATTCAAAAAAATACAAAATGGTGACCTATGATTGATTTTTCGAAAATTATTTGTTATATTTTTACAGGATTTTGAGATTTAAAATCAGATAAGTTTAAAGGGAAAAGGTTACTCATGTGTACTTCTGACCATTTCCTGGTCAAAATCCCATATTGAGTTTGACCATCTCTTTTGGCTAGTGACTAAAAAAGAACCTTGTATTATATGCCGCCATATATCACAAATGTTTTGTGAAATCTTACTAATATTACTCATATTACAAACTAGCCACCGCGCGCGGTTTTACCCGCGTAACTTTTGATTCCGTGGGAATTTCGGGATAAAATATAGCCTATAACCTTCCTTAAGAGTTGGGCTATCAAACGCAAAAATAACTTTTCAAATCCCACTTGTAGTTTCTGAGATTAGCGCGTTCAAACAAACAAACTCTTCAGCTTTTAGATGTTGGATCCCTTCAAGGGTAGTATATCAGAAGGAACGTATTCTCGCAACACTGAAATGGACTCGTTATCATACCGTTTTAATTTTCTTATTAATTTTAGATAGATATTCAACATACAAATGTTATCATCTAAGTCAACTGCAGTTTAGTTTTAACGGTTAAGTAGTTGTACAAGTTACTACATTTCTAACTCACTTCTTTGTTTTACAATACTAAACAGAAAACTTATTACTATCACTCATTCAAAGCTGTTCACAAATTGAACATACATCAACTGCAACAACATAAAACACGCAACAATCTTAAGTCATCAATTATCAATTCAACGAGTGAAACTTTAAAACAACTGTTTGCTTTGCGTTACTCTCAAGTGAAAACTTCTCTTTGCTAACTAACTTATGCAACCGCAACTACAGTGCTGATGTAAGATGAAATGAGAAATATAATTTAATATTATAAAGCAAGTGAAGTTAGAATAATTATACTTAATGAAGGAGTAGTTCATGAGTGCTTGTGATAAATGAGGTGTATGAAATCAAACATTTTAACTGTATGCGATGCTCAATAAACATTTGGTAGAAACATTTTTAATTACTAATTGGATTTTGTGACACGGAAACCAAATCTATATTATTAGTTTTAAAATACGTAGAAGACATTATTAAATCAGGCGTCTATTTGAGGAAAAGCATCATAGTTATGACTAAGTTATCTTAACTGAATGAGAGATTTTTAACTTTATTTTATCGTGTATCAGTAACAGCTGGTATTTAATATTTTCAACTTGACGACGTGACGTTTCAGTGGCTTTACTGACCCCGTGGCCACGTTGAAAACGCAATAAATTCTGGTTAAAAGTATTAAATTTTATGTGTCAAATCATGAAAACTTTAGACGATTTAACTAAGTTAAGTAAGTCGGTTGCCATCTTGTCGCTGGTTTAGATAAAAATCTTTTCGGCTTGACTTGTGTTTTCGTTGAAAATTTATTGAGAGAAGAAGAGTTTTGCATTGGTTTTCAGTTTTGCATTGCACATATTTTAGCATTGTGCAAATGTGCAACCAGTACAGTAACATAGCTAAATATTATTTTTATTAATTATTAGCTAGTTATTTACTTCCTTGATGCTGACCACGATCCTCAGACATGAGGGACCGACCCAAGAGAGAGAGATTTACTTCCTTAAAATAGTCCTTTCAAAAAAGTCCTTTGTAAAAGGCAACTAATCTGAGTCATCCCGACTGGACGATAGGGACTTCAGGGTGCACATGGCTAGCAAAACACCTTTCATTTTAACTCTGCCATAAAAACGCCCGCGATGATTTGTAAATGCCAGATCTATCCTAAAACTGTGAGTTTTTATCTTCCACTTCATCATCACTTATACGATCACTATAGACGACCACTTTGGCGTTGGGGTAAACCTATCTGCCTCAAACGCCAGTGGTTGCGGGTTCGATCCCCGCACGGAACAAGAAAAAAAAAAATGTTCCGTGTCTGGGTGTTTATCTATTTATGTATTTATATTCTAGGTTCCCCCCTAGTTCACTACATGGTACCCCATAACACAAGCTATGCTTACTTTGGGGCCATGTGGTTGGTGTGATTGTCTGGGGATTTTATTTATTTATTTATTTACTTACAATAAAATAAGATATAGTGTTAAAACGCGGGGCTACAGAGTAAAAATCTACAAGAAAAACACTAATCCGATCAACTACATTTGTTAAAGTTAAAAATAGAAAGAAATGTGAGGCTTGCTTAAACCTTAAGTTGGCAAAGAATTTATAAATATTGTCATAAAATTTCATGATTTACATTAAATAAAGGACTATTTTGACCGGATTCTATTACGTATATTTTACATTTTAGCTGGACGTTATGACATCTTTACATGCACCATGGTCGCAGGCACTCATAAAGAAAAGAAAATAAAGCTTTTTTATTTAACAGTTTACTTGTATTTACATTTTTTTTGACAAACCCTTTACAATAATTAAAATAAATAGTTTGTTTTGCCCTACAGATCTATCATATTTCGCTTGGACAGACGCATCCGACCAAATAAACTGTTGGGATCGGATTGAGGATTTATTTATTTTTATCCAGTTTACACTCTGGTTACAATGTGCATAAAAGTCAGGGATATAAAGTTGGACAAAGCTACAAATGCATAGAAATATTGGCTTTAAGCGGAACTAAAACAAAAGCTCTCTGTGAATTCTAAATTTGTATTTTTTTATTATTCATTTATTTCATAGAATTGCTGTGGCTAGGGTTAAAGTGTCTGCCTCAAAACTCCAGTGGTCGCGTGTTCGATACCCTCACAATGCAAATATTGTTGTTAACATGTATGTTACATTATGTCACGTTACGTTATGTTTAATTTGTATATATTTTCGAAAAAAAAAACTATAAGTATGTATTTCCGTTCTGTATTACCCATCATCATCAAAACTCTTTGTAATGAGCAAATTGCAGGGCTACGAGTCTTTCCCCTAGTACCAATATTACAAGGACATGTGCTTACTTTTTCGTCGATATACTAACCGAATCTGGGCCGTTCTCGACACCAGCGAGCGCTCGAGCGATTTGTCGCGGTTTCAAACAAACTCAATACCTTCATCTTGTCGCGGAAATCGCTGGCCGCGCTGCTGTCGCTCTCGCTCTCAATGTCGCTACCGTCCAGTTTTTTTTTTATATTGTAAGGATAGGACGTTTGTCGTCCATGCCACCTGATGGAAAGTGCGCATGAAGACTATGGTGTTACACGTCCATCCACGAGAAACCTATTCACTCGAATAGGTGAAGTTACAGTTACACTATTAGTTTGCAGTCTTACAGGAAATTGCAGCCTTCTCCTGCTTGGTTACGATTTATATTTTTTTAAAAGTGGATTAATTTGAACTAGAGATGGCGCTGTGTGAATAGAAGTACTACAATTTTTATTCATTTATTAAATTTTTATTTAATCCTATAGAATCACAAACACAAAAAATTAAAATATACTGATACTAAAAGATATTCGCTTGCAGTGTGAGAGGTCCTTGGTTCGAGGTCTAGGCCCCCAATTTACAATACGAAGTTTTCCAACCTGGCTTGCGTCTGGTTTATACGTCTAGGACACCGTCTAGTTAAGCTGTATGGTCTCTTGATGGTTCTTTAGTTCGGACCACATAGTTATTATGTAATATCAAACCCACTGAATCATGACACATGTTGCTGATAATTCGTTTGAAACTGTCAAACTTGTAAGATATATCGCGTAAAATGCACGTAGGACATTTTTGATACTGTACTTTTGTACTCATGAAATGTCAGTGTCGAATGAAATGATAACAAGTGCGTCACCAAGGAAACATATCTACAAGCGAATTTCGATCTACTAGCAAACCGTCCAAGGTTTGCGAAAATGAGCTTACGGTGGGTCATAATTCCATTGGTTGTATAGTACGTACATACATAATATAACTTCACGCTTGTATCCTTTATGAGGTAGGATGAACAACAGAGGTTATAAACCATCTGATGTCACGTTTGCCAAAATTTGGAGGTATTATAATGATGGAGAGAGACTATTGTAGTGACAGGGGGTTAGCTTATTAATAAAACATCCGTACCCTAACTGAGTTTTACAGTATGCCAGGCGCCCGGTAAGAGAAGAATTTATATTCTATGCTTTTCTTTCACTCCCAGTCCAGCGTGGAAGAAACTTAGTATGTCACTTTGGATAATTTATTTATTCTAAATAGGTCTTCAAAACAGTATTAATATTCAAACAATGTATGATTAAAGCTTCTAATATTACTTAAACAGAGCTGCGGTAGTTTCTGACTCAACAAATTAACTTGTGACTTAACTGTCAAGTTTGCTTAATAAGATCACGTGTGCTTAGAGCGCTCGGCTCTGTTCCGTATCGTGCATAGACTTGAGCTAATTTTACGAAGTCATACTAACCTATTTGATTATAGGACAATCTATTACAGGAAATTGCACCCCTTTTCTGATGGGTTATGATTTATATTTGTAATTGCTTTTGTATAAGGAATTTTGAAAGTGTGTGAATTTGAATTAAAGTCCATTTGGAAATAATTTAATACATACAAGGCCTATTTTTAAAACGTTCAATTTATTAATTTAAAAAATAAATCTTTTTCACCTTTTGATTTACCTATGTGATTTTTATACGAATTTTCATACTTACAAATATATCCATATTCGTTGACCCACAGCACAAGTGGAGACTTTTTAAGTTTATCTGTATTGATCGGTAGTATCATAGCTCCCAAAGAGATGAAAAAAAAAACAAAGAAAAATTAAATTTATTTCGATGAGATTTTGATGTAGGTGTTATTGGTGGAAACAATTGCAGTTATCTGGAAGTTCAATTCTCATACGAATGATAATATCTAATATAATATATACGAAATATAATATGTCAAATCGGTTAAAAATCAAATTTCAACATTAAGATTTAATCACATTTTATACCACTCAGCAACTCAAATTTCCTAACATGTCAGTAATTATTGAAGCTTTTAAACTTTATTTAACAGTAAATAATGATATCTTTAATTAATTTAAGGCAGTTGCTTATACATAACTGGATTAAAATAAATAAATAATAAATAAATAAAAACAATTCCATCTCATTATATATGTACCTACTTTGAGTTGAACAAAAATAATGAACAAAGTATATTTTTTAAACTTTACAACATTATCGTATACCCTCGTCATTGAAGTATGAAAGCGTTGAAAATAACTAATTCAATTACACGGGGAAAAAAATTATAACGAAATTTGGACTGTTGTTAAATATTGTACCGAATTTTGAACAAAAATAACGCACCTAATTAGTTTTTATCTTTCCCCGTCAGGAATTTAAAGTCAATTATTAACATTTTTGTGTAATTTTCCTTGAAAAAATACGGGTAATGAAAAATGTATTGAGTTATGGTAGCTAAAGCATTTTGTTTCGGAAATTGCACAATGTTTATTTTATTAATATTTTAAGATTTTTTACAGAATAAAACTTGCGGGTGTGTATTGTAGAGTATATGAGCGGACACACAAGAAAGAAAAAAAAATAGGTCATTAATGTATTTAGACGAATAAAATTTGTAACTTTGATTGTACTGTTTTGAATACGACCTATTTTTTATACATTATAATCATTTACAGAAACGCTTTATGCAAAAAAAAATGTTTTTTAATAAGGAAATTAATGTATTCGCATATATAATACACGTGTAACATAATGAAGAGATAATACTACAGGCGATTGTATGTTTGGTGATTTAGTTTATAAGTAACCGTAACATACATTTGTAATCCTTACGGTTAGGCCGAAAAACAAGTTCAAAGTTTAGATCAAAATATGTAAGTAATTGTCAACCCTAAAAACAGCTGCTAGCTTTTGATGAAACCTATTCGATAACAAATAGCGTTAATAAAAAGTTGATAACTAAGGTAGATAAAACAAAGTGTAATTTTATGCCTACTAAATTAGACAACAACGTGTCGGGAAAGTTTTTTTCCATAGTATCTAAATAATTTTAAAACTGCATATTCACTAATAAATATGTGCGTTTATCACAGATTAGCAAATTATAAATCTACAGAAATAATAGATTCGCGCGTTCGAACCGAATAACACGTTAATTTTCACTATCCGTGAGAATATTTCCTGAGATAATTAAGGGCCAACGCTGCGTCGCTCGTGTCCACGCGCGTGTCACGCGTGACGCAGTAAGAACATATTCTGAATACCTAATACCATTCATGCTAATAGTTGACTAAAAAGGCAAGACATAAATAAAAGGTATTCAAGGCAAAACGGTTCCTAATAAAAACTATACCTACTATTTCTAATACTTAACAACATACCTACATGATCGAAATGCAATCGTAAATATTATCAAATGAAACAAAATCATCAATTTAAGGCCAACGTAAAACAAAACATTAATTTACTACAACTTGTCTTACAAATAACCATCACATTTCTATCACACATTCACATAATGGTATATAAGCTAACACTTAAGTTTTATCTCTCCATTTCGTTACACGTTATATATCATATTAAGCAAAGCATGGTCTCCTTAAATTATGAATGAATACAATCATACCAAAACATCTTGTAGTAAAACGTAATATAATGTTGGCCCACGAGAAAAAAATAAAAGGGTATTGACGACTCTCTACCAATGTACCCTTTTTGTAAAAACGACACAAAAAAAGTGTATGGAGTATCGTAGAAGTATGAGTATCGTATGAGTTTGTGTAAAACTTGGTAGAAGTCGAGTTAGTGCCCTTTTATTTTTTTCTCGTGGGCCATACTCATAGTATTATCAAACTCAATCAATGAAATGCCGCGTCGTGGTGTCGTACCGTGCGTAGGGTGTTCATCAACAGCGACTACATATTTGTAAAAAAAAAATTGGGGTGCCATTTTTTTTTTCTACTGCGCGATACTAGCACACTATTTAAATTTGTCCGGTGACTAAAAATATCCCCGTATTCAATATGTTTTATATAAAAGGTTTAACACAACAAAGGTTTTAATTGATGCTTTTTGTTTATAAATACAAGACTAGACCCACGAAAATATGTGTCAAAAAAATGCTACTGCAGCGGTATCTAACCCCCAACCACGCGTCCTTTCATCACAGTGCGCCATGAAATCCATTTACTTCAACCGTGTTTTAATGAAAACATTGTCAAGTATCATAGAAAAGCTGACCTTTGTTATTTTCACCCTTAAGTATGACCCTGTAAAGACTTCGTCTAATTAAATGATTTTCAATCCATTTTATGTCAAAGCGATTTGCAAGCCGCTTAAATGCGGGCACAAACGCGATATTACAATTAAAGTAAAAGGACGAACCATCGAAAGCCTTTCCTTGCGTTAATTATTTGATTTTGCGATTCTTGGAAAATTTCATTTTGAACTGAGCGTTTTTTAGAATTGTACTAGATTTCCATTGTTGGGTTATTGGAAATTCTATTTTCTAACAACTACTTACTCTTTTATGTAAATAATATTTTTCTATCAGAAGTGACTAAAAAAGTTATCGTACATAAATCTTTTTCATGTTCGCGATCCTAAGCGAATTAGCTACAAACCATTCTGATCTTAAATAAAATAATGTTAATTTTTTTTTAATTTTGCCTAAAACTTTCAAGATTCATATTAAGTAAAGTCTTTTCTCAATAGTTGTATGAAAACCATATCTGTTGTGTTTAGCGGCCAAATAAATTACTATGTAAAATCATATCTGTCGTGTGATTTAAAAATGGAACTATCTAACGCAACATGGCGACCAAAGAGGTAACTTATCAAGGGTTTAATTTAAATTTCGAACTGACTTGCACATAGAAGAAAAAAATACTTGTTAGGTTATTCGCCTATTAGTTATTCGTCAACTTCGTCATTGTATTTTCAAATTAAAGTTCTGAATTGTACTACTTATTTTAATTTCCACGCATTATTTGAGAAAAGTACTTTACAAACCTTGGCCGCAACTAAGCATTGATGGACTTACGTAGGTATGTGTGCCTCGGCCCACATTCACACGTTCGTCCATCAATGCCTCTCTTGCCGGCCGCTGCAGTAGTGTACTATTGTAAACCGTATAGATGCGTATTATATTCTAAATTTAACTTGACACCTAGTTGTCCTTACAGGATCCGTGATTACCCTCATTTATAATCATCATCGGCCTGGTGACGCTCCCTGTTAGACAATGGCCTTCCCCAAGGTTCTCCACGTCGCTCGGTCCCGCGCCACACCTATCCAGTGTTTATTGGCGACCTTGACCAGATCACACTAAATAGTAAATTTCATTACGAGTGCGGAAAGCCTGTCATTGCAAAGAGTACCGGCAAATGTCTACCCGAGCCGAGGCGCATCTGAAGGTGAGGGTTGACAGTCGGAACAAGTTGCAATAACGTTTCTGCACGTGTACGAAAAAATGAAGCAATTTAATAAAATATTCACAATGGCGCCAACCGTAAAAGAATATAAACAGAGATTTTTTGTTTTCTTCACCCATTCTGGGTAGGCAAAGGGCCCTGCACGGGACCTATACAAGGGACCTATACAGCCAAGTCTTCAGTGGATTTTTTTTATTGACATGAAATGAAAATGAAATTTAATGAGATGAAATGAAATGAAACCTAACCTAACTCATTGAATCAAATCATTAAATCTGATATTGAAACAAATTAGTAGCTTTTCAGAAATATTTGCATGAATTCTTAAAAACTTCTATGAATTTTTTTTTTGTTAAAACTTCGTGATTGTTTTTT
Source organism: Stenoptilia bipunctidactyla (assembly GCA_944452665.1). Classification (NCBI taxonomy): domain Eukaryota; kingdom Metazoa; phylum Arthropoda; class Insecta; order Lepidoptera; family Pterophoridae; genus Stenoptilia; species Stenoptilia bipunctidactyla. Next base: position 11,506,176 of record OX101740.1, on the reverse strand, counting down.
TCTTTTTAAAGACATTATTTTGACAGTTGGGAAAGATAACGCACGAGTTCGGAAAGGTATAGAAAAAGCACGAGTAAAAGCGTACATCCCGAACGCTATACGTGCCTGCAATACGCCATTTTTTGAGCAACTGTATTAAGAAAGTCGTTTATAGCATTCGCCGAATCGACTTTGCTGACTCAACACCAGTCTTAAAGCAATATTGGGGTTAGTAAATAGTCAAGTCCAAGTATAATAATTTTAATTTTGCTTTAAAACAACCAGAGCTACTCGATGGCTTGAGAAAGAAGAGGTCTCCCATAAAAGTGCGCAAGTTAAAGCAGCCTTCTCGAATATTCTTCGCTTCGTTAAAGTGCTTTCTGTGGGTTCACAAATTTGTTCAGATCAGTGGAGACAAAGTTTGATTCGTCGGTAGATAATCCACAAGTATCTTTTTTAAATAACACGTTTTTCCAATTTTATTGTATGAAAGTATAGGTTGACACTTTGACAGTACTTTCAATATTTTGTTTGCCAACTTTAAAATTGCTCTTTATGAAGATAATGAACCATGTGGAAAATTTCTGTAACTTTTTGACTTGACGAGATTATTTTACTTTCAGTAACGTGTAAATGGCGTTTATGAACTTGACTGTTATGGATATGACAGAGAAGCGCTTAGGATTAAGTTTTAAAGTAATTTAGCAATTTTGATTTTACTTCCCAGAAATTCATAATCTATTTTGGTAAAGATAAATAATCTTTATAATATATATAAAATAAATTAAATGAACACAGGCATTTCCGTAAAATCGACGAATATGGTTGTAATTAGATCTTGTTCATACAAGGTAATTTATGTCAAAAAATCCCTTTCTCTCACTAGCAGCGCTTCAATACACATACAATCGACAATTTGCACTGTTATACTGAAATAAAATAATCAAACAAAGGTCATGTGTATCATCGTGAAACGTAGAAAGAACGCTTTAAAAACCAACAACACGGTGACCCAAACCAAATTGATAAATAAGTAGGTAATCATGTGATGCCTAATATTGAGTATTCGCAGTTCTGATCATTGAGTTTGTCGTCATAACCCTTTCGTAATGAGCCCACTGCAGGGCCATGACTGTCCCTTGGGCAGACGACAAACGACAAGGTTTTGGCCACACACTAACAATTTGGATCAGTGTTGATGTGGTGGACATTGTATCATTGAGTCAAACGTAGGCATATATTTTCTATAAAAATCGTGTAAAATAAAAAAGCCTTAAGGTACCGATACACGGTGACACCGACACCGACACTAGTGTCGACACAAGTGTCAGACGCGTCCACACGGTGAGCAATTTTTAGTGTCGACACTAGTTCTGAGATCGAGTGTCGCGGTCGAAGTGTATTGGCCGTCTACACGGAGCGATGCGCAATTCAGTGTCAGACACTCCATCGCCATGAATCGATATTTACGGACTTAGTTAAAATTAAGAAATGAATATCTACTATTAATTTTACATAACTGGGAGTCGAACCTGGTCAAAATATCGTTATCGTATTTATGAAAAGGCACATTTTATTTAAAATATGACATCAGTTGCAAAAAATGTATTCCATTTTCAAATTTCAAATGAAATGGCACGCCCGCTGAATAAATGCGTTCTAATTAACCGACTTTTAAAAAGGAGGTTATCAATTGGACCCGTAGGTATCTGTCCCTATGTATACTTAGATCTTTAAAATTACGCAACGGATTATGATGCGGTTTTTTTTAATGGATAGACTGATTCTTAAGGAAGGTTATTATGTATAATACATGCATAATATAGTAGAGAAACACTGATATTAGATGTTTCTAATGTGATGTCGTAAATAAGCACGTTCTTTAGCGCTTATATTACAAACGCTGGCTGAACCCTATGAGATAGACCAAAATGATGTACTACAGTATTGTCCATCTTAAAAAGTTCAACAAAAAAGTTCGCGATGGTATATGTCTATCTCTTAGGGATAACCCACCATAGCCATTTTTATCCTTTACTAAAAAATGGTTATTTACGAAGTGATTTTAAACAATACAGCATTAATTCTTATCCAATTAAGTACCTTTAATAAATTGTGCATTTATTATAGATCAATATGCTTTTTACAGCATGTAATTTAAGTGAATATTTCCGAAGATATTACAAATTTAAAATGTGCCGCCGCCATGTTGCTCTAGCTAAAAGTTTCGCGCACGACCGAAAACCGCGACACTGGTCTCAGACACTGCGCTCGTCGCGTCTACACGGAAGCTAGAGCGACACCAAGCTAGAGCGCCCCTAGAGCTGCAACCGAGTGTCGCGGCACATGACACACACGGACACTCGGTGTATACACTGAGTGTCAAGTGTCAGGTGTCGTCGTGTATCCGCAGCTTTACGTAAACGTGCTTTTTTACTTAAGTTGATTGAAGTTGTGTTAGCACAAATACATTAAAAATTAAAAGAGATCTCAAGCGTTTTGTTTAAAGTGTTGAAATGAAAAAAGTATCCCGTACGTGAATTAATTAAAAACCGATACTTTTACGTAATCCCTTTGCTTAAATTGCATATATCTGCCCAATCAATTAAGTCTGATCCAGATATCAGATAAAGCGCTTGAACAAACTTGAAAGTTACAATACACTTCAAGACCCTAAGACCTTAAAGGCTTATATTAGCTATCAGTAAACAGATGTAATTTAACTTTAGGAACCTTAATCTCTCTTAGGCGGAACTTATCCGTATTTAATGTTTAAATGAGTAAATCAAACGAACGCTTCCCTACATTAATTACAGTTTTCCCCTCGTTACTGATTGTCGTGTGTAAATAGTTGTGTTTGTGTTTTGCTGTAAATTTTGAAATGTGAAAATGATGAAAGCGTTACCTACGGGTAATTAAATATAACTTTTGGGTGTTAATGAAAAACAAACAATTTTAATTTGAAATTATTTATAAAGTCTTCGTAGCCAAGGGAAAAGACCTTTGATGATCTTTGATGGATGAAAATAATTATGAGGAAGATTTTATCGATTTCATGCAAATGGCTACTTAAGTTAGAATTGTTTTGTACTGGATGTGCATAAAAATTATGATGTTGCTCAGCAATTGTATAGCATACATTTTCATTCAGAACATTTAAAAGTATCACCCAAAATTAAAATAAGCATGTTTAGTTTTCTTGGTATCTGGGATTAAAATTTGAGCACAAGCGTACGATGAAAAGATTATAATGCACATCAAATAGCAGTCGCTCAATTTCAGCTAAACATCGTATTATAAAGCACAAGACTTGAAAAAATATCCTCACCGTACAAAGCAACTCCATTCTTGTCAATTTCAAATCACATATTTGCACCAAATGACAATAAAGATGACATTACAATGACAGTTTTGTCAGTGTCAACAAAACGGACAAGAATCATTTTCGGGTGTCGTTTATTTAGATCATGGTGATTTTTCAATACTTTAATCGATAACACCGTAATTCTACATTTTGGTCAAAGGATAATTTAATTATCCAGTTTGGAGACCCCACCTTCATAATTAACTGGTAATAAACAAGAGTCCTCAGTAATTACTACCTAGCCTTGTTTCTACGGTCAATCTGGGATCCCAAATAGTTTGCCATTAATAACATTGAACACCCGAATGTTGCGTCATTAATTCTATTGGAGTTTACAATTTAGTTTCTGAAGCTGTAGCTTACTGTGACTGAGAGTAAGATAAACGTATGTAGAGGATGTCAAACTACGTTACAATTTATTGCTCAAGAAAAACTTATATCATGGTTTTACAAATAATTATCATCGTTCAAAAGAACCTTTATAAAATATTTTCAAAAAGTAAAAACAGGCTTTTTTTTCAAACTAACCTGCTAGATCGTAGTTGGATATAGAAACAAAAAATACAAAAAAAAAAGGGAACTAGTAATTTAAAAGCTTTACATACTGGAATTTAACCTTACTGTACTTAAGATGCTTTGCAAAGGCGTCCTTTAAGGTGGCAAGTCACCTAAAGATCTAAAAATTTACCAAATAAAATCACCGGGCCAAGACACGAACCTGGGACTCCGCACTTCCGGGCGGGCACTCTATCAAACATTACCCGACCAGGCAAAAAATCTGTCGCCAAAATTCACCGTTTAGAGTCAGTTCCTCTTTAAATTCGTTTTCTCATTCTGAAGGCCATAAATAATCGCAATAAAAAATAATTCCAAAAATAAACTGGAACTCCGGTACTAAATCTTGAAGACTTACTATATGTTGGATTCACTTGAATTATTCTATTCAAAACAGACGCTTTAAATAGAGTGGTACGTTTATGTATAAAGTTGAATCAAAGATATCAAAGGCTTTTGCTTCACAGTGGTTATTACCGTATTAGATGAGAGTCCTACGCTATATCCTCTACCATAAGGACACGTTTCAGGACAGGCGGGGCGTCGTGTGTTACTACATTGCCGGCTTTACTATGGAAATATCCGCTGGTTTAGAGTAAAGCCGGCAATGTAATGAAAACACGCGAAGCCACGCGCGACGCGCCGCCTATTCCTAAACGTGTCCTAACAGCTAGGTACCTGTATGAAAACGAATTTACCAAACTGACTTAAATTTAGTTGCTAAAAGAATTCCTCCAACTTATATTTACTGTGTAGTTGTTGAAATAAGAAGTTTGAACGTTTTCTTTTGGGCAATATTTATAAGTTTACAAACTAAAGGCGCTTTGTCCGCGGACCAAGTTGCAGCAACTGGCATCTAGCTGTTTATAAGTTTTTCAATGGGACGGCGCTTACGAATTTTGAGTTCTGATGATCGTCAATAGTATAAATTTGCTGCAATCAATGTCTAAGTTAGTTTCTAATTGCCGCAACTAGTAAAACGTATTTAAAGTTGCTGGTTTCCGTAACCGCAACGTGTCGGACAATTTTGAAGTCAGCGATGAATGTTGCTCATATATTTCCGTAAAATGGCGACTACCGTAAACGTTATAGCAATTATGACCTTTTCACAGGAAACTGTTATAAAGTTGATGGTTTTGGGATTGTGGGCAAAGCGCTTACCTAATTTTTATTAAATATATTTTACATAGTTTATAAATATGTCGTTTATGTTAGGGAAATAATGGCACGGCAAATATATTAAAAATACCATGGTGCTTGATCTTTTTTATTCGTAACTTTGAAAAAAAATACGATTATTTTTTGCAACAACCCGGCGAAAATTTTATAATATTTTACGCTTCTTTTATAACAGATTCTTCTTTTTAATGTCGGAAAAAATAAGTCTGTAGACGGGTCTTTGCCTCGTAATTTTTTCTTGCATAAAAGGGTTCCAAGAATCTTCCATTAAGATCTAAATTAAAAAAATATATACATTTCCACGCTAAGCGACTTCTGAGAATTTTTCAGTTTCTTAATACTTTCAACGCATAATGTGTGGTTCTTTCTTGAAATAATTATCAATTCTCATAAAACTATACCATCAGATTACTAGACGCAGACTAGGTTCCTGTTCCTACATAGTGGTTATTTCAAAGAGTCAAAAACTTTTATTTTGTTTTTTTTACCCTTGACTATATCGCCATTTTTATCAGGTCGCACAAGTGACTATCGTTTCATCGAATCTTGTCAAAATTCTAGACAGACACAATTTGAATTTGTATCGCAAGGTGAAGAAGAACGTGTGTTTAAAATTATTGTGTATTCTTTAAGGTTAAACACTATATCTCGCTGTACTCTAGAGCTAATTCTCGAAATAAATGGAAAACGAACCACATCATTTATCTTACAATGTATGTAATTAATCCTATGGTCTGAAATAGCTTGACTTCCATTTCATCAGCAAATATTTGTTGAAAACACAATGTATTTCAGCACAATTGTACGTATTATTTAGATGTCTGGAAACATAGGATCTCATATTCACATTTGTTTAATCGCACTCGGTTTTTGTGGATGTCGACGGGCATTGTCGACCTTTGTAGGTACTGTCAACAAAAAACGTATAAGCCTATGTGACATGATTATCCTTTGTTTTTTTTTCCGTGTTATAAGGGGCACGCAAGTAAGCTGATTTAAAATAATCCCAATTTAATAGAATGTGAAGGAAATGAGATGGAAATCCCTGGGTCAGGTTTTACACTGACTTTTCTTCTTTTTTATCCGGAACTATTTATTGTTAAACCAGCACTGGTCCAACTTGTTTATGTATGGGTCTAAACCTCCTCGTCATGTAGGAGAGAGAACCGTAGCCCTGCAGTGGACTCATTAGGCATAGTTATGACGGCTTATTGAAAATATGCAGAGCCTATGTAAACAGCTGAGAGCTGTTATACAGCGCATTTATTTCCAATTTTTGACTTGCTCAAGAAATAAAATTGATGTTACAGAGCAAGTTTATTTTCGCGAGCTCGATTATAAACTGAATAAACTTGACAACAGACAGCTTATAGAAATTAAATGCTTAGGCAAAGATAGAGAATAAAAACGATAAAACAGTAATATGTTTATAGTAAATTACTTACATACAGAGGTTTTAAATTTTTCGTAATGTTTTTTTTATGCTAACCATACAAACATGTGTGAACACGATGCTTTTACAACAATGTGAATATGTAAATATAAAATTAGGTACATAACAGATTATAACAATGAAAAACTTTTAACCGCTGTAAGGGGTAATATTTTAGGCTAAATTCATTTGTCACCAAATCATTTTTTGAAAATTATTATTTGATAATTACTGGATATATAGTTACGGTGTCCGTGGTGCAGTGATCTATTACGCCACTACTACGCCAATCGTAAGCCAGCGGGTTCGATTCCCGGACCAAACAAGAAAAAAAAATGTTCAGTGTCGGGGCGTTTATTTATATAATAGGTTGGGGGAAAAGTCTTTTCGCATTATAGTATGTATGAACTTGTAATAAAATCTTTCAGTAGAAGTAGTGACATTTCACTACTACTACTACTATCTATCAAAAATTCAGTTTGTTTTTCTACTTGTTTTATTGAAATCTTCTTTAACGTCCAGGCAGAAATCAAAAATATATTAATATCAGTGGAAATACATATGACTTAAATATGGCGTCGTCAGTTAACTGTGGTCATTGTCGATCAAGTATTTCTTAGTATACAGTTTGGGACAGAGAAAACTCACCCCCTCACGGCCATATTAATTGACTTGGGTTCGAAACCTAAAATTATCCTTCGCCTATTTAATTTTTGAACAGTATAATTAATAAAAATAATATGAAATAAAACACTTTTAATAATAGTCTGTCTCCATCTTTGTAATACCTCCAAATTTGTCAAACGTGACATCAGATAGTCTTGTAACCTCTGGTGTTCTGCCTACCCCATAAGGGATACAGGCGTGAAGTTATGTATGTATGTACACTTTTACTGGATTTCATCGCGTTTAGTTTCTAGAAAAATTGAGCTCGACGTTCTGATGGCATTATACTGAGGCCACACTACCTTACCGTCTACCGGCAATAATTATGGCATTAAATTACCGTTTAAACTGCATGATATGTCAATAAATTTGGTGGAAAATATCACTTTTTCAAGATGGAGGTCGAAGCTGCAGCGGTGTTGTGTTTTATGAGTGCCAATTATTTTTATATGAATCTTTTAAATTTTAACAAAGCTAAAAGAAGACAAAAAAGGGTATCCCAAAGAGACGGTTCGGATTGGAATAATTCTAAAAACTCGAGCGCTTTTTCATTTGACCACTCCATGTCGGTCGATACGCGCGCCGCCGGTGAGCTCATATTGCACACTGGACAAACGGTAGTGTGGCCACAAACGCAATAATTACTGCGGTAATCTTCTTTGATGTGCGAAAAAAGACCGCCGCCGGAGCTATTGCCTACCGCCATTTGCCATATTGATTGGCATTGTAAAATTATGGCAGTAAATCATGGTTACACCTAGGTGTTGTTTAAGTTATGGCAATAATTATTGGCATATTACGGTAGTGTAGCCTAAGCATTACAGGCACCATGGTCACTAAAGACGTGACCTCGCAGACAAAAGTGTTTTATTTAGTATAATGAATCGTGAAAAAAAAGAAAAAAAATAATACTATTTCAAACTATGTGTTTGAAATTTTTTAATATTTTTATTTTATTACAAAAATACGTTTAAATCAAAAATTAATACGTTTTCAAATAATATGTTTTTTTTTAATACTTTCATTTTATTACAAAAATACATAATATTATATACAGAATGCAACAAAAAATATAAAAAGGAACCGGGTAAAGTTATTATTTTGTAGAAGGAACCAACCTGTTACTTAGGGCAACAAACCTTTTCGTTTTCTACAATGATTTTAAATAAAAAATTGTTACCGAGATTTATATAGCGCTTGATTGGGTATTTGCAATCGGAGATAAGGTATGGAGCTCTGACGATTGCACGATGACGCTCTGTATATGATAGATACAGGACGCGGGCCTTGGCGAAGAAATTTCACATCACCCGTTTCCGAATATCGCTTTATCAATTATCGAACCGTGTTTCTCTAAAATAAAAAATAAAAAACTGTTAGGTACTCCGAATGTTTTATAATGAATAAATAGTTAACGGATAATTGAATAATCATACTACTTGCAGATATATCTAATTTACGTCCAATTTCTTTAATGCTCTTACTTTGTTGTTTTTAATAACCTGGTTCTACTAAGAACCATTTTCACTAAAAGGAATCCGAATTCAATACATCACGGTTAACCTTATGACTTCGCCGAACACAACAAAGTTTGCGATAAGCATGACAAGAGTTTGTTTATACTACTACCCTCTTCTAAAATTTTACTTTTATATCGTTCTATACTTTTTGAATACCTACAACCATGCGCATGCGGTATGATAACTCATTTTACCGAGCAACGATATTCACTATTTCGTTCACTTAAGTAACATCCACCGTGGCGCATTGGCGGCGCGCATCGGCCAGGTAAATGATGCTGCAATCTGAACGTTTCCGGTTCGATCCCCAGTTTGGGCCAAAAATTTTATGTGAAATATTTTTACTTATAAAAATTTAAACGTATCGCAAAATTAGGTTTGTTCGGCAAAATTCGCTCAGAAATCATTTCTTTGCGAAGTTAGCATTCATGTTTCAACGTTTTCATAATGGTATTCCACAACAATTTTTTTTGCGTTGGTATGGCCATACGTCCATACTAAAATGAAACGTGTTAATTACGGCTCACTCTGTCGGCCGCTAACTGTTTGCCTTCTGGGGACACAGCCTTAATGTCAGAAATATTAATTTATAAATTGTATGACACATACTTTAACAAAGTTACTTTGCTAATTCCGCGACTTGTACTTGCACTAGTGATGCAGGAATTCCTTACGTTGGTACACCGCCCTCCCTCCCTCAAACAAAAGGCAAGAAAAGCAACGAACACGCAATTGGAATACTGAATACACGTGTTTCGCTTCAACCAGAAGCATCTTCAGGGTACAAAGACCACCAACGAACAGTACGAAAGTAACTTTGTTAAAGTAGTTGTCATGGATTTCCGCAAAGTAACGCCTGATTCAATCAATTGTATGACACATATTCACTATTTCTATTGTAAGAATGCTATTGGTAGGTACTATACTACGGAAATACATATTTAAACATTTTTTTTCGTAAATACAAACAAAAAAATCAAAACATTTTCGATCTCCGCGCAATGACATTCTTGTGCATGAACATATTTGTTTGTATTGGTCTAGATGCTACTATTATATTAAGCAAAGCATGGTGACTCCAAATTATGAATGAAATATTTAAAATAAAGATGACTACACGCTACTACAAAACATCTTGTAGTATTGCATCATAGAATTATCAATGAAATGCCGCGTCGTAGCAGCGGTCTTCATCAACAGCGACTATTTGTTTAAAAGTTTGTGGTGCCTTATCTTAATTTTTGTCCACTGAGCGATACTAAAATAAATATGCAGGTATATTTACATCGTATCAAAGAAAATAACATTTAAATATGGCTGGTGATTAAAAACAACCCTGTACTTATATCTATTTATACTCTAGGTTCCTTCTAGTTTGCTTTATGGTATTCCATATCACAAGTTTTTTTTTACATTAGGGCCATATGTTTGGTGTGATTGTCTGGAGATTTTATTTATATATTTAATTTCATGATGTAGGTACTTACTGTACTTACTTACTGAAAGCGGCAACGGTATAAGGCAGTAGATTTTATATAAAGGGTGGTCTCTAACCAGACAAACCCAGAAAGGTTCAACTGACTTCAAAAAAAGGAAGTATTCAATTCGTCTGTATGTTTTTTTTAATGTTTGTTTCATACTACAAAAGGAAATCTACACAGCTCGTAGGGCGTAGCTATTAGAAGTTAGTTCCCTAAAAGGCCCTTGAACCCAAGATTTGTAACGCTTGATGAGCTGCCTATCTTCTGTACATATTAATTATGAGGCCATCGAATTGATTCTGCATAATAATTGATCGTAGATAAATCAGCATACTTTTACTTTCATAATTCGCGTTAATAGCAGAATGTATGAAAGTTCAGCGTTCCATACAAAATAAATTGCTTGTATTAATTAGCACTGAAGCTATATTTCAGTCCTAACGTACTGAATAGAAGTTATTGGAAATGAAAATGTGTGAATTTATTACCATTTGGGGAGGTATTACCTACTAAGCCTATTATTTATTATTGATCTGCTTATTCTAGTAGGTATTCGTATTCCGCTCTGTAGATCTTGATTATGTTAAACATTCATTATTTTTAACAAAAAAAATGTATTTTCATGTTAAATATAATAAAGCACTAGAGGTGCTGGTGGTGGTACTCGTTAGTGATTAGTTATAAGTACTGTAGGTAGAATTAATTAGCTTTACCGCATAATATATTTTAATTTATCTCTTGGGAATTAAAAACGTAATTTCACAACAGACACATGTTTTGCATAATTATGCAAAATGTAAAATTTTGTACATTCATAATTTTACTCTAGCTTTTGTAGCGTTGCTCAGTAGTATTAGCTTAGAATAACCCTACAGCCAAACTAAGCTTGTCGTAAAAGGCGACTAATCCAAGTCAGTTCCACTATCGCTTGGCTAGCAAACACAGATAAAATAGAAGAACTTGTATAACCTATATTTTTTAAACTTGACTTGCTGTAGGGAAAATAAAGATATTTATTATTGTCATATAAACGCTGTATACCGGTCTGGTGTTTATGGCATATAGGTTTACATTTATATAAATAGATAGAGCTTTATTGCATTTAAGTATTTCTCCACGAGGCAGGATTAGCACTCTTCTAGCAATTTTAAAGAATATATTAATTTATTAACATAATATTCCTAATACTAAATTTACTACTGTTTTAAATTATACATCTATACTAATATATAAAGCTGAAGAGTTTGTTTTTTTGTTTGTTTGTTTGAACGCGCTAATCTCAGAAACTACAAGTGGGATTTGAAAAATTCTTTTTGCATTTGATAGCCCAACTCTTGAGGAAGGTTATAGGTTATATTTTATCCCGAAATTCCTACGGGATCAAAAGTTACGCGGGTAAAACCGCGCGCGGTGGCTAGTATAAAATAAAATGATGTAACTTGAAAATTCAAAATATTATAAATAAGCCGTCATAGTAAAAAATCTTTAATGAATAAATAAATAATGAAAATTATTGTGAAATTTCTAAGAGCATATTTTTTTAACAAACCGAATCTTACAATAATATTTAGAAAAGCACGACGACAAAAATTGATTTAAGTTGTTAATTATTTGTGTGGTTTCTCGAACTAAATTGCACCCTTTATCATGTATGCGAAACTAGAACATTACCATAAAATCAATGTCAACCTTTTAACTGCATCCACGTGCCGACTAATTTATGAAATGGCCTATTTTATTTACGCACAGGGACAGTGCATCCCGAGTTCCGCACAGCTTGTTTCCACTGCCTATTGTGTTTCTAGACTGACAACGTTTTTGCTCAGTCGAAGTAAGGGCGCCAGTTTGAACGACCGTGTTCATAGTAGGCGGGAATTTTCAAATATGGAACTTGATTAGTGGCCAGAACCTTTTTGCATTTATTCGTGATCGTGAAGTGCGAAGTTTAAGGTTTAGTAAAAACTTTTTGGTGTGTATTTAAACTTTTAAAAAATTAAGCAATTTTAAAATTAGAACTTTGAAATCGTGTAGAGTATAGATGGAATTTTTAACTTTGGAATAAGTTTTAAACATTTTGCATCGTTGATATTTAGAGGGAAATAATAATTCTTGTATATATTGTAAATAAATATGTGTCATAAATATTTTATATCAGTGATTGATATCGAAGGATAACGGGCCATTTTCCGAAGAATTTGTGATCCAGGTAAATCTAGAAACTTTGTTGCTTAAATTTTACGATTTCTTGAAGCCGTAAACTTCACATAACATTAAAGTGGTAGTTGAATCTCATGATGGGTGCATTTAGAGCCATACTTAAGTCTTTCTTATTTCTCATTGTAACCACAAAAACATTAAAATTTAATCTTTGAGGGAAAGAAAGTAACTAAACTGAATTATTATATTGAATATTTAAGTTTAATAATGAATTTTACGTGCGGATTTTGTCGAACTCTACTTTTCTATACTTTTTATATTTCTATAAAAACTGTTGTAATTTTTAAATACAAACTTATTGAATGTAGAAAATTAAAGTATTTTATTTAATTTTAAAGAAATTTAGGTTCTTATGCATTATTTTGTAGAAATATTTTAATCCTCTTCCTAAGTAATAAACAAAAGGAATGAATATAAAAAATAGATATATAATGTAAGTTAGTTAAGACAAAAAATATTCATATTTCACATTGGAAATGTGCCATCATTATCAGATTCAATGTATTATTGAATCTGATGAGCCATTATTGTGCAATTATGACTTCTGACTAACTCTAATGACCACAGCTTGGTGCTAAATTTTATAACCTTTCCTACTGGATAAAAACACCAAAAATTAATAACAACAATTCCGTTTCTTCATATTCTTTGCCATGTATCACGGCTAACGTGCCATCTATTTATGTACTCATATTCTAATGACGCAGTATTATATTTCCTCTTTATTAATATTGACGTAAAATATAACTATCATACTAAAGTGATTATTTACAATTTTACTCGACATTTCGGTATATTTTGTCTTTTATTTATAAAAATGAATCTTTAAACTAATATAAAGTGTTCAAATACTAATTTTACACGGTATCAAAGGTTTTATAACAGTTAACGAAGTCAGAATTTTGTATGAGCAAATATTGATAGAATGTCGCAGTTTCAATACAGACTACGTTATTACACTTCATATGAATAAAAATCGAGTTTGTTACGCGAATTATTTATATTTTCACGATGCGATGAACAGTATAATTCTTTGTTTCAACATTTTTTTGATTTTTTTTTTATAAGTGTATTGATTTACGGGCTGCATTCAGAGATCAAAATCGATGGCAAACGTTCCAAAAAATCTTGTTATATATATATATATTTTTAAACATGTTCTCTTAAATTCTCTCAAAAACTTTACAGGCTAAAGATACAAATAAAAACACGACAAAATACTTTAATAATGTTTTTAAGTTTTTTGCATTTAAAATGCTCAATTATTATTAAATAAATGAAAAATGTGATAAATAAAAATAAAAATTAAAAATAAAAATCCTGGTCGGGTAATTTTTATTTATCACATTTTTCATTTATTTAAAATACTTTAAGTAAATTCTTTAATGTGATCTTTCTTAAGTTTGATAGTAAAATTCATGCAAAGAATATAAGATGGTATATCTTGAATTAACTTGAAAAGAGCGATATTCAACATGTTATTTAGGTAGGTATTTATTTTGGCACGAGTAACGTTAGTGCAAATGTTTATGATACTATAAAAACTTATGTTTTAATGTAATTTTTTATGCACTATGCAGTTCAACTGAGAGAATCATTCCATACTGTCAGGGAATAAATACATATATGGCTGCTAACCTAAGGGGTTAACAGTCCTTTAAATGCCCTTTCGTGCGTAATGTATTCATCCTCCTCCTAATACTCTATTAGGTGCCAAATCTTTTTCTTGGCCGAAAAAAAAAACGTTTTTTGTAATATTTTTTAGGTAAAGAGCAATTCCTCTTAATATGCAGAGAATTGTCAGCGACTGTTTGAGATGTCAAAAGACAAAGATTCAATTTATCGGACTTTGATAGCAAGCTTACTAACACTTGCAAAACGGCATTTCAATTAAACTATCTCACTTATTATTGAATTTATAATGCTTACTTAGGTTCAATCAATCAATCAATTTATTTATTCATAATCATAGGTATTATAAAGGTGTGCAAGTCTTAAGTGTTAGTAGTACAACTATGATTCGCTGAAATGGCATATGAAATAGGTTGTCTACAGTTAATCACATTTTATATAATACGAGATTTTGCCGATGAACTAAAAAGTTCTGTATATTCTGTAGTTCCTGTGGAAGTTTCGGGTATTACTAAGTGCACTCCAACACCACCTAATAAATGTAGGTTGCAAATTTCAGCTCTCTATGCCCAGTAGTTATGATTGTACCTTGTTTGTCAGTCCTTTAGTAAATCAATCAGTAACGGAACAGTATTATATAATTATATTGATTAAAGAAAGGATGTAACAAAGTATCTGAAAAAAACTTTAGAAAAGTTTGGATTTAAATGTTGATTTAAGGTATTTAATTACAATGCTTATTGCGCCAATTAAACAATGTATAGTGTTGATTAAATATTGCAACAGAATTCAAAGGTTTCAGGCATTTTTAATAATAATAATAATCATTTATTTCCATATTCTTATTCTATTACAAATGTTGTCATCTGGGGTCTTCAGTTAGACATAAAATGCCTGTGTTTGAAGACCCCGCTCTTCCACAAATTATTGTTGCAATTGAGAATATATTAGTTAAATAAGTAAAATTAGAATTGATTTAAATAAGAATTTGATAAATTAAACAATTTGGTACATTCCATTAAGTTTTAAAAATTTGAATTTAAATAAATACAAAACTCAAAATTATATTTAGCGAAAACAACAATTAACTTAACAAAGAAAAATTACAATAACATAAGATTTTATTCAAATGCAACAATTATAATTATATTAGGCGATAACATATACATTAAAGATTAATTTAAAAACTAAAGGAATAATAATTACAATAACGATTTTTATTTAATATTGTGTCAATAGATAACATTCAGTCATTTAGTTAGGTTTGTCATTTTTATAGAATTAACTTATAAAATTAAGCTACTTTTAAATATGTATTTGCATTGTTTTTATTTCAGAACAATAGTACAATGAATGCATCACAAGTAAGAGCTAAAAATAAAATTTGAAATTTTAATCAACTTGAATTGAGTGTGTATGTGTGTGTATATGTGAGTATGAGTGTTGTAAGTAAAAAGGAATTGTATGTTTTTGTGATTAGTGTAGGTATGTGTGTTTCAACCCCCGTGTGCTAAAGGGTAGATATTAGCAATTTTTCAGTATCCTCATAACTTAGTGACTTTAACCATTTGGTTACTTCTTTTTTACATTCGTAATAAGGCTTGTTATATATATTTAGAACTTTATTTGCGTGATTATATAATACAGCTGATCGCATATGATACGCTAAATATATAGGCTAAATTTGTGTTTATTTTAGGAATATACGATGTAAAGTTCCTCCTTCTCTTTGAGTTTATTTTTAAAGATTGTAGAAGCTCTAATAGCACCAATATCTTCCAATCAAACCAGAAGTAGAATTTGCACAAAAGGAAGCCCATCTTTGGTACTATTACTAGCCCATCTTTGATACTATTCAAGCACAAGTTGTATCAATGGCCAGATTTTGCTTGTTAGTGTTGGGTTTCTGTGTTTGAAATCAGTATGCGAGAGTTATATTGAATACCCAGAATTAATGTATTTCTAGATACTTTATGACTTGGAATACAAAAGCATAATCAGCATAGGTTCAGCTAAGAAAGGATTTGCCATTTGAAGATAAGCGTGTAATAAGAGGTCTTTAAGACCTCTTTAGGATCCGTAGGTTCGTTATGGTTTAAGACGAGTTCAAGTATTTAATTTAATATATGTTTATAATATTCACAAAAAAAAACTTTCATTTTGTTTAATTTTCTGTGAAGATTTTTGAAATTGCTAAGTAATTTCAACTTTTTTGTTTCAGGTAAATACTTATTTGGAATTTTTAAGAATAAAT
The DNA here is from genome assembly GCA_944452665.1 of Stenoptilia bipunctidactyla. Classification (NCBI taxonomy): domain Eukaryota; kingdom Metazoa; phylum Arthropoda; class Insecta; order Lepidoptera; family Pterophoridae; genus Stenoptilia; species Stenoptilia bipunctidactyla. The sequence goes on along the minus strand of OX101740.1, from coordinate 11,489,897 downwards.
TAAGCAAAAGTTAAGGTAAGTGTACTTAATAGTGTAAATAAGTATGATTGTGTTACAAATTTATCTGTGATAAGCTTTCTTATTAAATTTGTGACTTACTTACTTACTTACTTACACCTATTTAATACTTACTAACATATTAATACTTTGGTTTGGGTTTGACTTAGTCCTTGATCTCTAATACGTTTAACATTTTATGGTGTCTATAACATTTAAAGTAAAATTGAAGATTTTCTAGTAATTAATAAACATAAAATTAAGCGATTTGAATTATTGCGTCCGCTACTTCACCCGCTTAAGTAAAATACGTAGATATTTCAGAATAAACATTAACTTATGTGTTATTACAAGCTATGCCTTATCTTTTTGCTAAATTTCAGATCGATTCAGCAGGTTTCAGTTTTAACAAACATTCATTCATTCTCATTCAAAAACTTTCACTGATATAATATTAGTTGTGCTAACACAGCAAATTATAAAATCTTATAATATTTATTTATTTATTTATTTATTTATTAGGTATATCAACAGTAGTACATACATAAACATTAAATTAACAATTTTGACACTTTGTCTTGTACTTATATGTCTACCTATTACAGATATACACAGCATTACATAATAATATTGAGACGCACAAACACACAAAAAAAAGATTTAATGAAATTAAACAAATAATTTAACATCACTTAAGTACTTACATATAAAAATCACATCAAAATAAAATAAAAATAAAGTAAAAAGATTACAAAATACTACTCAGAGAGGGAAAGCGACTGAGAAATTTTTAATTTTAAAGAATTACGCGAAGAATAAAAAACATCAAATTCAAACTTAGCGTTTAGTTCATTGTGGGTGGTACAGATTCTTGAAATAGGACTATGCAAAGCGAGGTTTGTCCGACATCGGGGCACATAAAATATTTTTGTAATCACACTTCGGGAAAGTTTATACGGCACATTTAAATTTATTTGTTCTAAGAGCTGAGTACTTTTAATTCTATTATTTAATAAGCTATGTAGAAACATTATATCAGTTACTAAACGACGGTTGCGGAGAGAACTCATTTGAAAATGTTTAAGTCTTTGTTTGTAAGGTTGTCTATAAGATATTCCTGATGAAAAATAGCATAGATGTCTTGTAAATGCTCGTTGGATACTTTCAAGTCTCTGAGAGCCTGCACAATACACTGGATTCCACACTACACTTGCGTATTCCAAATGACTGCGAACAAAGCTGTTAAAAAGTAATATTTTTGTTGAAAGACGCTTCATTTCTTTTGAGTTGCGTTTAATGAAACCTAACATTTGTGCTGCTTTTTTCGTTACGTTATTAATGTGGTTATTGAAATTAAGTGCACTGCTCAAGGATACTCCAAGATCTACAACTTCTTTTACTCGCTTGAGAATCATGTTATTAATTATATAAGTGACGTTGAGAGCATTCTTGCGTTTGTTAGTAAAACTAATAACGTGACACTTTTGTTCATTAAGTATCATCCCATTATTTGAGCACCATTCTATAATGTTATTCAAGTCATTTTGAAGTAGTTCTGTATCAGCAACATTAACTACGGTTCGATACAGCTTTAAGTCATCAGCAAACAATGAAACATTGCTATTCTTTACTACGGATGTTATGTCATTGATAAAAATAAGGAACAATAACGGTCCTAGATTCGATCCTTGTGGAACACCAGAATTAGCATAAAATATGTTAGATTCAGAACCGTTTACTGACACAAACTGAGGTCTTTTTGCCAGATATGACTGAAACCACAATAATAGTGATCCATCGATACCGTATGATTTCAGTTTAGCAATTAAACGCATATGATTGACCTTGTCAAAGGCACTGGAAAAGTCAGTGTAAACTGCATCCACTTGTAAGCCTTTATCTATTTCGCGCGACAGGTGTGAGACAAAGGAGACTAAATTACTTTCTACCGAGCGACCAGATCTAAATCCATGTTGAAAATCAGAAATTTTATCTTCAACTGCATTATAGACAAAAGGACATATAAGAGATTCGAATATTTTTGCAAAACACGAAAGAATAGATATTGGTCGATAGTTTTTTATATCAGAAGGATCATTTTTCTTGTGTACAGGGACAATTCTAACTTTTTTCCATTCATCAGGAAATATTCCTACTTTAAGTGACTCATTAAAAATCAACATTAAAGGCAACGCTAAAGATGGACCACATCGCTTGATGAAGAGTGGTGGGATATTATCAGGACCTGCCCCTTTATGTATATTTAGTTGTTTAATTTTTTTTAAGATATGGTGTTCAGTTAATTTTAAATTGTTAAGTTGTGTACCATTAGATATATCAGTTAAATTTGTATTTAATGTGTGATTTGAGTAGATCGAAGAAAAATGTGTTGCAAACAGGTCAGCCAAAGCATCACTTGTTGAAGCTAATTTATTGCCAAGAGTCATTTCTGCTGGAAAATTGGAGTAGCCTTTACGCTTTTCTTTTATTAGCCGCCAAAATGCCTTAGGATTTTTACTTATATCAGATTCTAAAGATTCGTGATATTGATTGCTCAGAGTAGGGGAGAGCGGGGCTGAAAGTGCCGGGGGTAGGTTGTGCCGACGCAAATATTTCTAAAACGAAAAGAGATAGATATACGATTATATTGCGTGTTGTCATGCCTAACCGACTGGCTCAAGCGGCAGCCATTTAAGTTATGCTAGCGGCACCGACCGAGCGGCAGTGTACGTAGGGAATCTCCGGCGCCACGTAAGTAAATATTTTCGTGTTCATACTTTTTAGTCTCATGCTTGCATTTTCAGAGCTTTTTATATAGTAGTATATGCAAAGCATTTCTTCTCTATCTTGGATCATTAAGCATAGTAGTTTTTGCGATTTACGTCGAGTGAGTTTTTAATTAGGAATAAAATATAAAAGTCATATAAATGGGGTAAAATGTGCCTTCCGTTTGGGGCTGCTTGTGCCGCGGCACAATCAACCCCCTAACAACCTTTATTGTTTAAATATTGTTTAGGGTTAAAATCTAACGTCGTAGGGTCACATTTTTAAGGAAATAGGTGTTGCAATTGGTATAATATTGACATCAAATTGTGACCAAATTTAACAAATTAAAATTTTACAGAGTAACTAAAAAAAACTGGATGCAGTATTTATGAAAAAAAAAATATATGGAGGTTGATGAAATTTAATTCGAATGGGAAAACGATGGGTTCACCAATTATTCACTTCAAACTCCGATTATTGTATTACAAGAATTTAAGTGATCTTTAGCTAAATAATTAAAATGTTTGCTGCGAAATAATAATTTGACATTATTATTGGCAGACTGCGGACTTACAACCGAAAAACACAAAGGGGGACTATCTACATCTCGAGAGATTTTGCAACGGACTGCCGATGTAGTTATCCAGGATGGAAGAAAATTAAAAACAGTTGCCCGAGAATTAGAAATTTGCACACTACCCTACAACGATATGTCAAAAAAATATGGAGAATGAAAGGATTGGGTTCATTTGCAGTGTATTGAAGACAAAGATAGCTTATCGTTCGTTTGTCCTAATTGTCATTCTGATCCATCATCTGAAGAATGAGCAATTTTTTTTAAATAAGTATTTTTGTTTGTAAAGAAACTTGTGAGACTGATTAATAGTTAATGAGAAAACTTTATGACAGTCATAATTAACAAGAATACTTTAATTTTTATGACAATTATTTAATAATTGATCTCATTTCTTAATTTTTTAGCTTTGTTAGAAACTTAAGATGAAAACTCTTTTGTTTGGAACGATTAATTTAAAACAACTTGTTTGTTTGTATTATTATTATACTAGTTTTGTGAACAACCAAAGTTGATTTGTTGAAAAGTTTAATTAATAAAATATTATTCAAATACATAATGCATGCATGCATGCATAACGTCACGCCTGTATCCCTTATGGGGTAGGCAGAACACCAGAGGTTACAAGACCATCTGATGTCACTTTTGACAAATTTGGAGGTATTATAAAGATGGAGAGACTATTGTAGTGATAGGTGGTCCGCCTATCGCCCACAAAAACGCCTTTAAAACCTCTGTCCCTTAACTGACTTTTACAGTATGCCCGGGAAGAGAACCAGCTGGCGCATTCTATGTTTTTCTTTCGCTCCCAGTCCAGCATGGAAGCAAAATATAATGTTTCTTAGTAATTATATTAATATAGGAAGCTTCACTTCTTAACCTCATTTATTAACGGCACAACCAACCTCAGCTATGGCACAACTTGCCCCCGAACGGGGTTGGTAGTGCCTTTCTGCCACCATTTAAAAAAATATTATTTTTGTTTAAACTATCAAAGGTTTACAAAATCTTTGGTTTAATCCATATTCCACACTAAATATAACTTATGATGAACCATAACTTGTACCTATTGTACTTATTTTTTCGGCTTGGTGTAAGGATTAAATAAAATCGGCACTTTCAGCCCCGCTCTCCCCTATTCACCAGTTTATGACATCTGTCTCGCAAAAGCTCATATTCTAATCGATCTCTCGGATTTTGGAATTTACGGTATCTATTTCTAATTTTATTTTTCTCCTTTAAAAGTTTTATAAGTTTATTATTGAACCAAATAGGAAATTTATTACTTTTAGGTTTACGCACGGGAACAAAATCATTCATTATATTTTTTAAGATGTTATGAAATATACACACCATACCGTTAACGTCCCTTGCAGAACTAAATTTTTCCCGCCAGTTAATTTTTTTAAATGTTTTAATAATGCAATCATATTTTGCTTTAAAAAAATTATAGCCAGTTCTACTATTTAATCGGAGATTTGCATTGTTAATAGAAATATTGACAGGAAGAGATAATATTATTGGAGGATGATGATGGTCTAATTTACTTAAGATATCAATTGGTTGTGAGACACTGGCATTGTGAAAACTAGTGATAGCCAAATCAAGAATCCTTCCACTCGCATTATGAATACAATTTGCCTGGTATAAGTTGTTCATCGCTAAAAAGTCTTCCAAAAGATAGCCTAAATTATTATGATGGTTCATAGGTAACAGATAGGAACATTTTTCTTTAGGTTGCCAATTAATGAAACTCATGTTGAAATCTCCCAAAATAACTACATTCTCAATTTCGTTTAAAACATTGTCAGTATTTCGAAGAAAGTTTGCCAAATTAGTAAACTTTACAGGAGGTGCAAGATACACCAGACAAATGGCCACGCTTACGATAGTATCATTAATTGGAACTTTAATACTAATCCATAAATCTTCACAATCGCTTTCCCATTCTGTAATACGCTTGGAAGGAATATCGCGGGACACAGCAATCATAACGCCTCCGCCGTCAGATTTGGACGCCGCAGAATAAATACGATCTCGACGGTAAACTACATATCTTGAATCTATAAACTCGCTGTTTCTGATGCTGCTATTAAGCCACGTTTCAGTAAAAGCTATTATTTTAAAGTTGCTTAATAATATATTATTGAAAATTTCTTTAGTTTTAGTTCGAATACCTCGAACATTCTGATAGTATAGATCGAATTTTAAATTTAATATTACAAAAACCATTAGCTGATGAATTAATAAACTTAAAAAATAGAAATTAGTAGTTATACATTACTTAATCAAGGATAAACAGTCTGTATTTCGTATGAACATGGCATCACTGAAGTCATCCTTGCGAACGAAGATTCTGCCATTGCGTACCCAAGTGTATTTGTACTTGGATTCCTTGGCTTTGATGCGCGCAGCTGCATGGAGAGCTTTATTTGCTGGTGATAGGTGCTCTGCGACGTAAACAGGTTTAGTGGTACCTCCATAACCAAGGTGAGAAGTATTCAACTTTTCAGTTTTGTTTTTCTTATTAAAAGATGTCACTGCTGCAAGGATCGCATCACGTAAACGAGGAGTACGCAATTTCACAATTACGGTACGTGGACGGAGACTGTCATTTTTTATTTTGGCAACACGGGTGGCCATTACTACATCAGCAGACGATATTGGATCACCAACAGTTTTAGATAATAGTTCTATAGTTTTATATAAGTTTTCGCTTTTATTCTCAGGTATACCATTTATCTCAACATTGCCATCCCTCATGTTTTGCTCAATTAAATTAATACGGCTTGATAGCTCGTTTATAGTTGATTTTAACTTAGCATTATCATCTTGCAAATCTCGTATAATAACATTCTTTTCATTAAGTTGGGACTTTATATCTTCAAACATTATATTAATAAATGACATAGATTCACGGAGCTCAACATTGGCTTGTCGAATATCAGATAATTCCTGCTTTAAAATTAGGCGGAGACTTTCTTCAGTTAAAAAATTATCCGCTAGAGTTTTCTGATCTTTTGGTGAAGACAGAGCGTCAACTTTTGGTTTTGATCTGACTGTGATATTTTCATTATTCAAGCCTGGTACTGACTTTTCAAGAGACTTATTGGTATTAGTACTATCGTTGGCCTGAGAACGACAGCCAGAGCATTTCCATTCGCGCTTTCGCTCCTTATTTAATGCATAAAAGCTATGGAATCTTTTATTACTTATGTTTAAGCAACCGATATCAAATTTATTTTCACATACAGAACAAGCCAAGTATTCATTGTCTTTAATAACATTAGAGCAAGTTGCACATTTGCCATACTCATGCGAAGCCATTTCTTTACTTATTACACCAATTCAGATTCATGCAACGTGATAAAATTAATTTAGAGAAGCAAAATTAAAGTGTTACGGTACTCCGGCAAGACAAAGTGTTAATACTGAACGCAACTTAAATTGAAGCACGTTTGATTGAAGAACTGAGCAAGATGTCACTGTCACCCGTCACTTTCAATACTTTCAAATGTCAAATGTAACAAGTCACTGTCAGCAGTTAACCTCCAACACAATATAAACAAACAATGCAATACCGTCTCTCTCTCCAAACACCATCGATTTATAGTTTACAAATGTTAAAACACCCTCTTCACATTAAGAAAGTGGCACTGGTGATTATACTTGTGATATATACTTGCAATTATCGAAAAACCACTGTGTTTATAGCACTTTCCATATGAGACAAAGTTCACAATGCACTCGCGGATGTTTTTCTCCTACAGTAAGTTAAATATAGGAACTTTTACTCCTGGAATTATATTTAAATTTACGTAGCTATCTCAATGTTGTGAACGGAACGAACGAACTCGAACTTTAGTTGTCAAGATTTATTTACATTCAATCAAATAATTGGGTTGCCTGGATGACACCGCTTCACCGATGAATCGCATAAATCGCTTAAAGTGATAAGGTTACATAGCTTTCGAAATGATGAAGCGATTTCAATTTAGTTTTTTTTTTGTATTAAAGGACACGTTTGATGAAAATCTGAAAAAGTTATGTGGTGAAAGTGGGGAAGAATAACTGGATGTCGTGGGATTTTTAAGTTAATCTTGTTTTATATTGTTTTAATTGATAAGTAAAATGGTATTTATTATTATTTATTACCTCAGATATATGCCTTGTTCGGGATGACAATATCCCCCGGCTAAGTGGATTCTAGGCAGAATTGTTAAAAGCATGTAGGACAAGATAATGTAACTCGTGTAGTGAGTCTAAAATGTCCAAATACCGGATTGTATTGCGTATACATATTATTTTATCTTTCTTAATATATAAAACAGTTCCATTACAGACTGAGTGACTGACAGACAACGTACAGCCATAACCACAGGGCCTAGAGAGCTGAAATTTGGAACACACATTTCTTAGGGAGTGTAGAGGAGCACTAAGGAATTCCCGAAATTCCCACGGGAGCAGAAAATATTGCACTCTTTAGTTTGAATGAAAAACCTTTTTCCCAGAGTGCACGGATGTGATACTTGGTATAAAGGTTCTTTAATAGGTGTCTGGTTGTATTATGGAAGGAATTCCCGAAAGTTCCATGGAACCGGAAATATAAAATTACTTAGACTCTGTGCGTACAAAATCGCGGGAATGCGCTCGTTTAAAATAAATATCTAGCTTATATAAGAGAGTATCTCAATATGCTTCTATGCTGGACTGGGAGCGAAAGAAAAACATACAATGTGCCAGCTGTTTTTCTTCCCGGGCATACTGTAAAAGTCAGTTAAGGGACCGAGGTGTTATAGGAGGCTTTTTTGTGGGCGATAGGCTGACCCCCTGTCACTGCAATAGTCTCTCTCCACTATTATAATGCCTCCAAATTTGTCAAACGTGACATCAGATGGTTTTATTACCTCTGGTGTTCTACCTACCCCATACGGGATAGAGGCGTGAAGTTATGTATGTATGTGTCTCAATACCTATCAGTACAAGTGCAAACTTGTTCAAGGTTGGGAAAATAAATATAAATACATTTCCTAGCTCGAGACTCTCCACGAGGGGTTGGCAATGCATTGCTGTTTTATATTTTCCTTATGTCCATGGCCGTATGCAGTTTCTGTTGAACGTTGATTAAAAATGTTAGGTATGTAGTACGTAAGGGTTCCGTGCTTCAGAAGAAAAAACGGTAACGTATAAGATCACTTAGATGAACGTTAGATGATCACTTTTATACCTACATTTATTTCGATGTGTATTTCAAGCTCATAAAATTATCTCACATAAACTAGATGAGCCAGGTTTTATCATTTTCGATTCTACATTTTATATATTTTCTTTATACGAAAATAAAACATAGTAAAAACATCACACACTAACGCAGAACAGAATTTTCCATTATCAGTATACAGTTTCAGTTTGAACTTTTCAGGAGATGAGTGCATTTGATATTTTAGAGTAATTTGTTTACTAACAACACAGCTTCTACAGAAACAGTGAAAAGTTAAGATAATTATCATAATAATATTTTCAACGAATATCTTAAAATAGTGTTTAAGTCCTAAACAGCTAAAACACAAGCTCCAAAATCTTTTTACTAAATCAAAATCCCCAGATAAATTGAAAATAAATAAATTATCCTGTATCCCCAATTTTTTTAATGTAAATAAGAGAAAATTATTTTGAACACGAAAATAGACTATCTGATCAGGGTTTGATTTGCAATAAGGAAATGTAAAAAGTTGGATAAGGTTTTAGTACCTTTACAAACATAAAAAACAAAATAAAAATTTTGAAAAACCCACGACGTGACGGTTAAAAAAAGTAATTGAAAAAGAATAAAATAATTTAAAATCCCCCGACTGAAATGATTTATGTGATGAGAGATAATTAACGTAAAAAGCTTTTTTAAAAGTTCACTTGATCTCACACAGAGTCGGTCATATTATGAACAACATACTATTCGTTTTCATAGCACTTCCCTACGCTTACCTATTCGGTTCTCGAAGATGTAGATGTCTCAATAACATAGGTATTCAACTCCCTATGAACTTTCTAAGAAGAGCAAGATAATCCGTCTGGGGCTGCCATTGAATAAATTCTTTTTGTAGTTTTATATTGAAATTTAAAATATTGAGATTTAAAAAATCTCCGTTCCGTCGTGGGTAAAAATATAATCAACGAATGCAGAGCATTAAAAAAAACAACGTCAAAACTTTGGCTGAAGTAGAAGGTTGTCAAGGTAAACGATCTCCGAATTCATACATATTTAAAAAAAAATCATGAAGTACTCAATCGATTTCACCAACTGTGAAGTATCTTCTACCATATGAAATAAGAATCATCAAAATCGGTTCACCCAATAAAAGTTATGAGGTAACAAACATTAAAAAATATATACGCGACGAATCGAGAACCTCCTCCTTTTTTGAAGTCGGTTGAAAATAAAAAGTAATAGCACATCTTTTCCTTACAGTAACTGTCTTGTCACTTCTTGGAACATATAGGGAGCATAAAAGAACTTTTACTTAGGATGTTGATTATTATTGTGTCTATTTTCTCTGAAAACTCTTGAAAATCAATACGTTTATTTCATTAGTCTTTTTTCAAATACGTATTAATTTTTGCTTCTTTTAAGGAAATAAGTAAGTAACGTCACTTTAGATTACTTATTAACCCCAACATACTGGGATAAGTGTGTCTAATAGGTGACTCACTAGTAATCGCTTGCATAATGAGTATCCTAAACCTTTATACATTACTAGCTGTTGCGCGCTGTTTTACCCGCGCAATTTCGATTCCCGCGGGATTTTCGGGATAAAAAGTAGCCTATACGGATTCGGAATGGTAAAAGAATCCCTATAAGTAATGGTAAAAGAAATTTTGAAATCGGTCCAGTAGTTTTTGAGACTATTCAATACAAAAATACAAAGGTTTCCTCTTTATAATATTAGTATAGAGTTTAAGAAAAGCCAGTTTTTTGTACTGTTTTCAGGCTCGTCTTCTATTGCCATCTGATTTTGTTAAGAAAAACTGCAGATTAATAAAAACATATTTTAACGGAGATGCGCTATCGACAAATTTAAATATCTATTCCAATTCATAGATTAAAAATATACATCTATGAAATTAATATAGGATCGTTATAATTTGTATACATATATTGATTGATTCATTTCGTTTATACGTTTGCCTTTAAGTTAGCGCTGCGTTGTACTTTATTCAGTCGACGAAAATTGCTAGTGTAGAAAAAAAATGTACTTTAAATATCAACTTTAATACAGTATACAATAAGGTGTTATTTTAGAATACTTCTAGGTATTTGCATACCAAAAATACATTTCAAACTATTCGATGTTTTTACATTTCTCTATACCGCAAGCTGCCTGTCAGCTTTTCATTTTTGCCGCCCAATCTGTAAAATATGTTATCAAATATGCGTTTTCCCACGGTTCCGTTTTCAGTGAAAATGTTTTATTTACTTTTGATGTGTAAGACCGTTTAATCTTGGAGAAGAATAAACAAAATCTTTGTCTTTTATTATTTTATGTTTATCAGATTGAATGCTGGTATAACTTTTTTGTAACAACTTCTATATGTATGCAGGGTGACTGGTGGGTCACTTTTGAAATTCAAGGACATGATAGTTTAAGATCATACATGAAGAGAAAAAATATAATATAAAATAAATATGAATTATTTACTAAGTAAACTTAACTGAAAGTTAAAGAATTGATTACACAACGCATGGTTACGCTAGCGTTGGCAGCAATCCGCGTGCCAGGTCACTAGCCGCGATCGACTCATTTGTATTTAAAGTAACTAGTAACATAGTGGTATTTATTTATAGGGAATTAAGGTAAAAAATTAAGTGCCTACTTTTATTATATATTTATCAGAATCGAAAACAGAGTGCTCTCATTTACTATCTGAAATTTGTCACCATTGACCCTGTATAAGTAGTTTAAATAATTAATAATGAGAATGCAAGGACTAAAATGAAATCATCGTGGCGCAGTGGCTTCTGTTTATATCAATCGATATTGCAAGTTAAGCAACGCTCGCCAGGATTGGTCGGTGCAAGGATGAGTGACCGCCAACCATTAATTTCTCACGGCGACCTCCGTGCTCTGGAAACCACGTTAAGGTGTCCCGGGTGCTGTATACAGTAGGTTTGTATTTCGGTGCCCTGAAAATAATGAAGTAATAATAAAATAAATAAATCTCTACTACATGGCCCCAAACTAAGCAGGGCTTGTGATATGCGATACCATGTAGCGAACTAGGGGGGAACCTAGAATATAATAAATATATAGAGAAACACCCAGACACGGAAATTATTTTTTTCCTGTTCCGTACGGGAATCGAACCCGCAACAACTGGCGTCTGAGGCAGATAGGTTTACCACATCGCCAAAGTTGTGGTCATTTAAAAATTTCTCACAGAAAAGAGACAGTTTTGTGGTTTATGGCCCACAGACCTCCTCGTTCAGGGTAGAGACTGTTAGCCCTACAGTGGGCTCATTACAAAGAGTTGTGTGGATGATGATGAGGTGAAGTACACCTTTAATAGAATTAATAACGTGTTAAATTTCTGTTTTTGGTGGAATTTTTGGTAGCTCTAAAAATATAATTTTAACATTAGCAATTTGAGTTAATTATATGTCCGTTGAATAAAAACTTAATCCATATTCAATATTAATTGTTTTCAATATAAGAGCAACATTCAAATACATAAAAAAGAAGCATAACATAAATCTACTCTTCTTCTAATGTATTTAATTAGTTTTAGAGTCATATTCTGAAGAATTCTACTCAGCTTTCTCAATCCGAGAATCTGCACTCAAAATAATCGAGAAGCGTCGTTGATACCAAATACCAATAGAAAACATTGTTCGTTTGAGGAATTTAATTAATGGTAGACTGCATAATTCTAAAAATAGTTTTACCAAAATTTTCGTAATTGGGAATATTATGCAATCAGATATTTCACAATAATATGCTCTCAATAGAGTTAAACAAAAAGCTGTGTTTTTTGATTGAATACAAAAAAAACACATATATAGGAGCTCTACATTTATAGCGCAAATATTGGAGTACATAGTTATTTCAATTTGAGACAGAAAATGTAAATTTGAATTTCTTACAGTTTTAATGTACGATAAACAGAACAACAATTCCTCAAAAATTAAGTATATGGCTTGTAGCCCAAATATATGTACGTAAGAAACTTTAACATCTGGATTCACAAAGTGTTTTGCAGTGGCAAGGTTTCCGATCATTACTAGGTACTCTTGAACTACCCGGAAAAAGGAACATGATCTTGCAAAAGGCAATTTTGGCCTGATTAAATTGCCTTGAGTTTTATTGAGGTTGGAAATAACAGTATATTCCTGGAAACTTACTATTGTTTTCTTCCAAGATCGCAGATAAGAATGAGTAGGTTAAATTATAGTGGGATATAAGAAAATAAAGTCTTGGCATTAATTTCCGCACCGTTCGCACATTTTCAACAGGAACTCGACTTTTTATTTTTGTCGCATCTTTTTTGGCAATTGTATTGTTTAATATCTTTAGTTTAATTAAGCATATCGCTAAGAATATCAAAATAAAACTATCTGCCTCATAAGCTAAGTGCCCATACGCACTAGCAGTTGACGCGGTTTACCGCTTTTCTAGTTTAATGTGTAACCACCTGTGATTGTGCGCACTTAACCGCGACAAAATTCAACAGCGGCGCGGCGGGCTTCATCGCGGCTAACCGCTATGGCGGGCAACCGAACCGCCTACGTGGCCAAATGCTAGTACGTAGGGGTGCTAAGGGTTGTGTGATTGATTGCAGCACAAATATGACAAAAATTATAATATTATGTGGTGTACAAAGATTTGAATAACATATACTGACAAGAAACTAAGATTGCCCGTGTGTTTTCAGGTCTTAGCCGAGTTATATATCTATTACTAAAGGGTCTTTCAAAAGAGATGGGTCGATTTCAAAATGGAAATTTTGGATAATAATAAAATTATACTTTTATTTGAAAGACCCAATCATGCCGTCTTGTTTTTAATTATGACATTATTCAAATATCCGTCGCAGCTTCGCACGGTGGCACGAACCCGAGTAGTTAAATTTTTACTGACTCTGCTGAATAAATCCTACTGAATCTGAGTGATCGCCTAGGTTATATTGAGTTTCAGGGCATCAGCTGATTGCGGCTTTTTTGTGTCCCTTTGACTTCAAAAACCCCCACAAGGAAATATGAAATCGATCAAATCGCCCGATCTTGTTGGCCAACTCACGTCACCTCTGCGTGAAATAACTCTACCTTCAAATTGTTCATGCAGAATGTTCGAACCACATTTCATCCACGACCATATCGTTTAATTGAGGTAAAAAAAAATATCAAAGTGGATCTGCCTGTTGATAGTTGTGTGTCTGTGGAAAAATGGTGCCACCGCTCGAAGACGCGGCGGAAAGTTTAATGATGTCATATTCGAAACAAAATGGCATAAATGAAACTTTCAAATATAATAATTTTATTTGAAAGTTCTATTGTAAAAAAAAAATGAAATTTAAATTACTTATTGCCTGAATAACTAATAAGTTTGTGGGACAAGTTACCTGTATTCCTACGAAAAGCCCCTAGCAAACTGGCATTTAAACAATGCATCAGAGCTCACTTTTTCAAGATAGCAAATGTATCATCCTAATTTTTTTTTTGTTTATTTTCATATATGTTTAACAGCTTTTATGTATATGTATTTATGTAGTTGTGTATATATTATAGTTTTTATTATCATCTGCACCACTTATTAAACTTATCTGCTTTTGTGGTGGTTGACTGGTAGAGAATGCCAAATGGCATTAAGTCCGCCCATTGTACTTTAATTATTTGTGAAATAAAGTTTTAAATAAATATCTCAAACACAGCTGGTTTTATTCCATTTTAAAATCGACCCGTCCTTAATGAAAGACCCTTTATAATGAGCACTTTTCATTAAAGTGTAACAAGAGTTTCTGCCGGCATTTTCCTCTCGATCTACTTTGAATAATACTTTAAATCGGTTTTTAAAAAAAACTTAATACTAAAAAGGATTTATTCCGAATTTTTCCCGATTTAATCTTTTCAAATCTTTTTTATTTGAGCAGATTTTTCCTCATAGAGATCATTGAATCACATTTTAATGATTATCTTAAAACAAATCAATAAGCAATTCAAAAATTTCGAATAGTACTGGAAAATATATTTGAATTCATATTTGTTTTTTAGTTTATGTATTAATATCCTTTGGGAATGTAAAATTTTTTTTTTTTGCCCAAACAACTTCAATTAGTCGAATATTTTCATTAAAATTCATATAGTAGGTATATGAATAGTTTAAAAAAATTGACGTTAGTTTAATTGTTATCCGTGATGCTTTTATGCACTTTCAAATTTTTTTCTGTTTTGCGTTTTGCCCACGAACAGTAGAATTCTCCAACAAAATGTCTATCTATATTCAAAATCTTGACATCTAAACCACTGCTTACGAATTGTTTGACTGTAATGAGCTGCTAGGCAACCATTTACAAAATAAGTCATTTTATGTAGTCAACGACGACGTAACAAGTTATTAATTTAAACCAATCAGGTAAAGGTTTTCATTACATATGACCAATTACAGAATAAGTCACTTTATCTAGCCAACGATGTAACAATTTATTAATTTAACATAATATCTGTCAACATAACAATACGGCTGTTCAAAATCAAAACCTAGTAACTAATGATTTTAAAAATGTTCAGGAGACGCAAAAAACAACCACTTTGATCGTTTGCCCTAATTAAACAATTTAAGTTAGAGTTGTGGGAGTTAGACCAAAATATGCGTTATTAAATTACCTTTAATTGCTTATATTCTGAATTAGAATAAAGTGGATGGTACATCTTAAAATCAATTCACTAGAGAATAATTTGTTTTTTCATAACAATTATTAAGAAAGCAACAAAATCAAAACCCAGTAAGTCTAGTTACTAGGTTTTAAATTTGAATCATAGTTATTAATGTAATTATCTAAAACTGTTTGAAAACATAGCATCTCACGTGAAATCCAACCTTGACTAACCCTGACTAAATAACTCTCTTCTTTTAGTAAGGATCTTAAATTAGTTATTAAAATATTTATTAAATAATAAATGTTTTTGTTTAAAAGTGTAAATAAAACATCAATATTTTTAAAAGTTTTTTATTAAGTAGGTATACAATATCTATTGTAAATGGAAAAATACAAATTTACTCATCATTAACAATTACCTGTCCATTAGAAACTAAATCAACGGATTGATTATTTGTTGGCAGATGAAGCCAAAAATCTTTTCGATTTGAGGGCATAAGTGGAACAAGTTTCGTAACTATATATTTATTCTTACTCATTTAGTGCTATAGAGATCACGTTGCTAAATACCACATCAGCAGCCGCTGATGTCCCAGGGACGAGATTATCATATTTGCTAACCAATTTTTCATTGCAGGCTTTCATAGCTTGGTTGGTTTTATCCTTCGATCTAAAAGAGTACAATAACATATTTACCCAGAAGCAATACAAAGTACCTACCTCTAACGCAAAAGAAACATAGTATTTTTTTATATTTATCACTAAAGCCAACAATTGAGCACTGGAACCACGTGATGATAAGTGGCATCCAGGCTCATGGACAACAGTACTCGAAGGTGCAATGATTAACAATGCGTTGATGATCCTAGGCTTAAGATGGTCAAACCTTTTATTACCGTAATTACTGTGGCTGATCCTCTCCTATCCGGAACATACTTGTACTTACACGTAGGTAATATAGGAACTATAGGAAGTTAAAATAGGAACGGTTGTAGTACCTACACCCAGGCGTTTCTGAACAGAAGAATCTAGTACTAGTACCAGTAGCATAGCTAGTATTAATAACAGAAGCTGAATACTTTTGTTCCGAGATGCCTGGGTAGGCAGTACCATCTTCCCTATTTGAACTAACATAACAACTGCATATATATGCGTATTTATATGCCAAATAAAGAAAAAAGTTGTGGAACTACAAGCTTAACCATTATAAACCTTAGGTCAGCAAGGTGTAATTAATCATTGGACCTATGAGTGTCAACAATGTCCATGGGCCTGGATACCACTTACCATCAAGTACCAATCCAGTATTGGTTTGCTGGTCTTTAATAAGTTAAAAAGAAATGCTGTCAAAACAAAAATAACATCAAAATGTTAATAAATGTAAATTAATATTAGTTCATATACATGACTGGTACATAACGAATAGAAAATAAGTTAAATAAAAGATACTAAATAAAAAGAATTTGCTGTATGACAGTAGTTATGTATAACCATTATAAAAAACATGTAATAAATAAGTAAATAGAACCACATGGCAGTATTTATGAGGTTATAACCTCAAAAATACCGCCACGCGACAGTCGCGGTGGGTTTTTATATTAAAAACAAGATATTAAGAAAATATTTTTACTTACGTGCTTTGCTCATTGTCCTTTAGAGCATTAAAAATCAGTTTGGAACGGTAAAACTAACGACGATTCATTTTTACTAATAAAAAACACGGAGAAATACCTAGTTGCGCAGACGTCACTCGACTTACTAAATTCGTTCGCAAAATTTGGTGTCAATGTCACAAATTCAAAAGGTTTTTTCAATTTTAAAACCTAGCAAGTGGCCCGTACTTACTAGGTTTTTAAAATTGTTTTCTGACTTACTATGTTATGAATTTGTACATTTAAAGAAGTTTTACGGATTTTTCAAATTACTTCGACTTACAGATTTTTATTTAAAAAAATCGTATGAAAATGGCTGTTTTAAGAAACCGAGCATGTAGGTATACACCTAGTAAGTCCAAAAATTCAAAAATAACGTTTTTTAAAAAAATATGAGTTACTAGGTTTTGATTTTGAACAGCCGAATAATCCAGTTGTCTTTTTCTATTATAAAGAAAAGGACGAGTATTATTGAATGACATAATATATCTTTTAGATATTTACTTTGACGACATAAAAATGTTATTTAACCAATGGCTAAATAAGTCTACGGATTGGCATTTCGTTTTACGTTAGCCATTCAACGAGTTTACTAACAAAAAGCTCTAAAAACATAGTATAATATATTTATCGAATACCAAATCATATTAAGAATAAATTGAATAAGTTTATACATTTATTCAGTTCAAATATCATACAAATAACTTGCGTATCCGTGGTATTCTTTAAATCATTTATGCCCTATTTTCTTTGAAGAATGTCATGTAAAGAGGACCCATGCCAAATTTGAGAACTTACAGCTCGTAGCTTATAGATATTGTGAAAAGCTATTTTTTCTACCAGTTTTGTACCTGTATCGCTTACTCATACCAGTCACATGAATATTGAAATATATCTAAGTACCTTTCAAGTTTATTTAGATGGCATGATAACTAAAAGATTTGAATAACAACACTTTCCACATGACCCCTATGAAATGGTCATTTAAATTGCCTTTATGGTTTTTTATCATCATAAACACTGTTATATTCAATGTTTTATAATAAACAGAATCATAAAGTTACGAATTAGTTCACAAAAGTAATAAAAAGAGAATGGTCAACGACACCGAATATTAAACAGGGTTTTACTATGCGCAATATGATAATTTTCTTTTTTGTGATTTGAATAAATAATGAAACGTACAAAAGTAACAAGAACACTTTCAGAAAGTCGTAAAACTGCACTTAGGTAGCGTCTCTTACAGAGATTGAAAAGGGAAAATTATCCGAGGAGTTTTCCACAAATGACTAAATTGTATGTTTCAAAATATACCTTAATTTATTCTATGATTAAAGTCTATTTTTACCTTATAATTAAAAGTTTTATTTTATATCTTGATTTGGATGTTCGATCTATGCTTTGATTTTATGAATTCAGGATTTGTTTTTAGAATGTACGGGCAATGCACCGCACATATGCTAAGATCAGAATTTACACAATTCACGTCATTTCCAAATCAATTACTTAAAGTCAGTTCGTTTTCGGCTAACAAGACAGTCGCGCGTACTCATCAATCACCATTTAATCATTTTACCAGTTATATTTTAATTAAGTATTTCCGTCCAATAAATATTACAATCAACAGAAATTTAAAGTAGTTTCTATCAAACACAAATCAAACCATAAGCATTTGTCGGTGTAAAATCGAACAACGACAATTCGGCAATTTTTAGATAATCTAGAAAAGAATATCGAACTAATGTAGGACCTGTTTTTATAGTAGGATTCTTAACAATTATACAATAGCAATTTTGTACCCGTATTTAATTTTATTACGAGTATGACACAATTACTGTGTTAATTGTATAATTTTCACGCACCTCGTTTGTCCTACTAACATTGGTTCTAATATCAGTAGCTAATGCGACAGTAAATTAAGTTAATTAATTTATAGGAATGGTTTCAGCAGAGTTTTACATACAGCTCAAGTTCCCACCTAAGCTATTATGTTTCACTTTTCAATTAAGAATCTACAACTTTGATATTGCATTTTATTATATTAGGTCCTTGAATATCGAACCTCAATAACTAACTTTACATCTGTAGCTTACAAATAAATACTGAATATGATGTCTTCAATTTAATTATCAGAGTAATTTTAAGTTTCAAATACAATTCTGTGTGTAAAAGTAACTAAAATATTCAAATTAGGACGAATGTGTTTTGTTCGACAACTTTTGTACATCTCGTGTGAACATCTTGGTGGCGCCATCTCTCGGGGTCGAAAACCATGGTTAGCCTCTAAACACTCGCCGTAGGCTGCAAACTGGACGGCAGCGACAGCAGCGACGCGAGCAGCGACGCGGGGAATCTGGGCTGCTCTCGACGCCAGCGGGCGCTCGGGCGATTTGTCGCGGTTTCATACAAACTCAATACTTTATATCGTGTCGTGGAAATTGCTGCCCGCGCCGCTTCACGCGCGGCTGTCGCTCTCGCTGTCACTGTCGTCCAGTTTGCAGCCTTAAACTTACGCGTACAATACCGTACAAATAATCCATACAGCTAATGAAAAATGAAAAACTACTCTTCACTTGACTCTGATTCTACCTCAATCTTATTCCAAACTGCGATTCTATCTCATGAATGCGGATCAACTTTTCAGAGAAGACAAAAAACCTTTCCTAGTGCTTCAGACGTATTGATTGAATGTAACACAAAAGGTGTCGAGAGAGCCGCCTCCGACTGCGATTTATTTTGCAGGTCAAAGAATAAATCCAAGATTGAGGATCTTCCTTTACCTTTTATTGGATGGATGATATTGGAATTGCAATTAAGGTGAAATAAAGGGTTCGGGATCAGTATTAAATGATTTTCGGAATGTTTTTGCTGATTTGAAGCGAAAAACACTTAGGTAATTAAGGTCTGTGATTTGTGTGTATACAATCAATATAAAGAGTGAAAAATACAATATTCAAAAAAAAGAACATTTGATATAAGTACTTTTAAATCGTTTTGGTTTATCGTTTGTGACGAGTTCTACTAAAAAACAAATTTCGTTATTCATTTTACTTACAACCTGGATCATAGAAATGGTAGACAGAACTTAAGAATCCACCTGACCCTAACTTGACTACTTACAATGACCTAGATCTCAAAATCTATAAGGTCTAGGAAACTGATTTTTTTACACAAGTAACTTCAATTTATGAAGATTTAATGCTCAAGACGAAAACACGATTACTGAAAAAATTCTCGATAGTTTTTTTTTTACAAAAAACTTCGTTTTAATCTCATTTTTGCTTGGATCTTTGGAGTTTGCTGACTTTTCTATAATATTTTTTAATATATAAATAGGTATTGACTAAACCTAAATTTGCTCAAAATACTTTTTTAATAATCATTGTACTTTGTCTTTTATTCACAATTTTCATTTTGTCGCTTACGTCAAATTTATGGGAACGCGTACTAGATCCGTCGATCTCTTTCTGTTGCTAGGAACGTGAATAGCGTTGTCCTTCAATCGAGTCGATTCAATCGGCCTGTGATTCACGCTAATTGATTAGGGTCAGGTGCATTCTTAATCGTCTTAAGGTGTTTATTAGAACACCACAACAAAGGAATGATGAGTAAACCAGTCGGCCCTTTACATCATTCTAGAAACAAATTTAAAGTAGCTAGCCTTCACAATCGAATGACACAATTTGAAAACAAAAAAAAAACATTCACGCTTTTAAATTACTTTATACTAAAAAAATATACAGAAGCTCACTGAAAAACGAAATTCATGTAAAAAGGACAGCTATAAAGTATGAAAATACATGGACGATAAAAGTCCTTGTCTGTAAACGCTTATTTTTAAGAACATAAGATGTTGAGTTTCTTGCCCTTTCTCCTCAACGGATCGACTTTCTGAAATGGTCACGGATTCATTTCAATTTGTATTCAATGTACTTTTTGTTCTTATTTCAAGATTTGACAAAATAAAGAATATTTAGACTTTAAAACCGCAAGAAGTTGTGTCATGTTTTTTTTACAATTCGGGTGTTTTTTGGTATATTATAGGCGTTGTTCCTAGAAAATATTAATTTTAGTAAGTATGATGCCTATTTGTTATGAATTCACTGTTTCACAGTAGTTAGCGCTTTTCTCAACCTCATGCGATCTTCTTTGGGGCGACTTAATAATAAGAAATTGCCTTATGATTTCACGATTTACTAGTGACCCTAGTGACCCGAGTGACGGGGTCTGTAAAGAACTTAAACATCGAGATAACATGTAAAATATAACTTAACGTAACAGTACGACTTTTGTCTAAAACATTAACTAATTGACGATGTACCACATATTCAACTCATCAAACAACCACGCTATATCGAATCACACAAAATATAACCAAAGCTCAATCACGTGAAACTAAAATCAGTTCATAGTTCGCGTGTATACAATTGAAAAACTTTAATCTTTTGCTCCTAACGAATACAATTGTTACAGACATGCCGATGGCACCAGATAAATTGGCTTTAGAATTGGAATTTATCTGTGGGGAATCTTCAAGCTAAACTGTGCTATTCTCTGCGAAGTATTTTGTCACAGCGACTGTGATGGAATATCACAATGTCGCGGTTTATTATTGAGTAATAGGATCTTGTCATTGTGCTTTAGAAATGTAGTATTTTTATGACATTTTTTTCTGCAGCGTGGAAGTGCCTATCCTTGGTTACGTTAAAAAAAGATTGCTATGTATTGGAATTGTATGTATTAACGAGATTTTAAAGATAAGTAGGTGACTGCGGTTTGATATGGTTTTTGCATTCGTTCTTATTATTTCAGGTAACGTGTCAAAATAAAAGTTATACCTACTTACTTATACATATTGCCTTATAAGAAACAACAAGCTTGGATATTAAGTTTGCTGTTATGGGATTGACATAGTATAACAAAACTCCTATAAATGAAAAAAATAAAAACGGAACAACAAGCAGGATCAGTATATTCTGAAATGTACGCAAATATATTCTGTTATATTGTTTCTCAGAACAAAAACCATCTAACGTTACAGCACAATAGACAGAGATTATCGGAAATCCAATATACATCTATTGTATTGTTTATACGTCATAAGACATAATGCCTTGTGTTGATAGAGGGTGTTAAGTCACTGAATAATCCCATTATTCAGAGCGACATATAAAATGTAAATTGACGAAGTTATTAAACATGGTTTATTAATTTAAAATTTTACTTCCTATGTTATATTAATTTATTTCAGGCAATATGAACAAACATACAATGATTACAGAGGCCCATAGTAAAATAAATACTTTAAAAAATAATATTTATATAAAAATTATATAGACACAAATCACGACTTTGCGGCGGCGCGGCGTAAGGCGCGGGTCTGGCGGATTCTAAGGGCGGTGGGCCGCCGCGGAACTTGCGAAAGACTCCCTTCGGCCACAGCAGCTCCTCCTATAGGAACACCAATACGTGATCTCGGGGTACGCGCACAACAAAGCTATGAGCTGTTTGGAACATATATCCATTTCCGCGTGCAGCGGCAGTTGCCGCACAGGTCGCAAATAAAATAAATATAATATTGGTACGCAGTAGGCACTTCCGTCGCCGATCGTACACTAAGACCTTTTTGTGAAGATAAGGGGAGGATTTAACTCTTTTAGGCCGAAAATTCATTTTAATTTGAGCTGAAATTACAAATATTTCATAGTGCAAAAGATTATGCAGCTAAAGCCGCGGGAAACTAGCATAAATTCCAATTATTGTTAGTCGGCATTTAAGGTAGATTTTGCTTTGAAGAATATTGATGGATATCGTTCTTTATAAAAGAACTCATTAAGCTGGAACTCATATTCGCCGAAGCTGCAGTCTTTATACGAGCTATATAACTCAAGGGGACTTACAACCCAGTGTAAAAAGCGACTAGTACCCACTTGGATTAGTCGCCTTTTATTGGGCGCCTTTTACATCAGGGTTATTCTTATTAAATTGTACCAGGAAACAAAATATATTTAACTTTAAAATTACCAACAAAAATATCCAATTAAAAAGGTATCTATAAATACTCGTCTTGTTTACGCTTTCTACTCGATAAACAATCATTCCGAAAACAAGGCGTGCCGTCTAAGCTAGGTATATTTTACAAAATGAATTTTGTTCCGAAGAAATTATACTTGGGAAGGAAAATAAGTAATTTTTATTTGCTTGGAAGATATAGGTAATGGCTGTTATTTTTTTTGAGCTTGCGAACTTTGAAATGATAATAGGTAGTGCTGGACAGAAATATTGTTTGATTGTTTTTTTTTTTCAAATAATCTCATAAACAATTTACTCGTATGTCCGCTTCGGCTACGACCTACATAATCCATTCGCTCAGTTTGTTATGTCAATGAATCTTTCCGTATGTACACAAACTAGTGATTTAACATAACTACATGAAAAGAAATCGTGTGGAGTTAAGGTGTTAGTGGAATGATAAATACAAAACTATAAGTCTTGATTATGACGGCAAAAAATATAATGAAGTTTCATCATGTTATCCTGAAATTGAAGTCATCATTCTTTAAATTATTTTCTCACTGCGATGGTCACACTTTCATAAAATTTCTACTGTAAAACCCCAACAGTTCATTAAATAAGGAAAAACTCGGGCCATCGAAAACTTTGATAAAAGTTTGCAAAATAATGATGAATATTTTATTGTTTTCCAAAGTAAAAGTAAGGCTGACTTGTTGCGTCAGTGCTGTTTCTTTAATTGAAAAAGAATGTTGTTTTGGAATACTAATCTATTTCCGATTAACTTTGAGCCCACTTTTGTAAGTTGAAATAACGGCAGTCTTGGAAGTAATTTGTTCTACTTAAAAGCTTAGAAGAGACTTAATTAAATAATATTTTGAATAGACTTTCGCGTATTAATTTTAAGAGAACTAAGTTTTTTTAACACTAGAACGCCCAAGCCGTCAAAATGACAGAACTTGATTTTAGTGTTTTTTTTTCTCCTGAAATATTTGGAGCAATATGATAAAATTAATTTACTTTTATTAACCGAATTCAAAAAAAGGAGGTTATCAGTTTGACCTGTAAGTTTGTATGTATGTATGTTTGTCCGCGATTTTCTCAATTTTGGCTGAACAGATTTTAATGCGGTTTTCAGAAAAAGATTTGTCATGTTTAGGAGAAGGTTTTAGTATATGGAGCAACTTTAAAAAATAAGGTTCTCCATTTATCTGTTTATTTTTTATCAGAGATGAGCCGAATGTTCGGCCGAACATTCGTATTTCGTAAAACATTTGTATTCAGCCGAATGTTTGATTGGTTTGCCGAATAATTACCGAATACTCTGCATAACTCCTGATTAAAAGTAGCCAACTTACAAAGAGGAGTTTAACCTGTATGTTAATTATGTTTGTCATCGATTATCTTGCGTTCGGCTGAAACGATGTTGATGCGGTTTTTAAAAGGATATTTGTCTCATTTAGGAGCACCTTTTCAAAAACAATGTAAATACCTACTTAGATAAATTGTTAATGTTCTTATTACATTCATTAATATTAATTAATTTTTGGCAGAAATTTACTATACGGGGTAGTAATATGGATGAAGTAGAAACAGGAATAGGATGGCGTTTATAAAAATTACTTAAACATTTTTAGTGGGTTGGTTTTTTGAATGCGGTTCCCTTTTTTTAAAAAAAAGAAATGATTAGGTTTGCTTTTATTTTGGATTTGGTTTTATGACTTTTTTTATTTATTTATTTTTTGCTTAAATTACCTTATAAAGTGGTTAAGTATTATTAAGTGGTTAAGATTCTGATATTATAGTTATAACGGGGTATACCTATGACGCCCAGCGACCGTCAAAATGACGCACTTATAATGTATGGGTATTTTCAAAATTAGTTTGAAAGTCTTAGCACATTAACTTCAGCTAATAGTGGATTTAAAAATTTATGATTCTTTTATCATTCAGGACAATTCCAACTGTATGGAATTAGAAAGCAGTGCCCATGTGGTGATCAGGTGAGATCAAGTAAGAGCTGGTATAAGTGCTGGGATAATTGCAAGTACTATATCCAAATTACATTGAAAGACTTACTTTCAATGTAATTTGAAAGTAAGTCTATCAGAGATATGACACGTCAGGGCGGCGTACTGCTTAAAATGTCACGAGGGAAGATTTTTTACACAAGGAGCAAAGGACGTTCGTACTTCATGCCACATTCATTTCAGTTTCAGGTCATAATCCATACGCTGTGGGACAGATTTTTGTGAGCAAGCTGTTGTTTCACCATGACGACTGCTTTTCAACAAAACAATAATGAAACATATCAAAATAATACGGAAACAGAGGCTCTTCTCAAAAAGTATGTAAAATTCTTTTACACTCAGTTATCTCGATCTGAACGTCTACAAACAGACAAATCTGCACATGCTTCATTCTTTTGGCATAGCTTTATAGATAACTATTATTGCATCCTACATTTCTGACGAAATCGTGACTGTAGATGAACAGTTTTTGCCGTCAATAGCTTTCCATAGATAAACTTTCATAAGAAGTCGTCGTGGCGCCGTGGTTACTGTGTGTATTATAAGATATCACAGGTTAAGCAACGTTCGGCGCGGTCGGTACTTGGATGGGTGACCGCCGACCATTCATATCTCACGACGACTTCCGTGCTTCGGAGGGCACGTTAAGCAGTCGGTCCCGGGTGCTGTATACTTGTATACAGTAGTCGTGAGGGTTTGTCAGAAGCCATCTAGGCGCCCTAAAAATTCTGGCATCCACCACCCAGCACTGGGCCAGCTTGGTGGATTATGGCCTATACCTCCTCTTCACCCAGGGGAGAGACTCATGTCCTGCAGTGGGCTCATTACAAAGAGTTGTGATGATGATGATGAGCTTTCCATATTTGGGTAAAGATGATAGCCGATCGAACGTATCATGTCAGGACATGTGGCAATGAAAAGCGTACATTTATTCCTTAAGAAAGAACGTAACATTACTATGGAAAGACAGAACACGAGCTTAGAAAGGAACTATTTCTTCATAAAACATTGAGTGGTGATATTTGGCGGCAGATTTTACATGAAAGGCTAGCCAGGCGGGCCCTGAAGGTTCCCTACCATCAAGTGGGGTCACTCGGAGTACTAGCCTATTACAACACGCTTATCCGGGGGCGCTAGGACTATTGTTAGCCAACCTAACCTACAAGGCAAATAAGAGAAATCTGTCTGCACATTGAAAGATAGCCACGGCATCAAGCTCTAACAGGGTTTCTACTCATCCAGGGTTCAGCTCGAGGGACCTACAGGCTCCAGAGGTTTCCGGGAAAAAAGATAGCAGATTTTTTGTGTACAAAAACTGACAAAAAACAAAGCATCTGCCAATGTGATAATTATCAAGAAATTGTATGTGGAAAATGTGTAGGTTGCAGTTCGCGGAAAAAACTTTTATTGGTCAAAATAATTTATGCTGAACTATTTTTGTCCTAAAATATTTTTTATCTATAAACCTTATAATATAATTTAATTGAGTTTCATTTTAAAATAAAAAAAATAAAGTTAAAATTCACTATCCCAGGGTCCGTCAATTCGACGGACGCTGGGCTTTGCAGGTAGTCAAAAATGTTGGGCGTTCTAGTGTTAGGGTGACTTAATCCTAAGTAGGCCTAAATCTTACCTACTGTTATCGTTTTACTTTCTTATGAGCTTGGAAAAGAACTGGCGACAAAACTCATCTCCAAATTGGTAATATTTAGCGAAAATTTTAGATTTTACGTGAAGCGTGGTTTTGGTCTGGCAAGCCTGGCTATCCCTTACTCCAAACGGGGTAAGGAGCCCTTTTAGGCGTATTTTACGAAACGCATACCCACGGGCGTTAGGGCTATACTTAGCTGAATCTCCTGGCAATATAAAGTAATAGATTATATTGGCAGATTTATCGAGAACATATTTGCAAAACAGTTAAAATAATAAAAATAACTTTTTATGACCATAATACACAGCAAGAGAATTTTGTAATATGAAACATTTTTTTATGGCCTTATAACAAATATTATCCTCCAATATTTTATAGCAATACTGTTTTGTTGTATTCAGATACGTTCAAAGAATATCAAAAGAGGTCATAAAACTTTTTACACGCTGGAATATTATAGTGGAATGCGGTAGCACGTTTTGGAGCCACAAAACCGGAGTAAAACGTTTTACAGAATCTGTAAAAATCTTAGAAACCCTAACGAACGTCTTGGTAGGTACTGTCAAAATCAAAAGTCATTAAAAAATAATTGTTTGTCTTCTTTCTATGAAAGTATTTTTTTCAATATTATGGAATAAGTATTCTATAAAAGAAAATTACTTTTATGTTGTTATACTTTACTATTATTGGTTTTATGACTTCTGGTGTACTGTCTACCTCAAAAAAGCCGTGAAGTTATAAAATATGTATACCTATATGTTATAATATGTAGATTAAATTTTACAATTGTAATTTGTGGAATTGTAATCTTTCGAAAAATAACGTGTCACTTATTTATAAGTAACATTTAGAAAACTTAAAATTAATTTGAAACGAACATGTTGCTTTTATGATACTGGTTCATGCAAAAACTCTTTTAAAACTCATTTTTAGTAATTAATTTAGCATAGTAATTTTTTATAGTAGTTGTCATTTTTAGTATGTTAACTAAACATACAGAAGATACGGGTACTCTTTAAAATAAATAAGAAATAAAAAAAATACTTAAATTATAAGCTATTTAATGAGCAACAACAATTTATCCCACGAAATCCATTTACCATGGTCCATAATCAATCATTGTCAAAAAATCCTAGCCAAAGCTCGAATCATCGACCACAGCTTTAAATATAAACATTTTGGATTCCGACTGTACTTTTGTTAAACTAAAGAATTCTCCGGTATATTCAAGAAAACTGCAATTTATCTTGGAAAGTTGTAAAAGTATACAAAGTCATCATTTATTCATTTTGACAGGTGGTGGTATGTGAAGTCGGCTAAGAACTTTTCCGCACTTCAAGAGTTTCCATTTTATGTCTAGATGTTGCTTTTTTACACCACATTTCCTCGTTATAATTGTTACGTTGCTTTTAAGACATATTCATTTTATTAAAACTATGTATATTTTTCAGTAATGGTTAAATAAATTATAGTACGTATCATTTTTAAGGTTTTAGATGACATTAGAACAAGTATAGGTGTGCAAAATTTAATTCAAAGAATATTTATTTCTTTTTATTTATTTATTCATATAAGGTTTATCAATAGCACGTTTACAATACACTTTTAACAAATATTTAGATAGAGAGTCATGATCAGGTAAAAAATCCCTTACAGCATTACACAGTACACAGCATTTATAAAGTTACGTTTCCTACTAAATAAAATTAATTTTCATGCACTACGTAAATTTAACATAAAATTAACAATGAAATAAAATTAGAAGATAGGCAGTAGAATAACATAAAATAAAAATTCAAATAAAACCAAAATCATAATCAATTAAATTAACGAAGTCACTTATATCTAAAGAATTAAATCTATAGTCAAATATTATGTCAAATTCCTGGTATGTACATTCAATATTTTATTTCTAAAGTTAGGTAATGTGTCAATAAAAATGTCAAGATTCACGTAATTTTTTACTAGCCTATTATAACCATTGCAAATTCGTATCAAGGGTGAGTTCAGTCCTATATTAGTTCGGCATAATGGTTATTTTTATTAACAGGTAACAGTTATTTTTAAAAGTTCAATTAAACCTGTGTTAATGTCCCGTTGACTAACTTATGCAAAAATATAGCATAGTTTACCGTCCTTCTATTACGCAATGAGTTCATTTTAAAATACAGTAAGCGATTTTCATAGGCGCATCTACGAGAAATGTTTGTGGCCGAAAAAGCTAAATATTTTGTAAAAGCCCTTTGCACACTTTCTAATCACTGAGAATGTACGGAATAGAATGGGTTCCAGACACTACTTGCAAACTCTAAGCGGCTGCGGACCAGAGCATTATATAATAAGATTTTAGTTTTTTTTCTTTTTTAAATCCTTTTAAGCTGCGTCTAATAAAGACAAGCCGTTTCGCCGACGCAGTTGTAACATTTTCGACATGGGATATAAAAGTCAATTTCAAGACTGTCTAAAATAACACCAAAGTCACGTATTTCAATCACGTCTGCTATGGGCTCGTCATAGATTTTAAATATAAATTTGATGAAAACTTAATGTGTTGACATTTTTTTTATGTTTAGCTCCATGCAATTTGTTGTTACACCAATTGACCTCTCTCCCTCTATGTAGAATAGAATAGAAAATTATTTATTTGCGTCCACAACATATTTACAGTAATAAATAAAACTTATGAACAAAAAAAAATAACATAAAAAAAAAAACTTAAGGAAACACAATAGATATTAAAAAAGTTATAAAAATAGTTAATGAAATACATTTATAGAATAAAAGAAATTTATGTTGCAGCAGCACAAAAAGGCCATGGCTCAGTGCATTGATTTGCTCTATAGAGCAAGGCACTGATGATTCTGCCATTGCCTGACGAAGGTTGCACTAGTTAAAAAAGAAATCTGTTAACGAAATAGAATAGATGAAATAAACACGTATAGAGTCTGAAATATATAAATAATTTGTGTAGCTGTTTAGTTTATATGATTGCAGTCTTATGTTTGGGTGAGTTTGAATAAGTGGGAAAGTGAATATTTTTGCATACCTAATAATGGTGGTCTAACAGATGTGAAGCCTGAGAAATAAGCAAGGACCTGTCGCCGTTACACCGCAAAATCCGCTGATGAATAGCCATTTGGAATACCTAACAACTGTTTGTTCAGTAGGAACTTTTTAAAGCTTTTTTTAAACGTAAATTTAGATGTTAAATGGCGTATAGGTGGAGGTATATTGTTCCAGCATTTAGTGGCCAGATAGCGGAAACTGCCGGTGAATGCGACTATTTTGTGAGAATGGAACTCTAATGGCATGCGACAAGGTCTAGTACTAAATCTGTCATTAGTTTTAGCAAATTTTAATTTAGTAAACAAATAGTCCGGTTTTCCATGCTTTATTACGTCAAATAATAAAGAAGCTAAGTGTAGGTGTCTACGGGAACTCATGTTCAAAACGGATGATTTATTAAGATAGGGAGTTATAAGCTGACGAGGTGGAATGTAGTAACAAAAACGACAGCATGCGTTCTGAATTCGTTGCACGAGACGGCGAGTCCTGGACTGCAGACGTGGACCATACACTAAATCGCCATAATTCAACTTTGATAATATCAGAGATTCACACAGTGTTACACGCACCTTTTCACAAAGTAGGTCGCGAATACGATATAAAACTTTAAGGCGATAAAAACATGATTTTACAAGGTCAACAATGTGGGACTCAAAATGCAGATTACTATCTATCCTAATTCCTAAATTTCTCGCCTCATTTACGCGTTCTACTGGTTCACCATCAATTTCAATAGTCTAATTCCTGCTAAGAATCTTAGATACTTGGTGTTTGGAGCCCATAATCATATATTTTGATTTTAAAGGATTAAGCAGCAAGCCATTCCTGCGAGCCCATAGTGCAATACTGTTTAGGTCTTCGTTCAAATTTGACGAATTTGTCACGTTGTATCAAGCTCAGGTCATTTGGAGAAGATACAACTGTATATAATTTTATATCGTCAGCGAATAACAAGTAATTACAGTGATGAATATGTTTAGTTATGACATTAATAAAAAGTGCAAGTATTATAGTGGCTAAATGCAATCCCTGTGGAACTCCAGAAAATGCGCAATATTCATTCGATTCAAATCCACAAAAAACGACTTTTTGGTATCTATCACTAAGGTACGATTAAAACCACTTTAGCAATGATCCTGCTATGCCTGCGTCTTGGAGTTTACTCAAAAGGCTCTTTGTCCATCGCATAGGATATGTCGGACTGAATTAGGTTTGTCTGAACTGATATTTTTGCTTGAAATCCATGTTGATGCATAGAAATTGTATTTTTAAAGATTCCAAACTTTTGGGGAGACATGAAAGAATTGATATGGGACGGTAATTGCGCACGTCTTTCTTATCACATTTTTTAAAAACAGTTACAATTCTAGCCTGTTTCCAAATACTAGGAAATAAACCCGAGTCCAATGATGCATTGAACAAGATACAAAGTGGCAAAGCTAAAACTCTTGAACATTTCTGTATGAAAATAGGTGGTATAGAGTCAAGCCCGGCGCCTTTTGTGATGTCAATATTTTTGAGCTTTTTTAGCACTTCACGCTCAGTGATTTTAATTGCTGCTATATATTGATCGGATTTGTGAACGGGAAAGGAGTTCGTATTTTGTTTATCGCTGAATACTGACGATAAGTGCCGCGCAAAGAGATTGGCTGTATCAAGTTGAAACTCCTTGGCGTTTATCTTTAATGAATCGCCATCAAATATTGGGATTTTTTCAATAGAGTTTTCAAAGTTGTTTTTATAGTTATTGTAACCTTGGCTTGCTAGTTTATTACAACGACCGCGAAGCAGCTCAAAGCTAAATCTATCTCGTGAATTTTTGTATTTCTGATTTTTTTTCTATAGTAATCCTTTTTGGAGAGTAATTTTATAAGAGAAGCTGAATAGCATGAAGGGAATTTAGATTTTTAGGGTGATATTGTGAAACATGCTTGCTTTTAATAGAGTGTAATGTTTTATAAAGAAGGTCTATCATTGTATTTACGTCACCACAAGTACCGAACTCAATTTGGCAATTTTCAGCTCCCAACTTTTTGTAATGTTGTCATAGTTAGCTTTGTAAATATTTTGCCTACTTCTAATTTCATATGCAAGATGGGGTTCAAAGTTGTCAAGAGGCAGAGATATTAAAAGGTTTGGGTGTTTGTTGTCAAGTTTACTAATCAGTCGCTGCAAAAACTGTTAAATTTAGGATATTACTTATGACCAAGTACAATATATTGCCGTCAATGTTGCGAATTCCATTAAATTGATATAAATTATTTGTATTTAACAAGTCTATCAAAGCGTATCCTAAAGTATTGGCATAATTATTTCGATTAAGGTATGAGGCAGTTTCATTTTGCAACCAATCAATAAACGACACATTGAAATCACCCAACAGGACAGCCTCGTCGACGTCCGCCATTACTCTGTTGAAACTGTCCAAAAATTCAATTAAAAGGTCAGGTTTAACTAGTGGTGGTAAGTATACTACGCATATAGCAACTTTTCTCAATTTATTATAACCCACAAGTCTTCGTTCATAGTTTCCCTACTGCAGATTCTAGTTGATTTAATGTCACGGGACACTGCTAAAATTACCCCACCACCATCTTTCTTCGAGCCTATAGCTAAACAATCTCTACTATACACTTCATACCTATTGTCTAAGAATTCACTATCAGATATATTTGAATTGAGCCACGTTTCTGTCAAAGCAATTATACTTTATTTACACAGTGACAAATTGAAGTATATGTCCTCAGTTTTTGTCTTAATGCCTCTAACAATCTTAAAATATATATCAAGCATTTTAATAATAAGTAACAAAGAACATTGACAGAAGAAATAAAAACAAAAATATTGTAATGGGACTTTACTAGTCCTTCAGGAGTTTGAAACTGTTCATGTTACGTATAGCAATCGCTTGACTATACTCATCCTCATCCTTACGCACTAGGATTCTACCTGATCGGACCCATACGAACTTGAAAGCTTCTTCTTTGGCCATTTTTCTTGTTGCAGCATGACAACATCATGTTGTTTGTTGCTAGGGCTAAGGTGTTCCGAAACAAAAATAGGAACTTATTTTCCACCTACACCTAGGTGATTCGAACTGATTCTTCCAAAAAAATTATAAAATAAACACCGATTTTATCTATACTAATACGTATAATACAGAAGAGGAAGTTTGTTAGTACGCCCGCGGTTATATCTGGATTTGAAAAAAAAAAACATCTTTGTTTTTGTCGCCTCAATGCTGATATAGTTATTATTCGAAGA
This sequence comes from Stenoptilia bipunctidactyla, assembly GCA_944452665.1. Lineage (NCBI taxonomy): Eukaryota > Metazoa > Arthropoda > Insecta > Lepidoptera > Pterophoridae > Stenoptilia > Stenoptilia bipunctidactyla. The sequence continues at coordinate 11,457,020 of OX101740.1, read as the reverse complement.
ACTTTCGAAAATTGTAAGGGGATCAAAATATTTATATGTAAAACCGCATAAAGTATTAACTTAAATGCTAATATAGCTAGTAATTAAAAACAAAATGTGTTGTAAAGTCTGTAAGCGAAGGTGCTTTTTAAACGGTATCGGTTTTTGGAGATCGTTGAGTGAGTCGTCATGGCGCTGTGGCTCCTGTGTATATCAATCAATATATCTTCAGACTTATCTTCATCGTACAAAAAATAAAACTCTTTGATTCAATGCTTGTCCTTTTTTTTAAATATTTATGGATATGTGAGTTTTTTTAACGATTAATAAGACATTCTTATTTGTTTTTTTTTTGTCTAAAATTAAAAAATATAGATTTTGGATTCATTTTGTTCTTCACTTAAAGTGATACAGATAATTTACGAGGATATATTAATATATCCTTTTTTTTTCTAATTTCTAGTAAAATTTTTAATAATCCTTGGCGTGCCGCAGTCAGGTAAAAAGTACTAGAAATTCAAAATAAAAATAAATATTTCATTCAGTTAACAACAGTGAACGCAAAATCGTTCACTTAACCAAGTAACATTTATTAATCTGAGAAATAAACTAAAATCGTTTTGTCTTACTGTAAGTTTAACTAGGTTTTAACGTCAGAGATAACGGTGTAATGTATGTTAGCTTATCAATTAAAATTATTGACTTCCGATCAACAAATAGCGACATCAATTTAGGTGCAGCGCAGACGGCACACTTTTTGTGCGATCGAGTCTGCGGCGCCGGACCGCAGACTCGATCGCACAAAAAGATTTTAGTTATTAGTAAAAATCGGTGGTTAACTATTTTTCTTTATATTCTCAAATTTTGTGACTGGATGTCAATTTGCACCCGAAAGGAGCCGGACACTAGTGCTAATTATTTAGTTTGTAAAACTTTTATACAAACGTTTGTCAAATTATTGTGCGCCGTACTTTTTGCGCGTCGTGTGCTTTACTGCATATAATTGCATAGGTTCTATTTTTACAGACTAAAAAGTGCGTCACGGATAGTCTGTCGTCTGCGCTGCGCCTTAGAATTAGGTACTGCTTTAAAAATAATTCTCAAAACACATGAGACGAAATACATTTAACCAAATACAAAAGAAATTCCCCCATGACTTAACGTAACATTGGGGTCGAAGCACCTCTGAAATACGAGAACCTGTCGAGAAAAGCATGTATACTCTAGGTTATTGTTTCAAGTTACTCCATTGTGCATCTGAAGAAGCGAGGTCAGTGAACTAACTAGACTTTGTTTAAGGGACATTCAATAAAGCGTGAGAACGGTAAAAGATCTAAAAATATTTACTTCATAAATACAGGGTTTTTTTAGGAACAAGTCAAATTGAAATGATATTAATTTTGATACAATATAAACCTACCTGCATATTTATTTTAGTATCGTTCTGTGGTAAAATTTAAAGATATGGCACCACAAACTTCTAAACAGCTACTACGACGCGGCTATTCATTAAAAATACTACTACGTAGTATTACAAAATGTTTTGTAGTAGCGCGTAGTCGCCTTTATTTAAATGGTATGCTTTGGTTTGTATGTCAGTGACTATAATTAATTTCCTTTGTAATAAAATTTTGATCTTATGCAAAAATCGTTCCTATAGATTTTACTTACTGTGTGAAAAAAACAGCCCTGTATAATATGTATAACCAATATTAAGTTTAATATAAATATAGCATCTTAACCTCAAAAAGTTTAAGTTTATTTTATTTTTAAAAATATTAGTATGAAACGAATTCACTTACATATTTATCTGCTGGGTCTTTTGCTCTGCAATATTCTACAGTTACACGTTGATACGTTTTAGTCACTGAATTTTTACGTGGAAAGGTTGTGTTCTAAATATCTGCCTCGCTGGGGACACCTTGCAGCAGCAGTGACCGAATAAATGAAAAAATACGAATTTTACGCCTACCCTCAGGATTCTGGCCTAAAAATATAGCGAGGTTTTAAAAGTCAAATTTAAAACTCGCACTTATTGAATTCGTCACAATTGAATCTTTGAAATTTACAGTTTTCTTTTTTTTCATTAGGTTTTTCTATTCATTAGGTTTGAATAAACTTTATTTACCGGCAATAAAATCTTCTACATTGCTACATTCATATTTTCTCTTTCATTTCTTAGCATTCTCCAACAAATAGGCCTTTTACTTATTGCTATCATAAATCATAAACAATAACGTACCACTCGATTAAACGTTACAATAAATAACGCTCACTTATATTAGTTTCGATATTTTTCCTGGCACGGATATCAATTTTCTATGTAATTGTAGACTACCCTACTTTTCACAGTAAAAGTCATTTGTCTTAACTCTGTATGGTGAGTCTGAAAAAGGGCTGTTTGACCTATTTACGAGATAAAGGGCTTCAACGATTTAACTGGAATTGGTTTTTAACAATACGTTTTTTGCCGATTGAACAAAAAGGTCGTTTGTCTCTTTGCTGGTATCGTTCGTGGAAGAGTTATCTAATGACCTGAAAGCGATTATGTGCTTCTTAGCAATGACCAAATAGGTTTTTAAAATAGATGTTTCAGTTGTATATCGTTATACCTATTTAAGGCCTGATTATTCAATCGTTGGATAAAATTTATCCGCCGAGTAATACTTAATTATTGCAGTATACTTAATAATATTGTTTTAAGTTTTTTTAAATAATTGTAAGACAATGACATAGAATGACAATAAACTTGAGACGAGTTTGAATCAGTCGAGTAATAATGTTTTTAAGTTTTTGCATTTAAAATGCTCAATTATTCTTAAATAAATGAAAAAATGTGATAAATAATATTCACTCGATCAGGATTCGAACCTGAGACCTCTCGTTTGCCGGACGAGTGCTCTTCCACCGAGTTACCGGGGCCTGGCAGTTTGCCTCGAAATTACTTACCACATTACTTTTCAGAAATTGTGAATCCCAGTTAAAGTGAAGCATTGCAATGTTTTTAAGTTTTTTGGGGACTCACGTGAAAAGACCTTAACAGATTAAACTAAACTCGCTTATAGGTACGGTATAACCAGTCATAATTTCTTTTAGTTTTTATATATTTTAATCAATTTGATAGTCCTTTGGGATTGAAATATTCGCTAAAGATCTTTTAAACTTGTCAAATTATTATCTATTAACTATAAAAACAAGCTCTGGTACATAGAATGACTTAAATAAAAAGTTATTTAAAAGTGAATACAGTTAGTGTACTACTGATAAAGATAATGTAAATGCGTCAATTGATTCATACATTGCTTGTTTAAATAAAATTGCAGGAAACCAAAACCTAATATACTCACCTATATTTTACAATAAACTTGACCAAGATTTATTGCATTTTCTAAAAAAGCAAATCTAGAAAATCTTGCAAAGTGCATCGCAAACAACAATTTGCACCAATTGAAGATCGTGTCACCAATGTCGAATCCAATTTCTAGTTTTTCAAATACCAAGGCACTTGGCAAACTTTACGGCCAACTATGGTTTGGATTTGATTTGGACAAATAACTCTGAACAAGTAACCAAGGTAAAGTTAGGTGACGAATTGCGTCCAAAGTTTTGCGAACGATTTGAATAAGGAAATTTTAACACCTTCGGACAAAACTTGTGCTTATGAAAACTGTTTTGATTACAGGTTCGATTGATTAAGTTAATTATTATTTAAATGCATTTTAACGTATTGAATAAAGAATATGTCTTGAAATCGTTCTTTTTATGAAAGAAACTAAAATCTTGTTTAAACCACTTTTATTTTATAAAGTGAATCGTCAAAATATCTACCAAATGTTAAAGATAAATTTTCAGCCATTAACAAATACGTCTAAGCTTTTTGAATCTATTAGAATTTCTTTTATTACATGTTAAAAAAGAGTTTTATTTACTAATTTTCACTCTGATTACTGGAGTTTCCTTTTAGGCAAAAAATAATGCCAGTGCAAGAAATTGTTTTACTGCATGCTGCTGTAGTTAAATAAAATAAACAGACACTGAACGAGGTATATATGTACTTGGAATAATTAACTTCTTCATACGAACCTCATATATTATTTAAGCTTATGCTAAAGCTGCGTTCGTCCAAAACTAAGGTCTAAACTCATCTCAATCAAGAGCTACTGTTGACATGAAAGCTTGAAGCAATTTAGCTGGTCCTGCCATCTTGTCTTGTCATGTAACGAGCTATTAAAGATAGTATGTAATTTAAAACATTTACCTACATACAACTCTACGGTTGTTTGATATATGTATACTCTGAAAACATTCATAATACTTGGATATTTTTACTGATTAACTAAGTATAAATTAGTCTTAATTTATTGCTTTAAAGTAAAATAGAAAATAACATGTTTGCATGTTTGAACTTCTTCGAATGAAATTCTCTTGAAGTTATAAAATCAACCTCCATGCTGGACTGGACGCGAAAGAAAAACGTAGAATGTGCCAGTTGCTTCTCTTCCCGGGCATACTGTAAAAGTCAGTTAAGGGACAGAGGTTTTGAAGGCGTTTTTGTGGGCGATACGCTGACCCCCTGTCACTACAATAGTCTCTCTCCATCTTTATAATAATAAATAAATAATAAATAAATACTTCTGACACTCACACAACATTATCTAGCCCAAATTAAGTATCTTAAGGTAGTACGATGAGCCTACAAAAAGCTAAAGTCCCGCTAGATGGCGTTAGTTCCACAAATTTCTGTTTTTTATTTATTTGTGAAATCAGCTTTCCAATTTTTTGACTTTAAAAATGTTCCGCGACATCTTTATATGAATATAGAATTTCCAAGAAATAATTCACACGATTTATTGTATTGTACTATCCAACTAATTCAATTAAATCTTTCTTTAAGTTGTGTAAGGATAACGCACAAATGCACAGAAGAAACTCTCACAAGTGCGACAGAGAGCGCAACAGATGGCGTCCTTTTTCCGTGTTTTATGGCCTCCTCGTAGCGATTGTTTGATATTTAGTTTGTTATTATTTATTTACGACACAAAGCTAGCATGTTGGCGTTTTATGCGTTGGCCCAGATTATAAGCCGCGAGTTATCAGTTCGAGCACCGAATTTCTTTTTTTTGTTAGAATAGAAAAGATGTCTATAATATAGTTATATTTTTACCCAATTTCAAACAAATAATAAAGGAGACTGCGAAATTCTGGTGTTCTATATAATATTTTGTTTCCGTCTACGGTATTGGTATAATAAATACCCAGAGTAGTAATCCATGGCGACAAAGAAAGCAAGCTTTGTGTAATGGATTATCATATTATAAATAGCCAACTATGTGGAACTAATTTATAAAGAACCAATTCCTTCCTAAACACGTGTGCTTTCATCTTCGACCTCATCGTTACCTACTTACCATCAGGTGAAATTGAGTCAAACGCGGGTTTAGTCACATATAAAAAAATACACAGATGTTGACGAGATCCGCGGCGCAATGCCTAAAGTGCTAGCTGTAAGGTCGAGGGTTCGATCACCGCACGGACAATAATTAAAAATAAATATGTTATGGCTCTGTATGTATAATATGTTATGGGTCTTGGATGTGTATTTATACAGGGAGACTTGTAAAACGCTGGTCAAACTTTAAGAGGATTTCATTTATTGCGACCTTGGTTGTAGCGAATGTAATCATTTGTAACAAATTCCTAGAAATCCCATGCAGATATTGCGACCGGAGTCAACCGCCAAAGAGACAAACATTTCTTTTATTTCACAAACATTTCCTATCTTTTGTTTACATCCACACAGATGGTCAGCAAGTGTGGAGACCTTTACCTTTTGTTTATACAACGTGTCCAAAAGTTGCGCAGTAAATAAAAGAGCAAAGCGTACGAAATTGCCGTTGTGTAAAGAATTCCTACCAAACCAATTCTACCTGACCAATGTATGTTATTTTCACACACACATTCGCATATTAGATGAAAATTTTCAGTTGATTTCTTTGTGATTTCTAAATGAACGGTATGTTTTTTGTTCATCTCGCGCCAAATTCAACTAGAAAATAGTTTGTAGAACTCATAATTAAAGCTTTAAACTATATCCTGTATCAGTGAATCCCGATTGTTTTTTGTATGGAAATCGAACCACCTTAAAGAACTTGTGTTATGGATACTAGATAACTGATATACTTAAGAAATATATAAACATACATATTGAATAAATACATATTTTTTATTAGAATAAACTTAAATAAACATATAAACATCCATGACTTGACGACTAATATCTGTGTTCATCACACAAATATCCGCCGCCGCCGGGATTCGAACCCAGGACCTCTGGCATAGAAGGCAATGTATGTTACCGCTACACCAGCCGGTCGTCAAATAATACCTCCAAATTTGTCAAACGTGACATCAGATGGTCTTGTAACCTCTGGTGTTCTGCCTACCCCATAAGGGATACAGGCGTGACGTTATGTATGTATGTATGTGTGTTATAAAATCAAGTGTGAAATCATAAAAGATTTGTACTTCGATAATTTCAAATGTTGACTTTCATGTCTTATAAAGAGTATGTCTTTATTTATAATTTTGTCTGTATTAAACATTTTCAACACGCTATCCATCTTTTTTTTCACTCGAGCCTAAATATATTTCCATATAATAATGAAAAAAATATTCTGTTTTATATTTGATTTTGCACATTAAAACAGGCAAACGCCTTAACAGTCAAGAAGAGTTTTTGCGGTATTTAAAACATTGTTTCACGCCGTTATAGGTCTCGTACATTCATGCCGTAGTCAGCTAAAATCATCTAGTTGGCTGGTCGTGAAAGTGTTGGCGATCGAGATATTATAATGTAAATACAATATAATAAGATACACTTTATTGCCAAAGTAAAAATAAAAATAAAACAGAATCTTTGCAATAAAGGCTATAAATACTCGTAAACTCCTTAATTGACACTTACGATCTTCGCGTATAAATAAGAATGTGCTATTCAAATAATTAGGTTCATACCCAGTATCCAAAAATTTGTTTGTACATTATATTAAAAGAAAATTCATTAACGATACATCATCAAAACCGTATCGAGACTAGAAGGCAGCTAAACGTCATCCACCGCGTTATGATACTAATCAATCAATATTTATTTGCCATAATATATGATTGATCACCCAATAAAAGTGACAGTTTCCCAATATTGAAGAGCAACCTTTGCAAGTAATTAATACATTTCATTGCAGTTGTTTTATAGAGCATAGTTTTGTAACTGGAAAACTTTTGATAGCAAGTCTATTGTGCATGCAAGAAACATATTTTTACCTCCAAGATAGTTTACGTAACCTTCATATAAGAAAGTATATTTTCAGCCTTCTCATAATAATCCAATTGAACTGTTATTCTCTGTTTGTCTTGGTCTATCATTTTTAATATACTTAAGAAAGTAAACTTAGCCTTATTGTATTTAAGAAATACTACTAAAAGTATATTTTATATATTTCACGTTTTGTATTTTCAAATAATATTTATTAAATATATGAGGACCTACAAATAGAATCTCTAATATCTAATCAATGTATACGTTATTTTATATTTGAACCAGGAAATTTTGTCTTGATCTATTGCCAAGTACCTACTGTGTTCATCGATAATCATTATCTGTACCTTTCTACATACAAATACTTTAAAGAATCTTCCCGAATTCTTGCAAGTTTGCATAATATTTAAAGAAGGTTGATATGTTCTATCTATTTCCAAGATGTATTGATTATTTTTCAAAATTTAAGCAAAGATTAGTTAGGTATAATAAGGAATGGACAAAACACTTTAAGAAGTTGTCGGTTGTGTACATACATTTAAGTATTTTTAAAATAACGAATTGTATACGAACAAGTATGCCTATTTTTTAACCATGAGTACGCTGTTTATTTTTACGAGTATAACAATGAACCCACGACACCGAAAGTACTAACTTACGTCCCCGAAATAAGGTTTACTGTTGATCGAAACTTAACTGATACGTAACGAAATAATTCCACATGGGACAGTCTAGGCTACGCCATTATTCAGCAAGGGGCTTAGGGACTGTATTTTGGCATTGTGCCACAAGCCGGTTGCTGTGTATGGCAATTTTATGCGGTGCCGCGGCTGCCTGAAATCTTATCTCTTTCTATGTAATTGTTATGTGTTTTCGCCTTACTTTTAGTTTTCTATAAATCTTAGGTGAGTATGTAATTGGTTTTGGATACGGCATCATTTAGCCCAAAGTAATTGATATAATTTTAAGAAAAATTATATACAAACGTCTTATTGTATTTTCAAAAGTACTTAACTACATGTCTTCGAAAAATCGATCAGACTATTCGCACCAGCCACTTCTGGTATCTGAGGCAAACGCTTTACCCGACCACCACGAAGGTCGTTTGAAGAGTATGGACCATTAATTCGAAAGACTAGTTGATTTAAACAAAGATAAATTACGTGGATCAAGGGATTAGTTGTCGTTATTAGTTGCTAGATTCGTGACTTTAAAACTTGTAATTAAGCAGGCCATAGAAATTAGTTGCCTTTGAGACGTGACATGGTGTGGCAGAACAAGAAATTTGAAAAAGTGTAGGTACTGTAAATTTTGAACTGGAAGTAAAGCTCAATGTAACAATTTCTATCTTAAGTATAAGCTTATTTTATTTTGGCTAAATAAAAACCTGTGATTTTTGTATTGATTTTTGTAATTTGCAAATACCAATGAATTGGATACCTATCACAAGGTTGCATGCATGTTATTTTACGTATTCGCAGCGCCATCTGTGAAAATTTTATACTGTATTATTCCTTACTTGTCTATAAAGAAGTAAAAAGTTGGCTCTTGCGTATTTTAATTGAATTGTGGGATAAATTGTCCAGTATTTGATCTTTGATAAATTATTTTGAGTGAAAAATACTTTTTCAACACGTATAAATGAATTCAAGGTGCAAAGTTTAATTATAGTGAGTGTAAACGAAATTGATTCCGTGAGTGTTTATGCCTTGGTTTGATCCAATCTGGGGCTTTATCACCGCTGAGACTACTCAATAAGAAGCAAGATTTTGTGTATTTATGGATTTTCTAAATGTAAAACTGATTGAATTATCATAACATCCGAAATTATTTCAATCGATAATAAAAAGTTGCAATAAGCGCCACCTAACCATTTTAAACTGAACTAAGTCGTACTAGCATATTATTATAAATCGATATGAACAAGTGTGGGGCCTGCGGTAAATTTACTTCGTCAGCAGGTGGCGCTGTATGTAGCAAGTGCAAAATTAAGTACCATAAAACCTGTGTTGCTATTGATACAAGCGATACCGTACAAAAGGACTGGATATGCCCATGCTGCTCCGTAAAGCTACCGCGACGGGATAACACCACAGAAAGAGACTCAAATGAATTATTAACCACAGGGAGTATAGTTGAAAGTAATAAAGGTGAAACTTTGGATAAATGTACTATACTTCAATTTATGGAAGAGATTCGTATCTGCCGAGAACAGCTGAAGGATACTATGAACGAAATGACAAAGTTCCGCGGCGAATTAGCAGAGATACGCCTTGAGATGTCGTTATGTAAAGATAGAATTGATGCCATAGAAGAAGCTCAGGATACACTATCAACAACAACACAAATTAATAGTGATGCAATAAAAATATTAGAATGCACTGTAGCAGGCCTAAAAAAAGAGTTAAATGAAAGGGAACAAGACTCATTATCAAATGACATTGAAATAATAGGCATACCCGAGACCGGTGGAGAAAATTTAATGCACCTTAGTCATTTAGTTGCTGAGAAAATAGGCTCAAAACTCGACGAGATGGAAATAGTCGAAGCTTATAGAGCTGGTCCTCGACAACTGAGTGCGTTAAGCTCGGACGGCGCGCGGCTGCGACCCCGCCCCATCGTGGTTCGGCTGGCGCGGCGCGCGGTCAAGCTGCGGCTGCTGCAGGGCGCGCGCACGCGCCGCCACCTCACCACCGCTGGCATGCAGCTGCCCACCGCCGCTGCGCACCAGCCCCACCAAGACTCGCGCATCTACGTCAACGAACGACTAACACCTTACAACCGTATGCTGCTCAGCAAGGCCCGAGCAGAAGCTAAAATTAATAGCTGGAGATATGTATGGGTAAATAATGGTTTTATATTAGCGCGGATGGCAGAAGGAAAACCGGTACACAAAATAACTGACGAAAAAGATCTTGCCTGTTTTCGTTCTTCACAAAAATAATAGTTATTTTAAATATATCACGTCATACCTAATTTTTATTTATTTGTTTTCGGCTTGTAAAATCACGAATGTAAGGGAAACCGATAATACATGTTATAAGATTCGTTTACTTTTGGTACCTAAGTTATTGAGTATACAGATTATAATGGCTCTCAATAGTTTTAATTCAAGAAATTTAAAATTAGTTTTTTATTTCGAGCTGAATGTTCAAAGATTTTTACTTGTATGCCATTCCAAAATTCATTCCATGATGATAAATGTAAACATAAATGACAATTTGTCCTTGAATTTTCTGTATTTTACTATATTATATATAAATTATAGATATGCATATAAAATATTTTATTATATCATAAATATTTATTTATTTATTTCTATAACTTTATACAGTTTTAATATTTTAATATTTATTAATATATGGCCCATCTTACAATTCACTTACAAATGTGTAGATATGATAAATTTACTCATTCAATATGACACCAAAAACTAGAAAATGTTTAAAATTTGGACTTATTAATGTGAGATCACTGAATACAGGTAGGGATGAATTTTTGTTGACCATTGAAAAGTTTAAGCCTGATCTACTAGCATTAAACGAAACATGGTTGAAAACCGACGAAGATAGGTATGCGACTGTTATACCGGACTACATCCTCAAACACAGCCCGCGGAGCGCGGGGCGGCGCGGCGGCGGGGTGGGGTTCTACATCCGCAAGGAGCTGCGCGCGCGCGTGCGACCGCCCCCCGCCGCCGCCGCCGCGCTCGAGCAGCTGTGGCTGGAGGTGGCGCTGCCGGCCGGCGTGCGCGTCGCCGTCTGCGCCGCCTACCGGTCCGACGCCGAGCTGTCCGTTGCCGACGCAATAGAATGTTTGAGTGAGTCAATTAGTGCTTTTAGATACTGTCACCATTTATTTATCCTTACTGATTTTAATATCGATTTACTAAATCCCTTGAAGGGTAAGGCGCCCCACCTGCTTACGTTTCTGAATCAACAAGGATTGGAACAACTTGTCAAGGAACCTACTCGTATCACTAAAGATTCCGCGACACTATTGGATTTATTTATAACAGACTCACTACAACTCGTCAATAAAATTCAGGTGCACCATAACCCCCTTTTGAGTGATCATGCTCTAGTCATTGCAGAAGTTAACTTGAATAAACCAAAAATTTGTAAAAAAAATATCACTAGTCGTTCATTGGCCAAAATAGATGAGAATCATCTTTCTGAGCTAAGTAATCACTCTCTTTGGCACGAAATAAGTAAGATTGGCGACTTCAATGACATGTTGTTAGCTTTCAACGGTAGTTTAATACAGTTATTTGATAGGTTTGCCCCAGAGAGCACTTTTAAAGTTAAGCAAAATCCTCAACCGTGGATTACTGATAATATAAGGTTTATGATGTCATTGCAAAATAAAGCGTTACAGAGAGCTATGAAAACAAAGGTAGAGTCACATTATGTTTACTATAAAACCTTGAAAAATTACATAATCGGTGCAATAAAGCGAGAAAAGAAAGCCTATTTTGAATTTTATGTGAATAAAAACAGCTCCCGGCCAACAAAAATGTGGGACCACCTAAAGCGTACTTCTTCTTTTGTAACTAGTGAACCTCAAATCCCTGTACATCTTAGAGATGCAGACAGTATTAATAATTTCTTTTTAAATGTACCATGCACTAATGCAATCAATTTCAAAAATCTCAATTTTTTTTAATTATAATACATTTGGGTCAAGTAAATTTGAATTGAGGACTTGTACTGAAGGTGAAATATAAAAATAGTAAATTCGATTCATACAAATGCAACTGGCCATGACAAAATATCAATCAATATGTTAAAGCTTACACTTCCTTCGACTTTGCCTGTAATCACTAAATTAATTAACTTATCAATTATTAACAAAGAGTTTCCTGACGAATGGAAACTGGCAAAAGTCATCCCTTTCCCAAAATCTTCGAATATTGATTCATATAGTGATATACGTCCAATCAGCATATTACCTGCTTTGTCCAAAATTATAGAGAGAGCTGTGTGTATACAACTCACTAGTTTCTTGGAGAGGGAGGGCATTCTGCCGCCCGTTCAGTCTGGATTTCGGAAGGGTTTCAGTACGGCTACTGCACTTTCCAAAGTTACAGACGATATAATTGACGCAAGCGATAAGGGTAAGGGCAGTATTCTGGTGCTGTTGGATTTTTCTCGCGCTTTCGATTGTTTGAATAGTACTCTACTGCTAGCTAAGTTACATTATTACGGAGTGACCGATCTGTCTCTAAAGTGGTTTGCATCATTTTTAAACAATCGAAAACAGTTTGTAAGTCTAGACGGTGAGGGCGGAGAGCGGTTGGAGTCTCAAATAAGATGTATACCTAGTGGCACGCCTCAAGGCTCTATAATCAGCCCTATTTTGTTTGCACTCTACACTGCGGATCTCCCGAGCCTATTAAAAACCTGTAATGTTCATTTGTATGCTGACGACACACAGCTCTACTATTCTTTTGACCCGGCTGATACCAAAAAATCTACCAGGATGATAAATGACGATTTAAAGATAATTAAGGAATGGGCAGATAATAATAATTTAGTTCTAAATCCATCAAAATCAAAGTTTATAGTAATTGGTACCAAAAAACAAATTAAAATCATTAAAAGTCATAAACCATTAATCCAAATTAATAACACAGTAGTTACCTCCACATCTCTTACAAAAAACTTGGGCTTATTGATGGACGAGGAGCTGAGATTTATGGAGCACATCAATCTTAAAACTAGAAACTGCTTTTATAGATTAAAATCACTGTACGCGCTTCGTGAACATCTCTCAGAAAAAGTAAGACTTATCTTGGTTGAATCTCTTATACTATCTAACTTTAACTATTGCGATACTGTGTAAGGTCCCCGCATCTATGCGAAAACTAAAAAAGTAATTCAAAGGGTGCAAAACGCGTGCATACGCTTTTGCTATAATGTGCCAAAAAGGTCTCATATCACACCATACCTAAATAGGTTCAAAATCTTGAATATGGAGACCCGTAGAAACCTTCACCTGGCCACACTAGTTCACAAAACAATATTTAAGCAAAGACCAAAATATTTATACGCAAGTCTCTCGTGGACGAGCGACTATCATAAAGTTAACACCAGGTGTCAAAGCTCAAAAATGCTGCAAATACCTAAGTATCATAACGAGGGATTTAAAGGTAGCTTTAAATACTCTGCGTCCAAAATATGGAACAACCTCCCACCACCACTGCATCAACCAATGTCTATCCATACTTTTAAATTAAAATATAAAACCATTCTCATAGACAGGCAGTTGCGTGAAGAGATAGCTTCCTCTGGTGTTTTGCATATGTAAGTATGTATTCTGTTAATATGTTTGTGTGTATGTATAAAGATATTGTATATGTGCTTGTATATGTGTGTATGTATATATATATATATATCCTATATATATATATTTATTTATTTTATCTATATATGTTTGTATTGTATGTGTGTGCATTTATATGTATGTAAGAAATATTAAAAATTAAAAATTTTGCAAATATTAAGCAAAGATACATAAACTTAGTATATACATATAGTAGTAAGTAGTAAAAGTATTTAATTAGCTTAGTTATAGCTATGTTAACATTGGTACCACTCTTTCCTTTTTTATTTGTTTTTTGTTATTATGTATAGATAATGTAAGAGTCAAGTGTATTGTTTTGTGCCTAAACTTAATTGGTTATTATATATTCTATGTTGTTTAGGGCAAGACTTCTTTCCTTTTTTATTTGTTTTTTGTTATTATGTATAGATAATGTAAGAGTCAAGTGTATGGTTTTGTGCCTAAACTAAATTGGTTATTATATAATGTATGTTGTTTAGGGCAAGACTGAAAATCAGCGCTGTCAAGTGTTAGTTTGCACTTGTCAGCAATATGCTGAGTCTTGTCCCATTTCCAAGCTAAATATGTATGTTTCTTTTTTTATATTGTAATTTACGTGTTTGTGGAAATAAATATTTTTTATTATTATTTGTGTTCTGGATTTTAAGCTCGGTATTACTACCGGTTTTAGTAGATTTTAACGGGCCTAGGCCAAGTTAAAATCAACAATGTTATTATTATTATTATTAAACGTTAGCATAATAAGTTTTAGGTGAAATGATAATAAATATGTATCCATTCAAAAACATACTTGTCTATAATATAATAGTAGGACAGGAACATATGTAAACAAGGTAAATTATTTTAATAAAGTCAATTAATTGTTTCAGGTAATAATCACCTTCATCAGCATATACCATCTTGAAAGGTAACTTACATAGAAGTACATTCAAGTATTTTCAATTAATTGTCTCGTACTTTAAAATTTTTTTGAATTAAAAGCTTTGTAAACAAGAAAAAAAGCAATAAAAAGTCGTCACGGATGATTGCCCCGTTTTTTGCAAAATAGGCGTTGCAAAGGCTTCTACGACTAGAGCCACAGGCTTTATGCCGCGACCGGAGACGTTAGAAAGTAATCAGAATGTGGCTTTTACACGATACGCTACAAGGAAAAAGAATGTAAAGCAATCAAGTAAACGCAGTTCAATTAAGTTGCTTACTTTAAAGTGTTTTAAAAAATTTAAATATTGAAATTTCAAACGACTGGAAAGATTACTTCAATAACAAGTCGACTGAAAAAGGGATATGGTATAGAACTATTCAGGATGGACCTCTTCGAGTACCGTGGTTTGTTAACGCGGCTTTAAACAGAAAACGTTTAGTACTGTCTTTTAGATAACGATCCGGGCACGTGCCATTAAATAAATTTAAACACCTTATGAGGAAGTCCGAATCTCCCAACTGCTCTTCATATGGCATTATAGAAGATACGTATCACTGTTTGGTGGAATGTGCTCGCAACGAATCAATTCGATCTAATATGCTAAGACAATTTAACTTAAATAGTTTTGATGTTGGGGTATTCCAGTGTATTCTCGCTGAACCATATTCGGACGCAGCCAAATACATGTGTCTACTACTTCACCAATCTTTAGAATATCCAAATTAGTATTATGTATTCGAGCAGAAACTGTTATTATAATTTAAAGTTTATATTGTATTGTATAGTATAGTGACATGTAAATTTTACAACAGGGTATAATGGGACTGACATAGTCGATTACGACTCTAACCTCCTTAAACAACGAATAAACAATAAAAAAAAAATATGCGGAGTTTCTCACACTTTTTGATTTCGCTTGCCGGCTTAGCGATCAATGTCGTATTACGTGTAATAGTATTTTGATTGCTTATAGATACAATTCATTTAATAAAAGGTTAGTTAGGTTAGTATGTATTGATAGTATTTGTATAAATAAATTAAGTAACATAAATTAAATTGTAAGATGATTGTAAGCTCCTTTTCATAATTATTATAAGTGGTTGCTATAGCAACTACAATTAGTTCCAAATCAATATTACCTACAATACAATAAACTAAAATTTCACTTTATTGTCACCAACGAGAATAAAACCAGTGGAGAGCGCATCGGCACGTCTTTGATCTATATCCAAGTCACCAAAAAGCGGCGGGGGCAGAGGTATCCTTTCCCCGCTGTCATTGGGCGACGACTCGACAGCCAAAATACATCAGATTCAGTAGGGATTCCAAAAAAAATATCGATATCGATAAAAACTGGAATAATTATTATAACGGCCATTTATAGATTCACTATTTTTAGGTACGCGTGTATGCCTTTATTAGAATTTAAAAAAAATCACATTTTATCACATAAATTATGGTTTGATTTATTAATAATAGGTATAATGATTTTTTAGCGTATGTTACTATAGCCCTAAGGGGTTACTATAACCCAAATCTGTAACCGAACATTATTCATTTTTCATTAAAGTTTTACGTTAAAATGATGGATTTGATTATTTTGAACATTAAATGGCAATTCATGAAGGTGGAATGTCATTCTAATGTCATATCTAGTATCCATAATACAAGTTCTTTAAGAAACTTAATTTGGGCTAGATAATGTTGTGTGAGTGTCAGAAATATTTATTTATTATTTCGGTTGAAATTCTCAGGCATAAAAATAAAAATAGAAAACCATAAAAAAATTGCGAAAGGTACATGGGCGTGATTCGGGTACTCTAAGGATCCATCTATATTTCAACTTCCAGTTGACACTATTTATTGGGACACCCTGTATAAAACCATTTTTCAACCACCCCAAAAGATAACAACTACAATAATTATTAAAATCCACCTTTGTCAAAATCCATCAAGCTATTCGGACTGTAGGCTTGAAATATATATTTTTATTTATATTTCATACCAGTATTTTGTATTCAACTTAATCCTTTTTCTGTATATTTGCATTCAAACCCAAGAGCAAATACGTAAAGCAATAACAATGTAAAAAAAATTGAGGTTTTAAAATATCTATATGAAACGTAGCAATCCTGCGAACAGCACTATCGAAATAAAAAGAGACAACTGCTAATATGCAAAACAGTGTATCAGAAAGAGATAGCAAGAAAGACATCAACGCGAGCATTTCAGAAATGAAAATATTTTATTTTGTTTAATTTTTTTTATCAAATTGAATAAATAGAGTAGATATCCACTTAAATATGAAATGATACCCCATCTTTTGTGTAGCTTGAAGTCGTAGTTGACTTTCCACACCATTTAATTGCACAACTAGGCATTATTTCGAGTTTTAATTTGCTTATAATCAGGAGCGCGGGACGTCCGTGCGTTAGCCTACAGTTGCTGTGACTGACTCAAAATTTTTTTTTTTTTTTTTTTTTGTTTTTCCGCCACAGAAAAATTGTTGGCACCCCCTAAAACTAGCTTTAACCAGTAAAGCTAGCTTTAGCGGGAGGAGGATGAATCCTATTACGGACGAATGGGCATTCTATAAGCTGTTAACCATAAGTGGCTAATGGCAAATAGAATGCCCAGACAGTGTGGAGACTCTCTCAGATAGGCTGAGCATACCCACTAAACATCCCCCTTTTGACTCACCTTGATTAAGGTCCTTAGTCATCGTCGGAACGACAGCCAATTGGAGAGAGAGGCTGCGTAGTGAGCGGCATCCAGACGGCTGCCACCAAAAGGAACTGAAATTAAAAAAAAACAAAGCTTAGATTAGCAGAATGACAAAGCTGAAACTAAGATATTATCTTGAGTGATCAGACTCACTCAGAGATAGGAATGCTGGAAAGAAGGACTACGTTTAGAAACGTTGAGCTTGCTGGAGTTTCCTGATAAGGGGAGCGAACTTGGTTAAGACCGGAAGAGCACCGTTGAAACCCTCTGGGCTGGCGTCGAGAGCGGCGCCGAAAGCCAGGATCTCGTCGATGGGAGCGAGCTGGATCCAGAACGCCATGCGGTCTTGAGACCCTTTTGCGTTCTGGCACTGGGAAGCCGATTTGGCGGCCGGTTGCGATTGAGTCGCAACCCGGCTGCGCTGACCTGAAACGATAGGAGTAAAGGCCTTGGGGACCTTTGAACTGACTGGAGGAGCGTCCGAGCTAGGCTGCGGTCGTTCTCTCCAGTTCTCGATGGGCTTCACGGTAGCCCTGGCAGCACGCGGTGCCTTGGGGCAGCCGCGAAAGTTTGCTGTGTGGCCTGACTGGCCGCACAAGACGCAGGACGGAGCGGTGGGCGATTCGGGAGTGCGAGAGCACTCCTTAGTCCCATGCGGTTCTAGGCACTTGACGCACCTAGGGGAAGCATGACAATTTGCCGCCGCATGACCATACAATTGGCAGCGGTGGCACTGACCTGGGAAACCACGCTTGTGTGGAGCTTCGACTCGGATGTTGGAGAGACCGCACACGGTGAGCTTGCCTCTGAAAATGGACTGCCCTTGCGGGCTCTTCGCTAGGATTACTAGCGCAAGTGGGAACTGCTTGCCTCGGCGGCTGTGCATTTTGTGCACAGATTCGACGGGGAAGCCTTGAGAAGACAAGTCCTCTTGGATTTGCTCGTTCGAGAGCTCGAACGGCACGTTCCTGAGGACGGCACGAATCTTACGCTCCTCAGGGAGGGCGTAAGTGTGGTACTCGAGCTTCTTGTCAGCAAGAAGCCGAGTGAAATTCCTGAAATCAGAAATTGAGCAGACAACGACCTTAATAGAGTCACCCACATTGGATGCCTTACTATACTGGATCTTCGGGGAGTGCGTTCCGCAGAGAGCTGAGACCTCGGTCCAGCGGCTCTTGTCCCGTAGAAAGACGGGGGGCGGAGACTTGACTTTCGGCGGAGCCGAATCTGATTGCGACGCAGGCTGGGACGCCGGGATCGCTGAAACAAAAGGCGCAGGAGCAGACGCCGGTGCGACATTTTGCGGAGCAGGAACAGCGGCTGGAGCAGCTGAAACGGATGGAGATGAAGTCGAAGAAGCATCTTGCTTCTTCTTCTTAGACTTGGACTTTTTGCGAACCTCGGTGAACGGAGCAGGAGATTCTGGAACTAGAGGAGCGGAGTCGGAATCACTACCCGGTGGGGTAGTTTTGCGTTTGCACGCGGAAGAGTCTACCAACATACTACCGGCTTGCACAGAAGGGTCTGGCGACGCCGGAGAGTCAGTGGGGAAGCTCGCAGGAATCGGAGCTGAGACGGAAGTAATGCTTTTGACTTGTTCTGCCAGAAGTTGGAGCATATTCATTAATTGGTTGATATTTTGTTGAAAATTGTGCCCCATCAATTCTTGGGAACCACAAATTTTCGAGAAATGATCATAAAGAGTGGTGAGGACAGAGACCACGGCGGGATCCTTAATGGAAGCAAAGTCGGGGACCACGGGAGTCGCGGCGGGATCCATAGCGTACCGGTGAACGGTAATTGGCTGCACAAACTGCGCTGAAAAAGAAAACGACCTAGTACGGACCTATTGCCGGTGAACGGCGGACGATCAGGCTTAGTTGTCACGGTTACGTATCCACCTGACCAGCGATGCTTCGGCCGGCAGCAGTCGGGTCCGCCCTGAAAAGGGCAGATGAATTAGCCCCGACACCACACAGCCTCCACAAGAGAAAACTTTCCGAAAGAGCTTAACTTGGCACCTGACCCGCACGAGTGCGGGGGAGGGAACAAGGGCAGCGCAATACGAACACTCGGGAGCGGCCGCAGACACGACCGTTCGGGAGCGAACGCAAACGGGAAGTGTGACTCAAAATTCTGTCGCATGCCCTACATATAGGTCAAATTGAGCGACCGCGGTAGCCCCGCACGCACTCTCCACTGGTTGTATGCTCGTTGATTGTCACTAAAAAAGGCAAAAGATATAATTTGATGATCAAATTAACCTAAATAATTAACACAGAAAATTATCACGTTACTTGAGGATTTATTTGAGAAGTCTAGTTGGCTATGTTATCCTAGTGGTAATTAAAATTGCAGAAGTTGAAATCTCGCAGAATTCTTATTTATGTACTTAAATTATTTATTATAAAAAGCACAGTATAATAAAACCACAGTCGTCAAAAATCATATCCAAATGTACAATAATAATAAATCCTTGGCATCAAGTACTTCTGTTAGTCTTTCATTGGAACGAGAGTAGCACAGCTTTTGAAGTGGAAAGTGGTATGCGTCAAAAAACTATCAAAGAAAGGCTAGGAAATAACGAAAAAGGCATACGTCGGATAGCCAAAAGAACTCAAAAGTTGGCATTCGGTTCTAAGAAACTTCGGAAGTCGACCTAGAAAACTGAAAGAGTATTTGTGATAGGAGCTTAAAAATAAGTGAAAAGTTAAGTAACTTTTAACTTTGTAGAGACTTATTATACTTTGTTGTGTTTCAACGGAAATTTTGATATATTTCAATTTAGAAAAACTTGTATTGTTAATTATTTCAACCGTTTAGCATTCCTTAAATTCATATGCAAAAAACGTAAACATACTTTCTATATTACTATTGCTATAAAACATAGAAATGTATATTGTTGACACTAGACATCAGATGGTTTTTATAACCTATGGTGTTCTGCCTACCGCATAAGTGTATGTCATACGGATGAATATTGACACAAAAAAATAAGCTTACACATCATGGACGTAAACTCTCTTTTTTATCATGCGCTTTATTTTACCTCAGTATAGTAGACAAAATATTCCAATGAATGATCGGCATAAAACTTTTGTTTGGTTGTTAATATTTTGAAATAGGATATTGTCTTTTTCATGAACTGTCCAAATAAGAATACAGATTATTATATTTCAATGTAAACATAGCGTTAACAAACAATAAAGAAAAAAAAATCGCCACTATTACAATATAATATATACATAAATAATTTTAAGCCTTAGTCGCTTCGGGGTAGGCAGGGACTAGAGATCGCCAATAACTACGATCCAATCATATCTATTTTGCTTCCCACAAATTCAGTTTTTGTATTTTAATTTGCTTCTTTGATGGTTAAACATTGCACTATCAAAAAATATTTAACCGTTTATTAAATAGGTACATTCAAGTTTTTTTCTAAAAATAAAAAAAAACTGACAAGTAGGTATCAAGCATTACCTCCAAATAATAGAATACCGTAAAATAGAGATAGAAGAGCAAAAATTTGTTCCTACATTTAATTTCATTAAGCTAAAGTCATTTTGTATTGGAAATACGTTTTTTTTGTAAAAATAAATATTGGCGTTGGAAATGCAGCACGACGTAATTCGATTAGGGTACGAACTGTGTTAACAATCTACTTTTTTATTAAATTTTATAGGAGACAAACTAACTTGCAAATGAAAATATTTTTTCTTATTTTACATTATAAGTTTTGCATTGGGTAATTTTCAGATTATGCTTATAAAACGTTATATTTGGCATTGTTTCCTGTATACGCTGTATACGTAGGTACTTAATTCGTTAAATTATTTTAAAGGGTCGGGATCACGTTACTTTGGATTTAAGTGGATATTGTCAAATGTTAATAAAACGTTCTGTAATAGATTTCTTTGAAAAATAATTTAAAATTAAATAAAAGGGAGTGTTAACAAATTATTATGCCACGTATTTATTATTTATTTAAAAATTTAATGCACTAATAATTTAAGTTACAATTGGCGGACTTAATGCCATTTGGCATTTTCTGCCAGACAACCACCACAAAAGCAGAAAAGGTAAATAAGTGGTGAAGATTTGAGATCATACATGAAGAGAAAAAAATGAAATAAAATGTAAACATTAATAATTTACTGAGTAAAGTTAACCGAAAGTTAAAGAATTCAGTACGCAACGCATGGTTACTTGGCGTAATACAATAGATACTTAGCGGGTGGTGTTGTGCGTGTACCGGGAACTGTGTGCGTGTTGACTGAGGCAGCGCTTCGGGAAAAGTGTAGTAAGGTCTCTTTTCAACACACTTGCTCGTAAAGTGAGCATTATTCTATCGAATTTAGAACTATAAACTGGGCTATAAGTCACGCGTGCATAATATATTCATTTTAAATCATAATACCCTAGTGAATAATATAATGAATCCTACATAGTTGAATTGTACCTTAGTGCAAATTACATGCGAGTAAACAGAGCATATTTTATTGATCCGGGTTATACATTAAATAGATGAGCGCGCGCGTCCAGGCGGCGCGCGGCCACGCGGTGCGCCTGCAGCAGCAGCGGCTGCATGGCGCCTCCAAGCAACAATAGCGTGTGTACGTGTAATGGGACAGGGCTACAGACGCGCAGCAGCTAACAGCTGCTTCAAATAAATTTTATGACCACGTATGTCTGTCTTTTACTCACAACTGTGTTGAAAAACGTCGTATGTAACTCGTGAGCGTTGCTAATTACAGTCTCGGCTCATTATTAAGCCCTCGCCTGCGGCTCGGGCTCAAATCACAGCCTCGACTGTAATTAGCAACTTAGGTGACTTGTTACATAATATACTATTATTTATTCATAGTGATATTATTACATAATCATGATAAGAATCGAGTACAGAATGCTCTCCTGTCAAAATTTGTCACCAGTCACCCTGTATATACACAACTACATAAATACATACACATTTATACTCTATAATATAAAATATATGAAATATATACATATCAAATGCTAAATTTATATGAAAATAACAAAAATAATAATTAGGCTTATTCATTTGCTATCTTGAAGCTCTGATGCATCACCATGCCAGTTTGCTAGGCGTATTTCGTAGGAATACGGGTTACTTGTCCCACAGCCTTATTGCCTGAATAACAAAAGAGTTTGAAGGAAATCCAGAAGGGTGTAAAGGAGTGTGCAGGCTAATTTTACCAGAAGATCGGAGATATCTATGTTATGTAACAAAGTGTTATGAAAGTGCTCTCCACTATTACATGTTTGATTTGAAACTTATTTGCGACGTTTAGATTTATTATTTGTATGATGATGTAACATTATCTAGAATCTAATCCAGAAAAATAAAATACGTTTTTCTCTTCTTTTTATCTTTGTTTTTGAAGAATCTGTACAAAATACTGTTCACTAATTTCGAACACAATCGGACAACATAGTTGTTCAGAGCCCATTACGCTTGGCTAACTATCTTTACTGCTTACAGTTAGCATTGGTACCTACATCGCTGTAGGGGTAAAATGTAGTTGTACTTAAACGCGTTACGACTAGCCAAAATGGCCTTTGCTTACTCATTACATAAAGTTTCTAATTGCTCTATAGAGTGGCTTGTACTCCTATTTTGAATAACTCAAACATACCTGACGTAATTATATGATATTGGTCACACGACATGCTTATATTATGATGATTAGCTTACGATTTTATATTACAACTAGCTGACCCGGCAAACGTTGTTTTGCCATATAAATAAAAAAAAAATACAAATTTTGGCCGATTCTCATAGATACCGGATAAGCACAAAAATTTCATCAAAATCGGTCAAGCCGTTTCGGAGGAGTATGGCAACGAAAACTGTGACACGAGAATTTTATATATTAGATAGTTAAGTTCGTGAGGACTTACAGATTTTTTTTTCAAATTTTATATGCTGAAAAAGTTCGTAAATAATTCTAGATGTTTATCAGATTAATTATACGCTTGTGAAAAAAGGTCATTCTGATACTATTAGGGTGGATAATTGAGGATGTATTTATAAAATAAAACATCGTGGCTAGGCTACGAGGGATAATGTACGTATCTGTTTGTAAAGAAACTAAGGGCATCCTTGTACACGTTAAGACAAAATTGATCTTAAAAAGTTAAATTTTTGAAACTGGTCTGCTTAAAAATCTAACTACACTACTCTACAACATATGGAAGTACCAGAGTATAACAGATAACCAACGTACATTAATAGTTTTGTTTGAAAGTAATCCAAAAACTACATTAACCTGTATGCATATAAGCAGAATGTTTAAAAATTCTATTTTACTTTCATAAATTACTAAAATTCTCAAAATTTCCAACTGAAAACGAAAACTTTTAGTCGGATATTTCAGTACTATCTTCACGAACCGTTAGTTTTGGGCTAAGCTCTGCTTAAAATTATCTCATCAACTTTTGAATTTTCGTTGCAGGAATTTTATATGAGTTACATGAAAATGCGTAGTAAGAATGTGTTTCATTTACGTGTTTGTACGAAGAACAGCGTAATGCGATGCATCAAATGCTTGCATATTAATTCATGGATTAAAATATTTTTTGGACTATAATCTTAAAAACAATAATAAAACAGAGTCCATTTGCACAAGGTATTCCTTTTGACTTCCCATAACACTAGGGTATTAATGTAATGAACATGTGAATAATTTTTCAATTTTTTTTTGTTTTTTTTTTTTCATACAAAATAATTCAATTAAGTCAAAACATTTTACATAGAACACCTATATGCGAAGTATGACAACGTGGCATATTCTATCCCTTTTTATCGCTATGCACAGGTACAGTTCGCAACATTTTGCGTTGTACATTGCATGCAACGTTCCTCAACGTTTAAAATGTTCTTGTTGTTTATTGTATGGCTTTAATGTCAAAGAGATTTTACAAGGGTAATCATTTATGAACTCTCATTAATTTACGTTTGATGATATCTTGGAAAGTATGCACAGTTGAACCACATATTCTTTGGCAAAAAGTATTATTTTTTAGTAAGGAACAAAACCTTAAAAGTTATGGGTTATCTTATATATATAAAAGAACACCTTGTATAATTTGTCGTCTCTGGAATTTGCTCATTAAAGTAACACTAACGTCACGTCTTCTTTATTACAAAACTTTAAACTAACAGAATGGAAACGTTTAGACAAAGTCCTAAGGCTTTATAGGACTGCGAAAATGAGAATTTATAACGCAAACTAAATTGTGAATACAAATGGACATCTTCCCATTTATTATTCTGAGAGGATTTCTATATAAACTTACTAGCTTTAACCCGCAACTTCGTATGCGCTTAACTACCCTTCTCTTGGAAATTTCAGAAACTGTACAACCAGACACCCACTGAAAGAACCTTTATACCAAGTATCACACCCATGTACTCAAGGAATAAGTTTTTTTCATAAAAACTAAAAATCATGTATTTCCCGTGCCCGTGGGAATTTTGGGAATTTTTTTCGTAGCACAACCAGTCACTCTTTGAAGAACCTTCATGCCAAGTATCACATCCGTACACTCAAGGAATAAGATTTTTCATATAAACTAAAAAGTCCAACCACTTCCCGTGGGAATTTCGGGAATTCCTTCCATAATACAAACAGACACTTACTGAGGAACCTTTATATCAAGTATCACATCCGTGCACTCAAGGGATGGGATTTTTTCATACAAACTAAAACATCATATATTTCCCGTTCCCGTGGGAATTTCGGGAATTCCTTTCATAACACAGCCAGACACACATTGAAAAACCTTTACGCCAAGTTTCACATCGGTGCATTCAAGGAATAAGATTTTTCATACAAACTAAAAAGTCCAACCACTTCCCGTGGGAATTTCGGGAATTCCTTCCATAACACAAACATACACTTATTGAGGAACCTTTATATCAAGTATCACATCCGTGCACTCAAGGGATGGGATTTTTTCATACAAACTAAAACATCATATATTTCCCGTTCCCGTGGGAATTTCGGGAATTCCTTTCATAACACAACCAGACACACATTGAAAAACCTTTACACCAAGTTTGACATCGGTGCACTCAAGGAATAAGATTTTTCATACAAACTAAAAAGTCCTATATTTTCCGTTCCCGTGGGAATTTCGGGAATTCCTTCCTTAGTGCACCCCTACATTCCCTAAAGAATGTATGTTCCAAATTTCAGCTCTCTAGGCCCAGTAGATACGGCTGTACGTTGTCTGTCAGTCACTCAGTCACTCAGTACCTCAGTCACTCAGTACCTCAGTCACTCAGTCACTCAGTCAGTAACGGAACAGTTTTATATATATTGATGATTACACGTCCCCACTTTGAATAGCAAGAGAGTAAATCCCTTAATTTACGTGAATATGTTTCGTCATGTTCAAACATTATCTTCAAATTACAGCAAATCTACACAAAACTTACATTAATTATACGTTTAAACATTCTCCTCGTTAATTACTCTTTGTATTGGTGGAAATTGTATAAAAAAGATGATTAGTAATTTTTGAGTTAATCCACTGCGAAGACATATAAACAGAGCAGTGGATTTTATTATATTTTGTTTTATTAACTAATCTTAAAGACTTATTTTTCAATGTAAATCCTAAATAAATACATTCATATTTTAATCATATTAATGTAACTCTCGATATTTTAACATCAAAGAGTTAATATAAAGAACTAAGAGACGTTTTTAATTTGGATTTACTTGTTACGAGCTGCAAACTGAACGGCAGCGACAGCGGCGCAGGCAGCAATTTCTGCGACACGATAGAAAGTATTGAGTTTGTATGAAGCCGCGGGCCGCGGCAAATCGCTCGAGCGTCAGCTGGCGTCGAGAACGGGCCAGATTCCCCGCGTCGTCGTCGCTGCCCGCGCCACTGTCGCTCTCGCAATCACTGCCGTCCTGTTTGCAGCCTAAGAATTACATGATTAAAAACAACCCATGCTACCCCTGATTAACAAAGGTAGGTTTTTAATAGTCACATATTGTTTAAATAGATCTAAGAAAAAGTCTAACAGTTTATTCATTCAGTTATTCCTCTCTATAATATGAATACAATTTTTTTTCTCGCAAGTTTCTAGCATTTTTTATTAAGTTAAGTGTGCTCATTATATGTTTATTCATCTGTCCGAGCTTGAAGGCTATTCATGTTCCTTATTTAAAGTTTTTAGCGATGGGTATAGATCTGACTTATGTGATAAATTTCAAAGTTTACTAAGATATATGAAAGTTGGTTTCCCTTTCACGTTATAACTTGTAAATGGATTTGAATAAAGTTTTGAAATATACTTTGACTCTTCTCGATTTAGGTGCCGGATATTTGCGTCATTGAGATTTGTTACTATAGGATGATTTTAAGATATTACTGTGGCACATTTTATAATAGCAGTTATTATAGAACATAATTGATATAGTACAAAACATGGTTGCATTGTTTTTCAAATATTGAACCTTCTTGTGAAAAATACTTGTAGGTACTGTACAAATATTTAGTTTCCTTTATTTACTTACTTTTAATAAATTTTTTGTAGTGGGCATTTGCAGCTAAATTACATTATTTTTTTTAAACAATGGAAGTAAGTTTTTTTTATAATTGTAGGTGTCACAGATAAGAACGTATAATTAAAGATGCAAAGAATATTGATAGCTTAAAGACACTAAGCGAAGTTTGTGATATGTATAGCTAATCACAGATAGAATACTTAAATACTGTTTTTAAATATTTATATATTACATAAGGAAGTCGTCGTGGTGCAATGGGTTCTGTTTATATCAATCGATTAAACGGATGTAACGTTCGGCGCCATTCATTTCTCACGACGTCTTCTGTGCTTCGGAGGGTTCCTATAGCAGTCGGTCCCGGCTGCTGTATAATTGTATGCAGTGGTCGTTAGGGTTTGTTAGAAGCCATTTTGGCACCCTGAAAATTCTGACATCCACCAACCAGAACTGGGCCAGCTTGGTGAATTATGACCTCCTCATCACCCTGCAGAGGGCTCATTAAAAAGAGTTGTTATGAATGCTGAAGATATATAAAAAAACACTCATCTGTCATCTACAGAGCATACATAAAAACGAAACCGCAATGTCTCATGTCGTTATTCGCACACTGCGCCCCGAAAGATTTTAAACTTCAAATGATCTACTTCAAAAGTTCAAATTAACAAAACACAACATTTCTAAACAATAATTGCTAAATATCTGCAAACCGTGAACAAATTAAACAGAAGTACCTACATTTTCTTCGTCCGACAATGGTCTTAATTTAACAGACAATATTCACCTAATTCTCAAAATATTCGAAGTACTTGAAACATCGTTAGCAGTAATGAGATAAGTCTGTAAATTCAAAATTTACGGTTTATTTAAATGTACAAGTTTGTGAGTTACAACCAGTTTCCTGTAGAGCTACACAGGGGATTCAGTTAATTTGCAGTAGGTGCATGTTTACGTGCTTGAAGTTTACATCAGCTTCGAAATTTTGTTGTTAATTAATTGCCTTACTTTCACCCAGTTTTTAATGAAAACGTATTTACATTCGTTATAAGTAAATTACCTTTATTGGCCACTAACTATGGTGCCCCTGATGTAAGTTTTATTAAGCTTGTACGAGGACTTTCATTTTATTTTATTAAACTTTAAAGAACAATATACGGCCAGTTCTGAATCCGATTCCTTACTTGGCACCAGCTTGTGCTGGAACTCTCTTATTTTGCAGGTGACTTAACCAATGCTTAAGGTGTGTCGACAAGAACATGGCAATCGACTAATCAAAGTCCTTTTTAGTCTGTCACTGCAGGAGTACAGATTATGGCCGTAGTTAAGTGACGTCGAAGATTGGGCGACGTCTAGGAACAAAAAAGGCATTTTGTCATTACTGTCAAATTGATGTTCTTTTTTTAAGTTGTTTATAATGTTGCCAAATCTGAAGAGATGCTGCAAGATCCTAAAGAATATGCATATCTCAAAATAATCTCGTCTCTAAATCCAGCATCTTATCTTTTTTTCTTTAAGTTTCGGGACGAACAATAATAGGAATGCAAATCTTACACAAGGTTATGGAAGTGCGTTTGTTTGAAAAAATACAAGGTTTATTCGTAAAACAATGTTTTATTAACTTTTCAATTTTGTGTCTAAAATGCATATTTCAATGAGCACTAACGTAGAAAATGTTTGTTTTGAACTTAAACTCGTATCAACTCTTTCAATATATATTATATTATATTAATATTATTTATAATTCAATTACAACTCCATTAGTGATCAGTCAACTAAAAGCCGCACATGTAGGTGATTATTAATATAGAATTAAAGGTACGGGCACTCTACGCCGGGCCGCATCGCAGCGCAAAAATCCGCGCGCAAGCCTCTCATACATTTTATATGAACTTTCGCATACTATGTACTACTACTACATACTAGACGACCGGCTGGTGTAGTGGTAACATACATTGCCTTCTATGCCAGAGGTCCTGGGTTCGAATCCCGGCGGCGGCGAATATTTGAGTGATGAACACAGATATTAGCCGTCAAGTCATGGATGTTTATATGTTTATTTAAGTTTATTCTAATAAAAAATATGTATTTATTCAATATGTATGTTTATATATTTCTTAAGTATATCAGTTATCTAGTATCCATAACACAAGTTCTTTAAGAAACTTAATTTGGGCTAGATAATGTTGTGTGAGTGTCAGAAATATTTATTTATTATTTATTATTATTATTATGTCAGGGCGGGGCGGGCCGCATTTCATATGAAATGTATGAGAATAAGAGCGTGGATCCATCTCTACGTCGCGCCGCCGCAACTTTCCACGGCGTTGTGCACTTCACATCCCTCAGCGCTTCATATTAAATTCTCTTTTAAATTTTAAATTCGCTCTTAAAATTATCTCCGTCATGGTTCATTATAAAAAAGTATGACGTTTAACGGCACAGCGCCGCCGCCGTGACACGGTGCAGCTCAGTGCCGTACGGTGCAAATCAATGATTTTCTATAATGAACCATGATAGAGATAATTTTAAGAGAAATTAAGATGGATCCACGCTAGGGTGGGTCATTCTAGTATGGAAAAAAAATAAAAGTTGATGAATCAAATTCTAATAGTAATATTATGTTTTAGTGTCGTTTTAGCTAAAAAACGGTTAGTTAAATAAATATCTTCAGCCCGCGCAAGCGCTCCAAAATTAGACGTTTTTGAAAAAAAAAACACGTTTTACTAAGTGTCATAGTACTCTATTAAAAATTACTTAAAATACTAATCAAACATTTTAACTATTTAGTGAAAGACATATATTAACGTTTAAAATAAAAATAAACAAATAAACATATAGGTGTGAGCGATGACGCTTATTAAACACGATAGAAATAATCACAAGGCAGTTACTCAGTCCTGAGAATGTTGGCTTGGTCATAATACCGGCTTATTCACAATACAATCTTTATTCGCTGTTACGTTCCGCTATTACTTTATCATTACAACGCAAAAATCAATTAATACCGAGCTACTATCGACCGTCAGTCCGAGATACGTCCGCGCACCTAGCCGTCCTAACCGTATCTGCGTCACTTGCCATCATCCTACTTCAAGATACAACCTATGGCGCTGCAATCGAATGTCAGTCATTCATTGCATTTAGCGCCCTCTTTAACAGTACTACCAACATACTTCCGCTACCATGAAGTCATACAAACATCTTAATATCGAAAACTCATCGTTATCGCCAACACGGCCATCCTGCGATGACACACGTCCTCGTGTGTTAATCTGAAACAATCATACCAAAGTGGCGGCTTGGCCACTCCTGACAATGAAGTCAAGCTAATTCTCAAAAGAAAAAACACAAGTTTGAATTCTTTACATTAAAAATCTTTTAGAATACTCAACAACAAAAATACCGTTTTAGTTAACCAAGTTTCAAGCACCATTGAGTAACAATTATCTCCAAATCAAATATTGAAATCCATTAATTTCATTATTAACAACAAGGTATATCGTTCGTGGTTAACAGCAATTACATCATTTCCCCACGGAAAACCTGAGTCAACCAATGACTCCTTCAACACACTACCCAGAATCATTCTGGCGTAGTCACAAAACCAACGAACGAGAACCTGTATCCACAACACATTAAATCTCTTCCAAAACCAGAAATTACATCTTTCTTTACAACTGCAATGGATACTTGTACTTTTGGCAACTTCAAAACTTTAACCGCTACAGATTTTTTTTTTAATTTTACTTCAATTTAATATTTCCATCAAAATTCTAAATCCACGATTTAACAATTTACGTAAAGCTACCACTGGTTCGGAAGATCCATCTACTGAGAAGAACCAGCAAGAAACTCAGTAGGAATCGGCTAACGTCAACGCATTGTACGAACCACAATACTTTCGATAAGAAAATCGCATATTAAACAATGAAATTTACTTTGAATGTAACATCAAACAATTTGACAGCGGTCGAACAAAAAACAAAGCAAGCATAAGCTGCTAGAATAACCCAATTAATTAGCAAACAATTCGACAGTAAAATCCAGCTCTTTTGTCAATCGCAACAAGTTCAACGCATTTTCAATTTTCAATCTTTTCAATCTCGACGTTATTACCTATCTCCGTGATTCATTAAACACACACTATCGTAATATTACGTTTCAATTGCCAAAATAATAACAAGTTTACTGTTACTAAAACATAAGAAAACGTGTCTCCTAAGAATCGCAGCAAAATAATCTAAGATTGGCAAGATACAAAGCGATTTCTACCGAGTCACGGATACACGATAATCAGAAAGAAAATCTACAATTCCAACGTTAAATTTACTTTCATCATCATTAAGTACTTAAAACGCAATATCAAAACTTTTGAACTTCATCTATATCAACTAAAGTTACGAAAAACCATTTGATACGTCTCGACAAACCGTACGTTATTTCAAAACAATTTTACCTTGTCACATCTGTGCAAGCTATACAAAACTAACAAAAATGATGAACTATCTTAGGCACGTGAATTTACTCTAATCACTGACTCTCTCACTCTAAAACTGTTTCCATAATTAATCACTTCTTAAGACTTAGACAGGTATTAATTATAGTTCTCTCCATAATAACACAACCACAGATCCTTCCTTCAGATAGCTCCTTTAGACTTAGGCAGCATCCGATAAGCTTCAGTTATACACCTTTATTCTTAGGAAATATACTGCCTTATTTCAACAGATCTATGATTGTCTGCGGAGGTTACCACAACTCACTCTAATCACAAACGAAAGTTAAGCTTGGGCAGATCCGAGAAGACTATTCGTAAAAATAAATCGAAACACTAATTAATATTTAGGCTTATCCCACTTCTGATGTGAGCGATGACGCTTATTAAACACGATAGAAATAATCACAAGGCAGTTACTCAGTCCTGAGAATGTTGGCTTGGTCATAATACCGGCTTATTCACAATACAATCTTTATTCGCTGTTACGTTCCGCTATTACTTTATCATTACAACGCAAAAATCAATTAATACCGAGCTACTATCGACCGTCAGTCCGAGATACGTCCGCGCACCTAGCCGTCCTAACCGTATCTGCGTCACTTGCCATCATCCTACTTCAAGATACAACCTATGGCGCTGCAATCGAATGTCAGTCATTCATTGCATTTAGCGCCCTCTTTAACAGTACTACCAACATACTTCCGCTACCATGAAGTCATACAAACATCTTAATATCGAAAACTCATCGTTATCGCCAACATAGGTTATTAAAAAAAATATTACCCGCCTACATAAGCGCGTCACGTGTTTTTCTTTGCAGTTTTGATTTATCTATAACGATAACTGGTGAAGGTTCGTATAAAACTGCAGAAGCAATCACAGCACCAGCTCTGTCGGATACTTAGGTGTAAAAGAGGGTACTTCAATTTTTTTAAAACTTCAATGGCGTTGCGCGGGCTGTTCCACTTAAGATAATTCATCAATACTTTAAAGGGTTTATAACAATACCTAACTGCAACACATATACGATTACTTAAAAAAAAGTTTTTACCCAGCCTGATCCACGCCCTAACGCAGGCGGATTATTGCGCTGCGATGCGCCCCGGCATAGTATGCGCGTATCTTAATAGTAAGTTAATTAGATTGCACATTTATGCTTAATGTGTATCCAAGACCTGAAAAAAAAACAGTAAGTTTCATGAGAGTTGCCGGTTGTATAAATCACCCTGTCAGTGAGAAAAGAAAGACTTTCTAACGTTCATTTATATTTTAACAGTGCATATTTAGACTTTTGAGGGATAAAAAGAAATTTAGAAATCTATTTCTCCCTGTAATATAAAAATGAAAACAAACATCATGAATCCTATTAGTTAAGACCGTCATGCTTTTCTTAAAAGAAATATAGATTAATTTGTTTTATATTTTCCTCAAATTACTTATCAAAATGCAAAGAATTTTATTCTTATGAAATTAAAGCCATCTTTGTGAGGAATCAAGAATAATTATAACATAATGACGTCTTTTCCTTCTTTCCATTATGATTCTTGCCTCTGGGAGCAATTAAATATCATAATGAGCTGTAGGGGATTTTTTATACAATGAGTGCTCTTAACAACACTTCAAAGCCTTATCCGACATAAAATAAAAGGTGCCTTGGAATTTTAAAAGAGCAAAGACGTAGCTTTAAAGCTGCAAATATTTTGTAGACAGCTCATAAATTGAAAGGTGTTGGGAAAATAGAGAGAAAATACAATGGAATCTTTTATAAGCTGTGACGTATATTATGAAATAAATAGTAGAGGGAAAAACATGTTTTTGTATCAATTTCTCAGGATAGTATTTAATATTGTATATTGAAAGGGAAACATAGAGAGAGCGAAGAGAGGGCTTTGCTCAGCAGTGAAACAAAATTGGCTAGATGAGATAAGCTATTTTATACTGTCTTATTAAACTATACTACTATACCTACTCATGTGATAAACATGAAAGTCTGTGAAAGTAATGTTTGTTACTGTTTCAAACATAGTCTTTTTTTGTTTTTTTTCTGTGTTAACAGAATTCAAGATGGTAAAGCCATTAGGATGAGTATAATGAAGTGACAGTTGGTATTACATTTTCCTGTATCGTATAGAATTTAATTATATAACAGTGGTATTATTATATATTCAACGACAATTCAACGACCCCAATGTAATAAATGATCATTTTCAAAACTTCGTCCTGTCGACGAAATAGCATTAACTAATAAGAGAAACAGATTTGAAACATCTTTCGGAGCTACAACTTTTGCTTTACAACCATTTTCAGAAGCAAAGGTGTCTGATTACATATTGTCTGTAAGATCAAATGCTTATGGGTGGTGATAACATTGATAAAGATATGATTTTACTGACGCTTCCGAGAACATTAACAATAATTACTGCTGTTGTAAACGAATCGATACGAATTGAAATATTACCTCATCAATGAAAAGATGCACTAGTCACTCCGTTAGCTAAAACAGAGAACTCTATGATGCTACAGGATCTGAGACCCATGAGCGTATTAACGTTTCTATCCAAAATTTTGGAGAAGGCTGTATATTATCAGCTGTTAAGTCATGCGGAGAAAATCAATATATTATCAAATCGTCAATCAGGGTTCAGAAAAGGACGTGGAACCATCACTACGCTACTTGACGTTGTGGACAACATTTTAACGGAACAAGATATTGGCCATGGGACGATCCTTGCACTTGTGGATTTTTCCCGTGCTGTTGATAGCCTGGATATATCACTCCTGCTGGCTAAACTATTCCATTACTTAGTCAATCAACAATCCATGCAATGGTTAAGAAGTTACCTAACCGGGACCAATCGGTAAAACTGACAATGTCTGATGGTTCAGTACAAATTTCTGACCGAAAAGTTCTCCAACGCGGTGAACAATGATGTCGCTTAGCTATGGCCCTTTGCACTGCTACAGCATACATACTAAATCTGTTATTATTGTTCTATTTTTTGCTTCATGTATTTGCTTTTTGTATGTGTTCGTTGTAGTTTTCATAAATTTTTTTCGATTCTGATTCTGAAATCAAATAATTATTTTACCTAATTTTCTCGTCGTTTTGGTGTCTTTACAGACACCTTTGTCACTGGTCGGAAGGCTTTTAGGACCGTGGTCCCAAATGACCACTAATATTTTTATTGAAGGTGGCATTTGGGACCGCAGTCCTGGTCCTAAAAGCCTCCCGACCCATTGGCGGGTTCGGGTTACCATCAATTGTGTTCAGTAAAAATTTACTGTGCAGTATTATATTTTACTGTGCTATAAGTTAAATAAGTTTTACCAAATTTGGTGCAATTTAGTTTATCAGCTTCAGCTACATTATGATTACTTTCTATTTTGTACTAATCCTCTTACTAACTGATCTCCTTTTTAAAGGTCATCTTTATGAGTAAGCTCAATAAGTCTATTTATTTATTTATTTATTTAATTTTCACAAATTCCACAGCTTTTAAAGTAATATAAAATAAAATTATAAGTAACACTTACAGCCAATAATGGAATTACATTTTTTAAACATAACAGTAAGCAGACAAAATGTATAAGACTAGGAGTTCTGAGTTAAAAATTAATAAAGGACTTAAAATTAAAAGGTGAGTGAACTAGATAATTGTTATTGTAGGAAATTTTGTCAGTAAAGATATTAAATTAAGGATAGGTAATTATAATATTACAACAATAAATAACATTATAACAGTGTCTAATTCATAAATAACAATTATGATTACTACTAAAATAAAACAAAAACTTAAAGACTGAACTACAAATTGATATACAAGGATTAGAAAGACAAAAAAAATATATATACAAATTGAAAAATTGCGCATGTGTGTGTATGTGTGTGTGTGTGTGTGTTTGTGTATATGAGTGCATTGTGCATACTAACTAGTGAAGTAAAGTAAAGTAAGCTATAATCTCCTGCCTAAACTTATCCCTACTCATATAAACTATGTCACAGTTTTGTGAAAATGTGCTATTGTATGTGTTATGCATTCTTGTGATTATAGAGTTTTGTGTGTAATTAGTTTTTGAGTGTTGAGGATGAAAAAGTTGTGTGTGTCTTGTTCGGCTAGAGGGAGTACGCAGGTTTAAGATGAGGCAGGTGAGTTCATTGCTATCCACGACATTATTGCAGATGTTGTGCATAAAGAGCATATCCAGCAAACAACGACGATTCTCCAATGACAGCAGACGGTGATACTTACAGGCATCTTGGTATTGCATATTTGTTAGATGTTGTTTATAGTTCAAGTGTTTCAGGAATTTCTTTTGAATGTTTTCAATAGTGTGCTTATAGACAACGTAGTTTGTATTCCAGATCGAACTGCAGTACTCAAGTACACTTCTAACAAACGAATAATAGAGTATTTTTAAACAAATCACATCCGAGAAAGGAGCTGAGGTCCTCAATACGAAACCCAAATTTTTGTACGCTTTTGTTACTATAAATCCGATGTGTTCCGTGTAATTCAGTTTTGTATCGAAGACCACCCCCAAGTCACGAACTAGATCAGCTTTAACAATTCCCATTCCATTAAAAAAATAAGTAGTTTGTATTTTTTTATTTTTTCTAGTGAAAATGATATGTGAGCACTTGTCTACATTAATTGTAATTCGGTTGTCAGTATAGTACTCCGCTAACCTATCCAAATCCTCCTGTAACCTGAGACTATCGGCAGTATTCTTTATTTTCATGTATATTTTTGTATCATCTGCGTACATTGCGAAATTTGCGTGGTGGATGAAATGCCCGATGTCGTAAAGGTATACCGAGTAGAGGAGAGGTCCTAGAATTGATCCCTGTGGAACACCGGATGGGATAGAAATAAAGTTCGATCGATATCCACCCACTTCAACCGCCTGAGAACGATTACGTAAGTAGGACTCTAACCAACGTAACAAATTGCCACACACTCCAACTTCCTGAAGCTTTCGTAGAAGGATGACATGATCCACACGATCGAAAGCTTTTTCGAAGTCAGTGTAGATCACATCAACCTGTCCACCCCCCCCTCCATACCATAAAGTACGTCATTTGTGAAAACTGCGAGATTTGTACACGTTGATCGGCCTCTCATAAACCCGTGCTGTTGGATAGGGATCGTTTTGCTGACTATTGGGTACATTTCATTATAAACTACTCTTTCTGCAACTTTAGCGAGGACGTTTAACTTGGAAATGGGACGATAATTTTGGACTGATGATTTTGGTCCCTTTTTGTGTACCGGTGTTATGTGAGCTGTTTTCCAAACTGTAGGAAAATAACCTTCTAAAAAACAGTGATTAAGTATGTACAAACAAGAGAGGCGGCAGGTTGTCCCCCCCTGGACCCTTAGTTACGTCTAAAGCTTTTAACAATTTTTCACAATACTCCACACTGATAGAAATGTTACCAATTGATTCAGTTGCATGGAAACGGGGAGTAGTGTGTGTGTCATTATAAATGTCAAGAGGTATATTAAAGTTTTTCAAAAAAAAGTCATTGAAGGCATCACATATATCAGATCCGCCACTAACGTCCAAACCATCGTATGTCATATGTGTAGGAAAATTTGAGCTACATTTCCTCTTCGACATTACATAGTTCCAAAAGTATTTACTTGATTGTTTGATTTTTTTTTGTGACCATTCAATTTAATTAATGTGACATTCTGCAATTAACTTTTTTTGGCGCGCACGCAGAGTCGAAAAAGAACTATAGTCCAGTGGGTTACAAAAAAAAAAAAAGTCACACAAAAAATATTGTGAAATCTAATATAGCACTTATACATTCAAAAGCTTTTTAAAATCCTTGAAATATTTGTTATTACTAAGCCTTTAAGTAGGGCACGGTGTTAAAACTCCCATGATGGCGACAATTCGCACTTCAAATTGAATCGCCTACAGAAGTGCAAGTTTATAAAACTCCCCAGATCTATAGATAGGCGTCAATGGGTCTAACTAAGCTGGTACTAACGAGCTACCTCATGATTCATAAATAGACATCAATGGGCTCGGTCAAACGGAAAACTGGGAAACGAGCGGATTTTCCATTTTCACTCGGCAAAATGCAGTTTTTATGGCGACCCAAGAGAAACTTTTATTTTTAGACTTTTAAGCTGTATGTAGTTTTATATGTTATAGGTGAAGAAAAAAATACATGGAGTTTGTTTTATAAAATTGGTCTATATGATTTCAATTCAATAATATGTAAAAAGAACTTTAAGTTTAAATTAAACTATATAAATAACTAATAATAAATAAATAAATATGACCAAATGGCAATTAATGCCGGGGTACCTCAGGGATCTGTTCTCTCTGCAACATTATTCTTGCTGCACATTAATGACCTTTTAACACCGGGCATTATTGGTTATGCTGATGACAGCACTGTTGTAGAGAGATACGTATCCAATGCGCGAGCGAGCCCCCGTGAAATCCAGAGTTTAAGAAAGTCAATGATTGAGCGCGTTGATTTGACCTTACGAAAAGTATCCGATTGGGGTGAGTCGAATTTGGTCAAATTCAACGCGTCCAAAACTCAGGCGTGTCTATTCTCCGCAAAAAAGAGCA
Organism: Stenoptilia bipunctidactyla; assembly: GCA_944452665.1. Lineage (NCBI taxonomy): Eukaryota > Metazoa > Arthropoda > Insecta > Lepidoptera > Pterophoridae > Stenoptilia > Stenoptilia bipunctidactyla. Next base: position 11,419,095 of record OX101740.1, on the reverse strand, counting down.
CCTTCACATTTACGCCCACTTTCCAAAATGTATCTGTCCCCATCACTGACCATCTAGGGCTTTTAGGCGTAACTGTAACATCCTGTTTAAACTTCGGTCAACAAATTGTGTCCATGGCTCAAGTAGCTTCGAAAAAGTTGGGAATCATCTCGAAGGTACGGCGGTACTTCGGCCCTGCACAGCTTCTTAACTTATACACAGCACAAGTGCGATCATGCATGGAGTACTGCAGTCATCTCTGGGATGGTTCTGCCAAATATCAACTAGAAGCGCTGGACTCCGTTGACCGAAGAGCCCGTAAATTAATTAACGACGTCGACCTTACAACCAAAAAACTGCAGACCTTAGAGCATCGTCGTAAGGTTGCGTGTCTAACCGTGTACTACAGGATACATTTTGGTGAGTGCGCCAGTGCTCTGTTTGAACAAATTGAACCCTCACCCTTTCACCATCGGACTACTAGACGCAGACAGAACTTCCATCCGTATGTGGTAGATATTCCGAAAAGTCGAACTAAGCGCTTTGACAGTTCCTTTTTGATACGGGTCGCCAAGGTTTGGAATGAACTGCCTGCGTCTATTTTCCCTGACCAGTATAGTCCTAGTACTTTTAAGCGTCGAGTGAATAGGTTTCTCATGGATGGACGTGTACCACCTTAGTCTTCATGTTCACTTAACATCAGGTGGCATGGAAGACAAACGTCCTATCCATAATTTATAAAAGAAAAAAAAAAATTCTGACAATCGCACAACATTATCTAGCCCAAATTAAGTTTCTTAAAGAACTTGTGTTATGGATACTAGATAACTGATATACTTAAGAAATATATAAACATACATATTGAATAAATACATATTTTTTTATTAGAATAAACTTAAATAAACATATAAACATCCATGACTTGACGACTAATATCTGTGTTCATCACACAAATATCCGCCGCCGCCGGGATTCGAACCCAGGACCTCTGGCATAGAAGGCCATTTATGTTACCGCTACACCAGCCTGTCGTCAAAATTAGATTAAGTTATATACTTCAATTAGATTAAGCATTATTTAGATATTAAAGTTTTCCTCCATTTTAAGCACCAGGGTTGATATGCAAGTTACAATTATAATAAATAGAAAAACTAAAATCCCCACATTGTCACACCAGCTAAACTTCGGGGCCCCAAACGAAGAAAAGCTTGTGATATGAGAATATACATTCATACATTGGACGTTGCATAACTGGTAGAAAAGTATGTTAATTGATTGATGTGTATGAAGTTTAATAACTGTAGATACCTATCTGTACTGTGGTGCGGGAATTAAACCTCAATAAGTCACACAAAGCTCACGATTTGAGTATACCACTGCACCACGGAGGTGACACAGAGAATAAAAAATGATCCATAAAATTAATAATTTCATGTTCAGATCTGTAAAAAATATAGGTATAAGTAAGTAGGAGGAAGTTTCCAAAATTTAACGTAGGCACTTTAAAATACCTGTCAACAATGCAAGTTGCATAAAAGCTTTCAAATACAACCGTAACAATGCAGATGGCTCATTACTAAGGATTGAGATAATGACGGTGATGTGGTAGTCTATACTAATATTATAAAGAGGAAACCTTTGTATTTTTGTATGTTTGTATTGAATAGGCTCAAAAACTACTGGACCGATTTCAAAATTTCTTTTACCATTACTTAGAGGCATTCTTCCGAATTCGTATATGGGAAATTCTTAATGGGATTCTTGATGGGGATTCTTAATGGGAACAGATTGAATCTAGTAGATAACTCTGTTTTTCTTGGAATTACCTTAGATTCTAAATTGCAATGGGGCGCCCATATCTCACAACTAGCGAGTAGACTTAGTTCTGCAGCGTTCGCGGTAAAGAAAATTCGCTCATTGACTGATGTTAATACAGCGAAGCTGGTATATTTTAGTTATTTTCATAGTATAATGTCCTATGGCATCCTACTTTGGGGCAATGCCGCAGATATTGACACGATATTTACACTGCAGAAAAGGGCTATTCGTGGAATGTATAAACTTGGAAACAGAGAATTACTTAATAATTTTGTTTACGGCTTGGCTGTGCAGTATATGTATGACATGCAGGTGACTGTCCCACTCACTTATTTTCTTGTCAAGACATCAGCAAGAACGTCATACTCCCTCAGGCGGCATGGCTAGTGGTAGCGTCGGGTATCGGGTCGTCCTCTTCCCTAAAATATGGTTGAGGAGGGTGATGGCTGGTGCTTGCGTTAACTCGTGAACGGGTGCTGCTAACGGTGCCAGGTCGTTTTGCTAATGATACTATGACTATTTTATTCCATTCTTGTTCAAATAATCTGGTCCCAGTTTGTCATGTTCGTATTGTGCATCCATAGCTAATTGCATCTGCTATGTAAGCAATTTGGTTGTGGCATGACATTGGCTCTCACAATTAGCTGTCTAGTGTTTGTTTTTTTTTTCATGTCACGGTCAATTTGTACTGTACCTATTTGTATTAATTTGATAATTCTGACTGAAAAAGAGTGCCAAGAGTTTTTTTCCGCCGGCTTTTTTTGTCTCTTGGTCTACTGTAATATTTTATTTAACAACTATCAACAACTAGTTAAAGCCGAAGTATGTGATGACTGACTTCATCAAGTGTTTTGTGAAATTCCTAAGATGAATAAAACTTTTTGAATTTTGAATTTTTTGAATTTTATAGGCTACTTTTTATCCCGAAAATCCCGCGGGAATCAAAATTTTGCGGGTAAAACCGCGCGCAACGGCTAGTATATTATATAGCTTATAGTGCCTTCATATTCGGCTACAAAATTATAATTGAAAGTATAAATATAAAATCACAGTATTACCTAAATAAATATTATTTTTCCATATTTATTTTTATTTTCCAAAATTACTTACAATATACTTTATTAAAATTTTATAAACTTTGCAGAAAAGAAAAGCTTGTTACTTTAAAAGGTAATAAAACACATTATTTATGAAAAGTTTTCACTAATTCTACAACAAAGCTTGTCGTTCGAGAGATCAAGAAAAAAAAGTTCGAGTATCAGTTTTTTAGGGTCTTTTATCCTTACATTTTACAAATTACAGCCATAAATTGCTGGTCTCCAAAAAATGAATAAACAGCTCATGTGTGTAATAGAATGCTTTTTAAATAACGCACGTATTCAGATCCCTTGTCACCAATTTTCTGACGGGAGGAAATTAACAAAAAATATGAGCATGCACTCTAATGTTATTTATTACTCTGAGTAGGAACTGTCGTATACAAAATGAAAATTTTTGGGAGCGGTTTTCCGCAGTTTTTTTTCTGTGAGAGGATGATGTCTACATAAAAGGCTTGGAATGGAATTCATTATTCAAAAGACCTATTTACCAAACAGATAACTGAGAATTGTTTGGGTATGAGTTATCTCATTTAGTTGTTTAGGGAATGATTATGTCATTGGACACATATTAATTATGGTACATATACACCATTCTTTTATTTAAATTTGTGCCTGCTCGATTGTTTTTTTTTCACTTCCTTTTTTGTGGCCTGTATAATGACAGTTATCAATAGTTTGAATGATTTATACTCGTTGGATAATTTTAAATAAAATGCAATATCCGTCAATAGACAACATATGAATATTTTATTTATAAGAACACTTGGTATTATTATATTAATAGTATGTAGTTATACAAAGCGTTGATAAATTAACTGACGAAGCGTTTAATCGGATTATTAACATCTTCTACGATATAATAATAAAAACATTGAAATTCTCATACAAGAAATAAGATGCCTAAATTGGTATAATAACATGAAATAGGTACATTCAAGCTCATAATAACGCAAAATACGTCATACAGTCATTCAGTCAGTAACGAAAGAGTTTTATATATTGAGATTAGAATTTCTTTTTACGATTACATCGCGTTACAGTCCAAACCTCCTCGTCACCCAGAGGAGAGACTCATAGCCCTGCAGTGGGCTCATTACACGGAGTTGTGATGATGATGATGATATTGCATATTTCTCGACAGGACTTTATCTTGTGCGCCTGTTAGCTTTTAATGTTACATGTCATTTTCTCCCTCGAGGTTTATTCGAAATAACATGAAGAATGACGTCTCTGATATAGTGAGTGATTGAACATTATACTTTATTAGATAGATTTCGCGTAAAACCACCATCTTGGTTTGTAGCTTGCAAGCATGCTGGCTGAGAACCTTACAAAAGTATCTTGTTATCATGAGTTTTTTTAGTTTTAAATAGTTGTATGAATAAATAGTAAACCCTTAAACCAATTATTTATATATATTTAATTTCTAGCACTAGTTCCAATAAACGCTGAGTATCTTAGAGCGCACTTCTTTAATTTCTAAAAAAGCTAATGATTTTCTTGAAAGACCAGACTTTTGTTAAAAAAAGTCAACTCATTTCGGTTTATCAATTTGGAAGCTATGAGGCAGACAGGCACACGTTTATATTATGTAATAACTTCTTTATAACTTCACGCCTGTATCCCTAATGGGGTAGGCACAACACCAGAGGCTATAAAACCATCTCATGTCACTTTTGACTAATTAGGAGGTATTATTATGATGGAGAGAGACTATTGCAGTGACAGGGGGTCAGCCTATCGCCCACAAAAACGCCAATAAAACCTCCGTCCCTTAACTGACTTTTACAGTATGCCCGGGAAGAGAAGCAGCTGGCACATTCTATGTTTTTCTTTCGCTCCCAGTCCAGCATGGAAGATTATTTTGTAATATTATTTATGAAATCTTTTTATAAAGCATCGTGTCAGTAAAGAGGTGTTCATTCAGGTAGAGTGCAGTATTTGCATAATTTAAAACAAATTATTTAATTGAGCCGTATCTATTTTGCAAACACAATATAAAGTTTATGGTATGTTTATATGTTTTAACTTTTCATATTACATAAAATGAAATAAAATATATACTTACTCATACACAGATACGAGAATAGAATCACACCCAAGAGTACTGAGCTTATTTCATTAGTTTTATTCACTTAGTTGAGATTACATGTTTAAATGTTAGTAGATACCTTCTTTACGTTGCAAAATAAAAAAATATAACAAAATAGGAATACACTGGGTATTCTATTTTCAAACTTACATTCTTTAACCATCAATGATTCGTTTGAAATAAAGACCTTGAAGTGTCGCTATTCAATAGTACCTGAATATAATATCGATGGGTTTTCTTCTTCTTCTGGAGTCAATGGTAATCCGAATATTTATAGGATTTGGCCCAGTGCCCAGTGGTCACTGCAGGTGCAGGACGTAGCAGATAAAGGACGAGACAACAAAAACAACTACATACAGGGTGTCTGGTCGGTCAATTTTGAAATTCAAGGACGTGATAGTTTGAGATCATTCATGCAGAGAAAAAAATATAAAAAAAGACGTGTGGCACTCAGAGACTGCCGCGGTAAAGCTATTGCATACCTAGCATTTTTTATCAACTTATGCAATTATAATTATTTTATTTATTTTAAGCTATTGTATAGCTTCTATCGCGTGCCTTGAGCGTGGGGACCGAATCCAGAAAATTCCGTAACGAAAAAACCTAACACCCCCCACTCCGAGCGGCACAGCGGTGATACTTTGATTTCATAACTTTACATGCGGGCTTTAATAAACAATCAGCGCCATCTACTAGGAACTTGTGGAACTTCATATTAGATCAAACATTACTGCATTAATAAAATAATAAGTAATAATAATTGCATAAGTTGATAAAAAATGCTAGGCAATGATTAGCTTTACCGCGGCAGTCTCCGAGTGCCACACGTCTTTTTTTATTTATGTATTTACGTCATATTGATAATTATGAGAGATAATTATGTTGAAATCAACGGTTCAAATGGTAGCAGTGATCGTATGCCACTTTGAATTTATTTTGTTATTAAAATGAATCTGTTTTGCTATAAAAGGTGGCTTACAACCACGGCTATCTTTTGAACATATCTCTATCAATATGACATAAAAACATAAATATGTCAGGGGAGACTATTTTCTTGTTTCATACTTTTTATAGCATGTTTTGAGTAGTCAGGATTTAGTTTTTTAACTTAATTTTTTTTACTTATTTTGGAGTAATAAATAGTGTTTACATATTTGAAATGTGGTAACGAAGTTCTTTTATTTGATACCTCACACGAAACAGAAATAGTATATTTCAATACAAGTACGGAATGGCTGTCAATGACGGTTCCGTACGTGTACTGAACGACTATTTTTAATACAGTTGCGAAAAAGTTAAACAATTTAATAAAATATACAAAATCGCGCCAGCCGTAAAAATATAAACAGTTTTTTTTTCTTCACACGTTCTGTCTGGCTACGCAAAGGGAACTATGCCCATACAGCCATGTCTTTAATAGATTTTTTGTATTGACATGTAATGAAAATGAAATTTAATGAGATAACATGATATGAAACCTAACATTGAATCAAATCATTAAATCTGATATTGAAACGAATTAGTAGCTTCTTTTCAGAAATATTTGCATGAATCTTAAAAACTTCTATTTTTTTTTTTTAGTAAAACCTTCGTGGTTGGTTTTTTTTTCTTTTTAATAGACATTATTTTGACACTTGGGAAAGAGAACGCACGAGTGCGTAATAGTCCACTTTCCGAACGATTTACGTGCCTGCAATATGCCACTTTTTGAGCAACTGTATTAAAAAGATTATTTTTTATGGTTCTTTACTAGAACTATTTTTTCACTTATTTTTGAGTCATACTTTTGCATATTTGAGCTGTGCTTCCAACGACACCTCATTTGCCCAATTATGATTACTAGCTTACAAGTTCTGAGGCAACAGATGAACATCCATACCCACATACATACATACTTACATGATAACCCTTTTTTTGCTTTACAGGTCAAAATGATCAAACAGGTCAAAATTGCTTTGCCGTATTCGAGTAAAAACAGAGGTCTATGTACCATTCATTGTTTAATTATAACAAGGAGTATTTTTATAGCAGTATTGCGTTTTCTTTGTTATTTGTCATAACTTGTTTACGAATACATAAAATGCTTATATATTTTTTTCTAAGGAAAGGAGATTTCAAAAGATTTTAGTTTTAGATATGGTTATAGTTTACTAATAAACTATATACTTATTTTTTTTTTTGTCAGTTTAGCAATTCATAGAATTCTTAATTAATTAGCGACAAAAATCCACTTAGGTTTATACTTGCGCTTATATGAGTTAGGTACATACATAATTACATCTTAATATAATAATTATTCTAGTAATACTATTTAATTTTGACAGATAGTTCATCTTAAAGTACTACTTAAATTTTAATTTAGGGAAAAAAAGTTGATAAAAATAAAATGAACTAAAAATGAAGAGGAGTCGGGTAGCAATATAATGTGTTTAGTATTAAAGTTATGTTTTCGGTGCTACTCAATTGATAACAATTGACTAGCAAAGTGTTTTTTTAATATGTTTTTATATTTGTTACGCTAAGATTTTGCCTGATGTTCAAAGGTAGTTTATTGACAAGACGAGGAACAAGATAGGCGGTAGTTCGCTCGCCATACGCGTTGTACGGAGTCGATAGAAATTGCTCGAGTAAATACAGGGTGTTCAATTAAATTCTGTAAGGAATTGTTAAAAAAGTTTTCTTTGAGAATGGAGTAATGCACTTGTTTATGGACTGTTAAAATATTGCAATATTTAAAAATAGCGTTATCATTATTGTAAAATTCATTTTTAATTTTAGGAGGAGCGATTGTTTTTAATATTTTTAGTTGAAGTCTATAATTGTATCAAGATACGTTTTGTAGGTTCGACCATAGTTACTTAATCCATATTGTATGTAGGATTCAGCTAGTGAGTTATACAACATTCGTTTCACTTTTAAAGGGATTCGTTTCCTAAGAATAGTGATGTTCGCTAAGAACTGTCTCATTTTATTGCAGACATGATCGATATGCGCTTTTAAGCGCTGCTATTGTTTATTCGACTTACATTTGAAAAAAAAATTGGAGTTGTATCAAAAAAACATCTCCTTACATCAATGCTAAAGTACTCTTTAATCAAAAAAGTCATTGTCATGAATCAGCAAATTCTTTAATTGTTTCAGACCTCAAGTCTGGCTAACAAAAGTAGACACTGGGGATTTATGCAAACTTTTAATGGCAGTACTAGTTTTTCAGGTGTCACTGTTGTTAATCGAACAGTTGTTGGTGGTTTTGGTTATTGAGAATTTGGAATTTTCGTATTTGAAATTAAGAAAAAAAATAAAAATTTAGATAGTTTCATAATCAATGTAGGAAACAGCAATACCAGTGACTCTGGCATTAAACAGGTAAATGCCATCGTAGTCATTTAAATCGTTTATAAATTGATACATTTATAGCGATACATTTAGCAATCCATCTTTCACTTTTATTCAAAGCTATTCTGACCAAATCGGAATCTACCTGAAACTAGGAAGGCACTCTAATAGCATCTAATACTAACACGTTCCGACATATTCAAGCGCTATCTTTAATATCTCAATTTCCGTTACTAGGAGGTCTAGCTAGGCTAAGCTAATAACTTGTGATTCCACTTAGATTCACTATGAGAAATATTTGTACCACAGATGTTTATTAAAATCTGAAATAGGTATTTAAGTAATGTATTTTTGTAAATAAATTATTTAAGTAGTAACATAATATAATAACTAAAAAACAAGTTCCATTTAGAAATTAATAACCTTTTCTAACAATAGTTTTCAACCGACTTCCAAAAAAGGAGGATGTTCTCAATTCGTCTGAAGGTTTTTTTTGTGTCTTTGTTACACGATATTTCATACAATGGGCATTGTTCATTTTTTTAAATTTATTTCATACGAAAAACCGTTTCGAGGAATAAGGTTTCTGATTAATTTAGTCGATTTAAAACATTTAAAAATATTGGGGTTTAAGAGATTTTTAACAAAATACATTTGACCTTTATTTAACCTTGATGACTTCATCAAAGGCATCAAATCGATAAAGTGTTATGCTTTAAAGCTGTTTAAAAAAAGTCAAAGTAAACTCTATAGCTCTATGGTGGTTATTTTGTTTTGTTTATATTTTAACGTAACCTCAACGTAACAAACTCAGCTTCTCTATTTTCCCTGCGATTGGTCTAAGTTTAATTAACAATTAAAATTTTAAGAATAATTAATTTAATTATTTTAATTATAGATTATTTATACAAACTACAAAGAAAAGAAACAGAGGAAAAAAAGACGGTTAAGATTTGATTTCAATCAATGTTTGAATTGTTGGTTTGTTGTCTGTTGACAATCCATTGGGTGACAGTGACATAGCATGACTTTAGCATACAGACACAGCTAATGTTTTTCTGATGACGTCATCACGTACTAATTTCATAAAATCATTTATTTATTTAACAATTTATGTACACACTAAAAAATAAAATAATAAAATCATAATAAATTAAACGACACACTTAAAAATAAAACTATAACATAATAAAAATAATAGGTTAAAAAAAGTGAACAAAGTCCATTATGAATCGATTTTGAAAAATCCTTTTTTGTTATGATAGAGGATACTTCATAGTTGATCCAATACAAACTTTCATCGAAATCGGTTGAGTTCTCCATTGAGAATTTCAAATTATGTATGATTTCGGAGAATGTTTACGTTGATGACATTATAAGTCAGCCAAAGTTTCGACGTGAAGTCGGTTTTTTTAATGCTCTGCATTCGTTGATTATTAAAGTCCTCATCTTAACCTAAAACGTTCTGATTAGGAAAAAGTTTGATTTTGCCATTAATCCACTTACTCATAATGTTTTATTCTTATACCTCTTTATTTAGACTTAAACCATATCTAAAGTTTATTAAAATAATTGATGTTGGCTTTGTAGATAATATGTGTGTTAATAAATATTCGAAATATATATGGTTAACCTCTCAGAATATTCGTTTCATGATACCTACAAAATAAAACGTAGAGAATGTTTAGAAAAAAAGTCGGACGATCTACCTAAGTTCTTACTTAAACTTGTCAAAGTGTTTGGTTACTGCTATTGCAGACTGTCTTCAAAAAGTGTCGTTCTAAACTTTTCGCTAACAACTTGTTTTTTTCGAGCACTATCTACTTTTATGGGTCCGTACCCAAAGGGTAAAATTACTAAGGCTCCGCTGTCCTTCTGACAAAAGGCTGTATCTTATGAATGGTGAAAGTCAGACAGTTAAAAATATATTCACAGGTGGTGAAAATTTCAACACATTCTTTGTTTTACAAAATTAAAATCCATTAAAAATCTTTTTGTTTAGTATAATGAATTGAGAAACTTTAGATGTTATTTAACACTTTTTTATCGGAAAATTTACTTTTTAAAAAGCATACACACAGGAGAAATTGGTCCATTACTTGAACACTGACTGAAATGACATCTGACCGTTAAAGTGCCGTTACTGATCACGTAGAGAGGTAGCTCATGTCCAAGGAACGGTAGGTATTATACGTCAAATCTATGTTATACCTCTTAAACACTTTTTAATATTTCCATACTCTTACCATTGAACAAGTAAATCATGGATGGAGAAAAAAGTATCAGACTAAAGATGTCGCATATCTTTAGTCTGATTAAGTATATCTTCGTCCCTATCCTTATATCCAATTTATATGGTTTATACAGAAGGTTACATTAATTGAGTCATAAATATAATACTTTCCTCATACATTAATAACGTCTATCAGTCACAACCTACAATTTATTACCTTTCCGATGTTATCATGGATATTCAATCAGTAAATCCCCCATAGGCTTTAAGGGCCTATCCTTGTAAGGTAGAAATATCTCGATTTTAAAACAACAGCTTTATTTGTCGATGTTGGTTTGTTTCACATTCTATTATTCTACAGAATTCGTGATCATACTTAATTGAATTCCTTAATTTATTAATGTTGCAAGTTGACTTAAATTTTAATTTGATAGAACTATTTCAAGTAGGTAATTACTAAAATAGTTGTTATGTGTACAGATTAGCGCACACTTTTCTCAGAGTACCTTGTATTTCCTCTAAATTAAAGTCCTCGGTATAAAATTAAAGGTAGATACATATTATAATAAACACCTTTTCTTTTAAAATGTCGATATAACAAGCGTAACTCAGGATAAGTGCAGTTTTCCACAACCCGCCCCGCGTCACGTCGAAGTTAAGCAGAAAAACCATTACTTTCAGAGGTATACGCGAGAATTTATTGTCCCCTTATCCTGCCGGTTGGAAACTTTTATCTTATTTTGTACTTAAAATAATTTGTTTTGAAGCTAGAGCAGTTTGTGTTTAGAACAGAATTTTACCTGTCGTTGGCACTTTTGAAGTTTCTGTTATGAAAAAATTGTGAGAAAATTGCTTTTTTATATTTCGGTAATTAAATAAAATGTCGGGTTTCAAGCAAGATGGATATGATTTCTAGTTTAGCAGAGATTTTTATTCAATTTTGGGCTTATTATGGCTGCGAAGTGTTTTTTTTATTGGTGACTCACCTGGTGGCTTAGGAAAGAACTGGCTCTTCGGGATTGCCAGAACAAATAACTGCTATAGCGGTGATATTCGGCGGCAGATTCTATATGAAAGGTAAGTAAGTAGGTAACTCTTTTGATGTTGTTGTGTAATCATTGGCAAAACTAACATTGTGTAATCTTTTAAAAAGTTTCAGGTCTTCACAAATTTTACCTATAACATCTAGGCAATTAAGGTCTACAATATGAAAGGTAAGTGTGCGGTATGTATTATTGTGTATCACCCTAATATCAACTGGCCTACAGTGGGTAGTATCTCTCCACTGGAAGTAGATAGCTTATGTGTACATTTAGTTATGTTTGAAAGTGGAAGTTTTAAATTTAAAAGCTAAGATTTTAGTTTCTGCACCAGTATCTAAAATAAATTTATTAGTGTAAGAATTTATCCGCAGAGTTGTGTAAAAATTGTTATTTTAGTTGTTTAGTGAACCTATGAATAGATCCAAGGAAATAAGTGTTACTATTTATAATTTCTGGTTCAACATTCATATTATTTACCCCGACTTTTGACTTCGAACGACAGATAACCGCAAAATGATTCTTATTTCCACAGTATTTGCATTTGACTCCAACAGCTGGGCATCTGACTCGGTGTACTTGTCCACACGTGCTGCAAACTTCATCGGGTTTCCTCTGGAACTGCGTATCCTGGCTCCTGGTTCCATCTCGCACTAGTGGGACGAAACCTTGACTTGAACAATTCTGACTGTTTAATTGAAAGAAAGAAAGAAAGAAAAACATTTATTTAACATAGCAGCAAAGACACAAATAATAAAAATAAAAGGAAAATACAAAAAAATTAATTAAAAAAAAAAAAAGTTGGTACAAATATTTAAAATATTATAATTAATACAAATAACAAATTTTGTATTAATTATATTAAAAGTTTAGAATTTATAAGGTTGGTAGTGCTGCAGTGTCAAAAAGGCTCCAGCTCAGCTTAATGCTGCGTTTAGGCCACAAGTGCCCGAGCGCAGCGCTGGTTTTCAGCAGGTGCCTAGAGGTGGGTTGGGAATCATATTACACATTTGGTACAATCATATAAATATAGCAATAATAAATAAATAATTCAATAACACTATACAGAAAAAAATAATAATATAATAATAATATTTACATAGATTTTATTTTGTTTTCATGGCGTCATATTTTGCAGGCTTAATAAATATTTATTTAGATTTAATTTCAGAGAATAAATTGATGTAGATGAACGGAGTGGTGGTGGAAGATTGTTCCAACATTTAGTCGCCATATACCTAAAACTTCCCCTGAATACTCTAGTACTGTGTTTCTGACAAAGAAACATAAACCCTGATCCTCTAGTGGCATACATATGTTGAGGCTTAACTAATTTTTCATAGAGGTATATTGGTTTTTTGTTTTTGACAATCGAATAAGTTAGTACTGACAAATGAAGCTCTCGCCGGGCAGACAGCTTCAACATGTTTGCCTTATTTATGAACGGTGTTACATGACTTCTACGAGGTATATTATAGCAGAAACGGATGCATGAGTTTTGTACTCGTTGTAGAAGACGTTCTGTGGATTTCAGAATACAGGGGCCATAAACAATATCACAGTAGTTAAGTTTCGATAGTACCAAGGCTTCGCAAAGATGAATTCTGAGAACAATGCTCAAAAGATGACGTACTTTGTACAGGAGACTAAGTCTGTAAAAACAGGTTTTCACGGTTTCTTTGATATGGGCATTGAACTTTAGACGTTCATCCATCAAAATTCCAAGATTACGTGCCTCTGAGACTCTTTCGATCAGAATACCATTAATATTTGGTGTTGGATTATGATTTTTTAAGAAACGAATGACTTTAACTGAACCAAATATCATAAATTTCGATTTTTTTGGGTTTAGTACTAGTGTGTTTTTTATGCTCCATTCATTTATTCTGGCTAGGTCCTCATTTAAATCCTTCAGAGCGCTCATCACATCATCTTTTTTTACGGGGATGTAAACTTGAAGGTCATCAGCATAAAGATGAAATTTACATTTATATACAACTTTGGCTAGGTCAGCGCCATACAAAACAAATAGTAGCGGTCCCAGGATTGATCCTTGGGGCACGCCTCTTGTCACGGCACTTAAATTCGATCTCTGTGGCAAACCAGAATTGGATGTAATTTCAACCGTCTGATAACGATTAGTCAGGTAACTATCAAACCAGTTAACTGTATCGATACTGAGCCCATAATAAGACAACTTTGATAACAATAATGGTATATTTATTGAGTCAAATGCACGTGAAAAATCTAAGAGGGTTAAAAACGTGCCCAAACCTTTATCTTGAAAGTCCAGAATGTTATCAACCACATCAGCTAGAGCTGTAGTGGTGCTGTGCACCTTACGAAAACCTGACTGAAATTGAGGTAGAAGACTGTTATTTTCCAAATAGCTAACAAGTTGTTCTTGTACCACTTTTTCTAAAATTTTGGAGAGATAAGGAAGCAGGCTGATAGGGCGTAAATCTTTAATTTCCGCAGGATCTGCAATTTTAGGAATGGGTTTAACAACAGCTACTTTCCAGGCTTTTGGAAACGTTGAGGTCGTTATGGAATTATTTATTATAGCTGTTATCACACTAAGAGTCTTAGGCAGAGTAAGAAGAATCATGTCCATGTTGATGCCATCTATACCCTTCGCATTGGATTTGATCGACAGCAGAATTTTAGTAACAGTTGATTCATTTACTGGTTGTAAGGAGAAGGTTTTATCAGAGTACCTGTCAAATTCAAAGCGGGTTAGAGCTGAGATAGGTACTTGAGCGTTTCCAGGGACACTGAGAAAATGTTTGTTTATTAACTCGGGATCTTTCAAATGAGTCGGAATGTTATTATTTTTGTTCTCGTGAGACTTCAGAACCGAAGTTTTGAGATTTTTCCATAAAACCTTGGAATTATTTATATTGGAATTTATTTTTTGTTCAAAAAAGCATTTCTTTTCTTTTTCGATGGAACTATTTACAAGATTTCTTAGAGTTTGGTAATATTTTCTTTTTGATTCATGTTTGTGCCTGACATATTCTGAAAACGCTTGATTTCGTAAGGTTATCATTAATTTTACGTTGGGAGTAATCCAAGGTAAAGATTGATGTTTCACGGTTAAAAATTTAACAGGGGCATGAATATTAAACAAATTATTTATAAGTCTATCAAATTCTTCTATCATCAAATCGATTGTATTCAGATGGGTAATACTTTCCCAATCTATTTGACAGAGATCTGTATCGAAGACCGATCGATCTATATCTTTTATTTGGCGGTAAGATAGGTATGTTGCAGGTGGCTTTTCTTTTTTTAAGTTTAACGTTGCCGAGACGAGCGCGTGCCTGCCCAAAGAAGGGATATAATTTACGTGGACATTTTTTACGTTTGCATTTGTACATATCAAATCGAGAAGAGTGGCGCTATGATCTGTAAAATGCGTAGGTTCGGTAACAAATTGTTTAAGCTGGAATGTTTGTAAGAAGTCGTTAAGTTTGTTTTTAGAAGTTGAGTGATTTAATAAGTCTATATTGAAATCACCGAGCAGTACAAGATGATCATTTCCGGAAAAAAAAGCAGCTGATTCGGTTATGGCATCTATAAAAGTGTCAACATTAAAAGTTGGTGGCTTATATGCGGTACCAACAATGATACGTTTTCCATTCTGTATAAATTTAACCCATAATTGTTCCACAGATGAAGTAGGATGTTTAATGATACGTGCTTTAAACCCCTCCTTGATGTAGAATCCTACACCCCCGCCGCGCCCTCCCCGCACTTCTCGAGGGCGAGGCTTGTGTCGTAGCTTGTAGCCCGGAATGACGGGAGCCTTGCCGTCCTCCCCATCTCTCAACCAGGTTTCATTTATTGCCATTATATCTGGGTCTAGACCCTGTACCGCCACAATAATTTCATCATGTTTGGTGCCAGGTGAACCCGCATTGAGTAGTCCAAGTTTAATGTACTTCACTTTAGGTATCATTTAATAGTAAAAGCTATTATAAATATATGATTTAAGGTGCAAGAGAATATAAATAAGATAAATATTAAGTAATCAAAGTGATTTGGGTGAGGTGTAATGTATAAACGTATTGTAAAAATAGTATTAGATAAAATTCCAGCCAAATATAAATTAAAATACTTATTTAACATAATTGTTGCAAGATTATTATATAGTTCTAAAAACAATTCTATAACAATGTGAACAATAAAAATACCTTCACTACTACGCACACCAATAATTATCACTTTATCAAAGATTTCACTGCAGCAGTACCATAATTTAAAACAGTAAAAACAGTAAACGTGTAAACTATTCTCATATTGTTCACAACAAAGACAAACAGTGTAAATGTCCACATGTTCAAAGAAAAAAGCATTGATTTTATTTAAATAATTATACACTATAAATCTAGACTGTTCATGAGAAAATGACAAAAAGAAACGTTTTTTATTTAATAAACAACGTACTAAAATTATATATAACTCTTTCAAACTATAAACAATCATGTTCCATATCAAAAAAGAAAATCTTGAATAAAATATGTTAATGCCCTTTTCGTAGATATATTCTTTTAATTTAACTAAAACAACAATATTTGAGCTTATATTACAACCATGGTGTATATAAAAAGGACTAATAAAAAATGATAAATTATTAAAATTAAAATATAAATGGTAGACGTTAAAATAGTATTGAGTTATATTCAATATGGAAAAAAAAGTGTTCAGCAAGTGGTTAAAAGTGGTTGCAAGATTCCGGATGTAACAATATAGTTTACAGACTAAAATATAAAAACCATAAGATAAAAATAACAAAAAATATAAAGCATGAATAACAATGGCAATGTATTTGATTGTTTTAAGTGTCCTATATACAGCTAGTAAATTGAATACTCGGTAACTAGTTTGTTTCTGAACCAACCAGCTCGGTACCAAAAACTCGATCGAAGTCTGCGACGGTACGAATTCGATGCGCAGCACTGTCTGGTTTTTTACGGGCAAAGACGCGTCCCTCCTTTGTCCAAACATACTTCCATTGTGCTCGTCTTCCATACTCACGTGCTTGTTGAAAGAGTTCCCTATTATGTTTCGAGAGTCTTTCATTGAGATAGAAACGCTGCGGTGGGGTGGGCAGGTCGAGCTGCGAGGTGTCGGCCGCGCGGGGAGTGCGCGCGGCGCGCAGCAGGTCGTCCCGCAGAGCGCGGCGCGCGAGCCGCACGGCCACGGGGCGCGGGCGGGGCCGCTGCACGCCATCCGGCCCGCCGTCGATGTGCGCGCGCGGGGGACCCACCCTCGCCACATGCACCACGTCGCGCTCGTCCACACTCACGCCAAGCTTTTTACCCAGCAGAGTTACAATGTGCACTAGGTTTTCATTTTGAGATTCCGGCAAATTTGAAATATCGATATCGTTTATTAGTGTGGACTGATCACGCTCATTTATTTGTTCTTGTAGTTTTAAAATTGTCGTCTCTAACTCTGAGACGTTGCCAGGGGTATTTTCGATTCGCTTTTCTAACATACTCACTTTAGTAGCTATATCATCAATGCGGTTATTACAACATAAAATTGATTCTGCTATTTCTTGACGAAATTCATTCATTTCTTTGCGCATACTACCTATCTCATTTCTCAGACACTTTACTTCCATCATAAGCTCTGCTTGGAAACTATCAGGAGAGGTACCCGCAAAGTACGGAGGACTCACTGAAGTTTTTTCTGTCATAAAATCGACCCCAAAAGGCTTCACCGGGGTTTCAGCATTATCTTTGCATTTTGGAACTTTGATTTTGCACCCAGGGCAAGACCAATTCAGAGCAATTTTAGCAGTCTCTGGTATCCCAACGCATGAACGATGGTAGGAGCAACTGCACTTGTTACACTTAGCAGCCTCAGTTGCAGCCACAAAGCGTCCACAGCCGCCACAGTTATTTTTTGGGGCCATAATTTACAAAAAATAAAAAACACTTTTTCAAAACTGATTTCCTATTCAAAAATCTATTCAAGTCAAAATAAGGGCCCAGATATAAAAATAAAAAGTTATAAAAATAGAATAAAAAAAAAAAATTTGCACCCAACGGGGATCGAACTCGAAACTCTACAGTTTATAACCTAACGCATTGCGCATTCGTCCAACCAGTATTTAGGATTTATGTCGAAATAAGATCTTATATGACAGGCAGATTTCAAAGTTTACGCAAGCTTTGCACAACTTGATAGAAATCGTGTACTACCCACTTGCACTCTTTTAGTATCGGCAGAACTCAAACTTTTGTTTATCATTTATGCACTGTTTATGACACCATTCCACGGTAAGTTATATCACTATGAACACAAGAGTTTCCTTTCACAGTTCAAAACCAATTGCACGACATTTGATAACGTTTTTACACTTTAAAGAATTAATTGTAACGGAGCTTCTTTCGTATAGTGTTATCGGTATAAGGTGAAAATACCCACTCCAATTGCATTAGTAATTGCATTGTTTTCTGTAGTGACTTTTGATGATATGGCCTAGGTGTCCTCTTTTGTATACCCTTTGGTCTTGGCTAGATTTACTGCATCTTCTAAAGTATGTATTGGCTTTTTGATAAGTATCCGTTATTTTATAAAGGAAGCACTTAAGTTCCAGGAAAAAATATCTTTGAGAATATCATCGGCTTTTTCACCGAAATCACACTGGAGGCTTATATTTTTAGATCAGTGGCGTATATCTCAATTTCTTCATTTAACTTTTGCTTTCTGTTGAACAACCTATGTCGTACCAGCGTGATTTTGACATTTAGAGTAAAGTATGCCTTGAATTTCAGTAACAACTCTTTGTATTTGTCATGTCCATGTCGAAAGAATTAAAGATGTTGAAGTCTTCTTGTCCAATGACGTTTAGTAGTATATCAACTTTTCTGTCATCTGATTCTTCATTTAAATTATGGGCTATTAATAGAGAGTATGCTGCAGAAACTATTATATAATCCTGCAAAACTTTTGAAAACAAAGTTTCAAATATGACATCCGTGCAAAAATTGTTATTTGACCGTGTCTGCCTTAGTGGTAATAATACTTTGGGAGAAGTTCTATTAGGAATACTTCGTTGAAATAGCAGCGACATTGTTACCAGGAATAAAAATAGCTGATAAAAATTAATTAAATGATTACAATACCTATCCATCTTGATTGCACAGAAAATCTACTACGTACGAGGAATAGTGATAGATTAAGTACAGATTATCCGTGAGTGTATAGATAATTATGACAGAAATTTTAACCATTCTTGGTACTGGGGAAAGTATTTTTATTCCTAGAATTCATTAAATTCCGAACAATTTCCCATTTCAGATTAAAAGAGTACGTAAAGTTTCCAGTAGCTTTATGTTACGCTATGGCAATAAACAAGGCACAAGGTCAGACTCTAGGCGTTGCTGGTGTCGATCTTAGCGTATGTATGGTATGCTCGATAAATAACGTTCTACACAAATAGCACTTTACACAAAAAACTCACTGATAAGTTTCGTCGTCCACGTGAACGAAGTCGCGGGCACAGCTAGTAAATAAATAAATTTCAGTATCTATACAGACTCAGTAATTCTTGAACATTCTTGAACTGAATCTTGACCACAGTATCTATAAAGACACTAAAGAGAAGCTGAGTAACATCTTATGAAATGTCCGAATTTTTATATTACAGAAGGCAGCAGTCATCCTTTACAAACCTGTCAAATTTTCGCAGCCAATTTTTAACTTAATATCTAGAGCATAGAGTTCAGACTCAATTACACATGCCTTCTGTACATGGATTATTATATTACATTCTTAATCGATAATTACGCACGTATAATGTAGGATATAATTAAATGCGATATAATTGTATAACGTTGAACGTGTGCAAGGAAAGTTTCTGCGATACTTGCAATTATATTACGTCGCTTCATTCTTCAGATATAGTATTATTTAACCAGGTAGTAGTACCTTATACCTACAGGCAACTTCGCACGTTTTTTAGAGTAATCGATTGTTTTATTAATCGATTTTTTATAAATCGACTAGTGAGCATCACTAGTGTTTAGCCCAACCTTACGTCAGCTTTGGTTTTCATTCCTTATTCGTGCGAGGCAACGAGCACACGTTACTCAAAAGGCCTAAACGTGGCTCTGAAGAGAAAATAGAATATTATAAAAATAAAATTAAGAAATTGGAGCAAAGTAAAAAACGTGTAAGAAGATTACCGTCATATTCATCGGATAGTGAGCTGAGTGAAAATACAGAAGGTATGTAACTTATTTGAAAATTTTATATAACTGAATAGTAGGCATTTTTGGGCGTGTGGCCCCTTTTTTCGTGTTACAATTGACTGCGAGTTAATTGTAATTTCGGGATAACTGCGAGTTATTCCCGTATTAACCTATTTAAAGTACTTACGTATTTTATAATTCTGCCTACCTACATCGGGATAGACTGATTTCGGGATAACTGCGAGTTATTTCCGTATTAACTTATTTAAATTACTTACGTATTTTATAATTCTGCCTACCTACATCAGGATAGACTGCGAGTCTATCTTGATAATGAGTGTTACTGCGAGTGACCCTCAATAAATATTAAAATTAAGTAACACAATTTCATAAGAAATTTGTGTTTTTTCTTTTCAATTGGCTCTTTCCTTATGGAAAATTTTCGATATTTGGTATTTTTCAAAATACCCTCAGTAATTCAGATTTTTTACTAAAATATTGTCATTTGTACTTCCAGTCACGGGCTATGCCGAACCTAACGTCAATATGACGAATGAGCTATCCCCAAAAGCTCCAGAACCACTGGAAGACCAGTTAAACGAAACCGAAATGCTTTCGTCACTGCCACAGCCGCATTCAGCAATTTCCGATCTAGTTTTCGAACAGACGGATCAGAACACGGAAGCGGTTTCAGTCTCCACGCCATCTATGGAGGTTCCAACAGAACCACCCTTGGACCCGGAGTTGCTGTCGGCACTAGGTGCTTGCACGTCCGATACACCAGAATTTGGTGAAGACATTCACAATAGTCTAGCTAATTTATGGCCCCTCCTATTACGTAAAGGCTTGTCTAAAGAAGACAAAGACAGTCTAATGAGACAGTATTTAGTACCGGCTAACTGCCGATTACTTCAAGCACCGAAGCTTAATGCTGAGATATCGGCGGCCGTCTCGGAGGTTGTCAGAGGTCGAGACAAAAAGATTACTGCTTTTCAGCAGGAGCTTGGCGCGGGTATATCTGCCATTAATCGTGGAATGGACACGATGTTAAAATCCGACAACAAGGCTGTTGCCCTAAAGAAAATAAGTGATGGGTGCCGTTTGCTTTGCAATTTACACCATTCCCTGACAAAGGATAGGAGCAAGCTAATCACACCAAGCTTGGAAAAAGGTTTTCTACATGTGATACAAGAAACCGAACGTGACGACACTCTATTCGGAAACTCGTTAGCCGAAAAAATCAAGGCCACCAAGGCCATAGAGAGACAAAGCCATCAAATCCGAAATAAAGCCCATTCAAAACTGTCCAACCCTCTTCAAAGTCACGTTAACCGTCCCGTCCAGCAGGGAAACTGGACAGGACCTCCTCGGTACCCGTCACACAGAGGGGGGCGGGGAGGTCGAATCAGAGCGCCAGCGACGACAGCTCGACGATACTACCCCACGACTTCGACTCAAACAACCAAGAGTTCGAACCAAACCAAGACCCGTGCCAACACTCAACAATAATACAGGTACACGCTGCCCGTCTTACATATTTTTATAACTGCTGGTCAAATATATGTAATAACCAAGTGGTTCTGTCATGGATTGTACAAGGCTATACAATACCATTCAGTACACCAATAATTCAATCGGTAACTCCTCAATCTAAATTTAATTTAAATGATCAATGTGAAATGTATACTGCCTTAAATAAATTAATACAATTAGGAGCTGTAAATCCTTGTACACCCTGTGATGACCAGTATATTTCAAGTATATTTTTAGCCCCTAAGCCTAATGGTGGTAAAAGATTCATTCTTAATCTTAAATCATTGAATAAATTTATTACAAGTACACACTTTAAAATGGAGGACTATAGGACGGCGGCCCAATTAATTCCAGAGAATGGATTTTTAGCCACCATCGATTTAAAGGAAGCTTACCTTTTAGTGCCTATAGCCTTAGCGGACCGAAAATACCTAAGATTTGAATTTTTATCCCCTAACACACAAAAACCAGTTACATATGAATTCAGGGCTATGCCTTATGGATTATCCGTAGCTCCAAGAGTTTTTACGAAGATAATGAAGGAGGTTATTACCTACCTCAGAAGTCAAGGTCATAAATCTGTAATTTTCTTAGATGACATTTTGTGCCTAGGAGATAGCTTTGAAGAATGTACGATTAATGTACAATCTACGTTGAAACTGCTACATTGCTTAGGCTTTGTAGTGAATTTTGAAAAGAGTTCATTACATCCCGAACAAACCAAGAAGTTTCTAGGTTTTATGTATGATTCAAAAGAGCTCACAATGTCCCTACCTTCAGAAAAACGCAACAATATTGCCCAATTAGTACGAAAATTTTCATGTTTACCGGTATGTACTATTCGAGACTTTGCTAAATTAATTGGAACACTGATTGCAGCCTGTCCTGCAACAAAGTACGGTTTTTTGTATACAAAAATTTTAGAGCGACAAAAATTTATAGCTTTAAAAAAGCATAACAATAATTTCGATGCCAAAATCACAATTCCTAGTATTGTTCTAGAAGATCTAAATTGGTGGAAAGAAAATATTTTCACAGTTTATAATAATTTAAGGAACAGGGAATACAAATATGAAATATACACCGACGCCTCCTTGACAGGATGGGGTGCCGTATGTGAGGGTAAGAAATTGAATGGTAGATGGAAGGAAGTAGAAAAATATCACCATATCAATTACCTAGAATTACTCGCTATTTTCCTAGGTTTAAAAAGTATGGTCAGCAATGAATCTGATTGTGCAATATTGCTGCGTTGTGATAATACGACGGCAATAAGCTATGTAAATAGAATGGGAGGCATTCAATTTCCTCATTTAAGCAGTCTTGCTAGAGATATTTGGCAGTGGTGCGAGCACCGCAACATTTGGTTATTTGCCTCCTATGTTAACACAAAACATAATTGCGCTGACGAAGAATCTAGAAAGATTAACCCGGACACCGAATGGGAATTGTCAGATAACGCCTTTCGGGACATTACTAAGCTCTTCGGACGTCCCGAAATAGACTTATTTGCTTCTCGCAGCAATGCAAAATGTGATATATTTATTTCCCGGTATCAAGATCCAGATGCTATTTCAGTCGATGCATTTACTGTAAGTTGGAAGCATAAATACTTCTATGCTTTTCCACCATTTTCCCTTATTTTAAAATGTTTACGGAAGATCATCGACGACGGTGCAACTGGTATATTAGTCTTCCCACATTGGCCTTCGCAATCATGGTTCCCTCTCTTACAAACTCTATTAGTTACTAAAATTTATCTTTTCAAACCCAGTAAGGCTTTATTAAAATCTCCTTTCAGGGAACTCCATCCGTTACACGCGAACCTTACCCTGGGTGCCGCGAAGCTCTGCGGGCAGCATTCGCTCAACGCGGTGTCCCGCCCGCTGCACTCGACCTAATGGTGGCTTCATTATCCGACAACACCATCAAACAGTACAGTGTAACATTCAAACTTTGGTGGCAATTTTGTGAGTCCAATGACGCTATTGTATACAATGATTCTGTACCATTAGTATTGTCCTTTCTGACAGAACAGTTTAACAAAGGCTGCTCATACGGATCGCTAAACAGTCACAGATCAGCCCTCTCACTTCTGTTGGGTGATACTATAGGATCCGACAATAGAATTAGACGTATCCTTAAAGGAGCCTATAGAGCTAAGCCCAGTTACCCTAAATATACCGCCACGTGGGATCCACAAGTGGTCCTTAACTATATTAGTAATTGGCATCCAAATTTAGAACAAAATTTAGAAAAAATCACTAAAAAACTGGTTATACTTCTGGCACTGTGCACAGCGCACAGAGTACAAACTTTGTCTTTGATAAAATTGGAAAATGTTATAATTCTGGAGAATGGTATCAGAATATTTATTTCGGATTCTATAAAAACCTCAGCACCTGGCCGGGATCAACCGGTGCTATTCTTACCATACTTTTGCGAAAACCCAAGGATTTGTCCGGCATCAGTCCTCAAGGATTATATTTTTGTCACAAAAAATTTGAGGACCACGAATGCAAGTAATTTAATACTGACAATCAAGCGACCACACAAAGTAGCTTCGGCGCAATCCATCAGCCGTTGGATCAAATCGGTGTTGTTGGAGAGCGGCATAGATACTCGTATATTTAGCGCACATAGCACTCGACATGCTGCTACTTCTGCCGCAAGCTCCGCGGGACTTAGCGTGGATGCTATTAGAAAAGCAGCAGGTTGGACTGCCACATCTAATAGTTTTTCTCGATTTTACAACAGACCCATTATCAGTTCCAATGATCAGGATTTCGCAAGATCTGTTGCTTTTGCTCAATGTAAATAAATCTAGTATTAGGTAATAATTTTAAGATTAAAATCTATTTGATTAAGACTGATTTATTAGAATATTCATGAGTCTGTATTAATTCATAATTATATCACTTACTTTAAATAAAACATGTGATTCGGAATCAATCTTTTATTACTTTCTTTATGGTTAATCAAAACTACATTAACAAAACAACACTTCATTCTCTAAATATCTACCTGGTTAAATAATACTATATCTGAAGAATGAAGCGACGTAATATAATAGATGATTAAACGAACTTAAAAGTGAAGTTCGATCACTATTATATGAGTCGCTTCATTAGAAGATATAGTAACCCAAACCCACCCAAAGAAGATGCCTTATTTTGCCCAAATCAACGAAGTGCTGTTTTGAACTAATAGGTATTGATATAGGTATATCTCTAAAATGAATGAAAACCAAAGCTGACGTAAGGTTGGGCTAAACACTAGTGATGCTCACTAGTCGATTTATAAAAAATCGATTAATAAAACAATCGATTACTCTAAAAAACGTGCGAAGTTGCCTGTAGGTATAAGGTACTACTACCTGGTTAAATAATACTATATCTTCTAATGAAGCGACTCATATAATAGTGATCGAACTTCACTTTTAAGTTCGTTTAATCATCTATTCTTATCCAAAGTATACTTACCGGAAAAGATGTCGCAAATTCCACTATCTCCCACTTAGTGAAAGGAGAAAAGTAGCAGATATCGCATACCTATTGCGTACCGCTAACGGTTTAATTGATTGTCTAGAGCTACTTAGTCGACTGGGACTACGTGCAAATACAATAATTAGAAGGCAGCTCTGCTATACGTGTCATTCACAAAAACAAAGTGTGGACGGAACTCGTACCTTATTAGAGCAAGCAGATGTTGTAGCGAAATTAGTGGTGACAATGATATTGACTTATTTAACACCTCGATAGTAACCCTTAGGAAAAAATTAAGTACAAAGTTTTTCTTGAGATGAATTCAATCAATTATCTTATTAACCCCTTAATTATATACAAACGTCAAGCTGATTTTAATTATTTTGTTCAAAAGTATGTAACCACTGCTGAATAACAACTGTTATTAATTAATTATCAGTGGAAGCTTATAATATTTAGCTGTAAGTTTTCCACCAATTTGTAAAATAAAAAAATAAAAACAAAAGATAATAAAATAAAAACGCTTATGCAAACTTATAGATAAAGCTACCGTAGAGCCAAAGCAAATCATATTGTTTTAGCGGAATGTTCTTTTCTAAGCCTTGGTTAAACCAGCACACTTAATACCACACCCAATATTGGAAAGGTTGTCTAGTCATAAATATTTATGAGGACGCCCTGTAACGTACACATTAAAATCTTTCACACGTGCAAAAGGGTGATGCTTTATTCTATTTATCCGTTTAAAGGTATTTCAGGCATTTTCCTCCTTTCTTTATAAAGATCGTCGGTATGATATGAAATAAGGATCAGGTATTTTGTGTTACATTGTGAGTTTTTGTATATAAATTTTTTATATAAAAGTGAAGTTATGTAAATTGAAATTGATTTATTAATTTAAATGAGTAAAACAATTTTAACCGGATTTATCGCGTTAAATTAATATTTTACATTTTAACTCGACGTTTCGGTGTCTTTACATGCCCCCGTGGTCATGAGCGACTCAGTCGAGTTTAAATGTTAAATATAAATTGAATACGATAAATCCGCTTAGAAGTGTTTGATTTATTAGATCTTTAGTAACAATCATTTTACTATACAGGGTATCCAAAAAGTACTTTGAAGAAAAATATGTTAGGTAGGCTAGTAACATTTAATTTAGTCATCTAGGTTGGTACTTACTTGCATACACTCGTACAACTGTACAAATAGCAGACGTTTCTTCCTGAAATTGTTCTGATGGAGAGATAATTCCAATGTTTTAATTAAAATAGAAAAGAAAAAGTTCATCTCCTGTCCAGTAAGATGATTCTGTGAGAATGAAAATTCTAACGATAAAAAGGCATGGGATTAAGCACACAAGAGGATATTTCTAGAAGTTATTAATTTTGTTTGGCTGTGCAATATGACATATGGCATACTGGCATCTGTTCCGCTCACTTGTTTTTTTTTTTTTTTTTTTATAAATCATGGATGGGACGTTTGTCTTCCATGCCATCAGATGTTAAGTGAACATGAAGACTAATGTGGTACACGTCCATCCACGAGAAACCTATTCACTCGACGCTTAAAATTACTAGGACAATACTGGTCAGGGAAAATAGGGCTCTTCGATAAACGGAGTCCAGCGCTTCTAGTTGATATTTGGCTGAACCATCCCAAAGATGACTGCAGTACTCCATGCATGATCGCACTTGAGCTGTGTATAAGTTAAGAAGCTGTGCAGGGCCGAAGTACCGCACAGCTTCTTAACTTATACACAGTTCTTGTCAAGCATCAGCAAGAACGTCATGCTCCCTCAAGCGGCATGGCTAGTGGTAGCGTCGGGTGTCGGGTCACCCTCTTCACTAAAATATGGTTGAGGGGGGTGATGGCTGCTGCTTGCGTTATACTAGTGAACGGGTGCTGCTAGGGGTGCCAGGTCGTTTTGCTGGTGACACTATGACTGTTTTATTCCATTCTTGTTTAAATACTCTGGTCCTAGTTTGTCATGTTCGTGTTGTACAGCCATAGCTCAAAGCACCCATTATGTAAGCACAATTAGCCGTCTTGTGTTTGTTTTGTTTTCATGCGATGGTCAATTTGTACTGTACCTATTTGTATTAAATCGTATAATTCTGCCCGAAAAAGATTGCCAAGAGTTTTTTTACGCTGGCTTTTTTTGTGTCTTGGTCTATCTTATTCAACAACTATCAACAACTAATTAAAGCCGAATTATATTTCGTCGCTTCATTCTTCAGATATTATATAACAGGTAGTCCTTTTTAGGTACTAGGTAACTTCGCACAATTTAAAGTATCATAAAAAAAACACTGTGGTGGGGCGCCGCGTGGCATGATCCACCCGGTTCGCGCCAAGCCCTCATTCTTTTTTCGTGCGTGGTAACAAGCATACGTCATTTACTTAAATCATTTACTTAAGTTTTTACAAAATGCCTAAACGTACAGCAGAAGAACAGCTTCAACATTATAATATAAAGAAAAGTTGGAACAAAAAATAAATAAAAAACGGAAACAGCGAATTATTTCTTCCGATGAAGAAGAAATCTTACAACGTAAGACCTACTTAAGACCAACCAGCACTGGGCCAGCTTGGTGGATTATGGCCTAAACCTCCTCGTCACCCAGGGGAGAGACTCATGCCCTGCAGTGGGCTTATTACAAAGAGTTGTGATGATGATGATGATGATGATGAAGATTATTCGGTTTAAAAATGTTATTTAAAAAATCAGAGCAGAAAATGCGTGTAATCTATAATAGATATATCACGTTAACTGCTCAATATCGTAATGATGTAAACTTTAATAAATTTTATCTGATCTTATCGATCACCTTTTGTTTTCAATACGATTACAGAAAATGCGGGTAATCTCAAGGAGATTTATCTCGTTGTCTGTAATACGTTATGGGCGTTATATTAATATGAATTATATGTTTGTTAAAACATAAACATGTCGTCTCCACGGTATGAGTTACCGCTACCACTGGATGATGTAAACCTGGATAAACAGAAGACTGCCGCGTCATTCACTGTGGATCAAGAGCTATCTGCAGAGACGCTCCCTAATCCGGAGCCATCAATATCACAAGACGCACCAGGCATATCGGGAGAACCTAATCCCGATCTGTACCCAGAGCTGCTTACTGCACTTGGAGCTGCAAATTCCGATACACCCGAATTTGGCGCTAAAATACACGATACGCTCTCAAATTTATGGACACCTTTACTAAGAAAAGGACTGTCCAAAGAAGACAAAGATAAATTAACCATAGAAAATACAGTACCCAAAACTGCAAAAACTTGCAAGCCCCAAAATTAAATGCTGAAATCTCAGCAGCCATAACTGACATTGCACGAGCACGTGACAAAAAAAAAAAAAAAATTCAAAACTTTCAGCAACAGCTGGGGTACGGTATTACCGCCATAAATCGAGAGATGGCTGCCTATTATCAGACCTCCACTTTATGTTCACCAAAGATAGGGTAAAACTGATTTTACCTAATTTGGATACAAACTTTAAACATGTTATACAAGACTCCGAAAGAGACGAAACTTTATTCGGAAGTTCGTTGCCGGAAAAAATAAAGGCAAGTAAAAGCCCTAATTAAAAAAGGCCCAGCCAAAACAGTCTCCTCTCAAATATCAACGGTCAACCGGTCGTCTCAGCAGGGAAACTGGACAGGACCTCCTCGTTACTCGTCGTTCAGGGGGGGCGGGGAGGTCAGAGGAAACCGATAGCAGCTCAAACACAGCGGCGCCCTCAATCGAACTCTGCGTTCAACGCCAAGTTCCAGCCGCAGACTTCGTCCAGGACGCGTGCTCCGACCCAACATTAATCAAGGTACATGCAGGTCGAATTAATTTATTTTATGATTGTTGGACAAAAGTAACTAAAAACGAAGTTATATTGAAGTGGAAATTATGGATTTAGAATACCATTTGATACTCAAATTTGTCAGTATTCTATTCCTAAAAATAATTTGTCATCATGTGAAAAAAAGAGACATGAAAATAGCTATAAATAAATTATTAGACTTAGGGGCTATAAAACCTTGTTCTCCTTCAAATGATCAATTTATTTCAAATATATTTTTAGCTCCGAAACCTAACGGAGAAAAAAGGTTTATACTAAATTTAAAATCTTTAAACAAGTTCGTAACAAAAGTACATTTTAAAATGGAATTTTATAAAACAGCCTCGAAATTAATTCCTCGTAATGGATACTTAGCCAACATAGATATGAAAGAATCATATCTACTTATACCGTTTTTTGTTAGTGACAGAAAGTACCTACGATTCGAATTCCAAGAAAATGATTCGTCTGAGCCGATCACTTACGAGTTCACAGCAATGCCGTATGGATTATCGGTAGCTCCGTGGGTATTTACAAAAATTATGCGTGAAGTAATGAGTCATTTGAGAAAACAAGGTTTTTAAGTCTACTACCTATTTAGGAGATACATATGAAGAATGCATGATTAATGTCAGAGAAACTTTGAAGTCATTGTCTAGGTTTTATTGTAAATTTCGATAAAAGTCACATTGTACCAAAAAAGTCAATCAAATTCTTAGGTTTTATGTTCAACACAGAACAGATGTCTATTACGTTACCTGGCGATGAGCGGAATAACATTGCACAGTTAATAAATAGGTACATTAATCTTAAAACTTGTTCAATACGAAATTTCGCTAAACTTATAGGTGTATTGATCGCAGCCTGTCCAGCCACAAAATATGGATTCTTATATACAAAAATATTAGAGAGACAAAATTTTTTAGCCTTAAATAAGTTCGGAGGAAACTATGAGGCGAAAATGAATCTTAATAAGATATTACTAAAAGATTTATGGTGGTGGAAAAATAATATTAATATTATTTCTTGTCCAATCATTACGCAAAATTATAAGTCAGAAATTTACACCGACGCATCTAGGACAGGCTGGGGAGCAGTATGCAAAAATTATAAATATAGTGGTTCATGGACGAACAGTGAAAAAGAAAATCACATGAACTTTTTAGAATTACTCGCGGTTTTGTTAGGTCTCAAAAGTATAGCTAGTGAAGGAAAAGATTGTGCAATATTATTACGTATTGACAATACTACCGCCGTTAGCTACATTAATAGGATGGGAGTTATTCAGTTCCCACATTTGAATATTTTAAGTAGAGAAATTTGGCAATGGTGTGAAAAACGCAATTTATGGATATTTGCTTCTTATGTTAACACCAAAGAAAATCGAGCAGATTTCGAGTCCAGAAATGGGCCCTCTCGGATAGCGCTTTCCAACTTATTGTAAATAGTTTCGGGCCTATTAAGATCGACTTGTTCTCAAGTCGAGCCAATGCCAAATGTTAATCATTTGTCACCTGGAAGCCTGAACCTGATGCAGTCGCAGTTGATGCATTTACAATAAGCTGGGCTGACTTGGATTTTTATGCATTTCCTCCCTTTTCTCTTGTATTCAAATGTATACGAAAAATCATTGATGATAAAGCCGAAGGGGTACTTGTATTCCCCTTCTGGCCTTCCCAGCCATGGAGTCAGCACCCACTGCACTCCAGCCTTACCCTGGGTGCCGCGAGGCTCTCCGGGCGTCGTTCAGCCGGCGCGGCTGCCCACCAGAGGCTCTTACGTTGATGCTCGCCTCGCTCGCAGACACTACTGTTCGCCAGTACAACGTCTCATTGAAGTTATAGTTTCAAGAAGTGTGGTTATGAATTAATAGTTTCGAAAAATCCATTCCATTAGTTCTTTGATTCTTAAACGAGCAATTTAATAAGGGATGTTCTTACGGTTCATTTAATACACACCGATCTGCATTATCTCTTTTATTAGGAGAAGAGATAAGTGATAATAGTTGTGTTAAACGCCTCTTTAAAGGAGCCTATAAAACTAAACTTATTAAGCCTAAATATTCATTTACTTGGGATCCAAATTTAGTAAAAAATCAACTGTCTTCTTGGTATCCAAATATTAATTCATCATTAGAAAATATTACAAAAAAAACTCGTTACATTATTAGCTTTATGTACCGGTCAAAGAGTACAGACATTGTCTTTAATTAAATTAGAAAATATTGTTTTTCAATCTGATAAAGTAAATATTATTATAACAGATATAATCAAGACTTCCGCTCCAAATCGTGAACAGCCCTTATTATCTCTCCCAAACTTTCAAAGCAATATCAACATATGCCCAGTATCAACTTTAAAAGAATATATTTTTTTACAAAAAATATCTGAGGTTCAAACTCCGGGAATCTCTTCGTAACATTCAAAGCTCCCCACAGAACTGTATCAAGTCAGACGCTAAGATCGATGGATTAAGCAAACGCTCGCCACGAGCGGCATTGACATGAGCGTTTTAGTGCGCACAGCACACGACACGCGTCAACCTCAGCCGCGCGTGCGGCCGGTATCAGTGTCGATGTCATTTGAAAAACGGCCGGGTGGACACAAAACTCACAGGTGTTCGCAAAGTTTTACCATCGGCCTTTAGATGATCAACAAAATAACTTTGCTTTGTCGATACTTAATCGAGACATGAACAATACTTAACCTAATATTAAAAATAGTTATTGAATATTACGTTTTTTGATATTAAGTAAATTACTACATTAAAAATTATGTGTCTATAAATAGACTATCACTAAGTTTCATTAATTTAAGCTGATTATAATTTCTAGCGACTCAAATAAAGTAAGATTATTTGAAGCTCATTATGTAATAATACTAATTATTAAGTACTATAATAATAAAATATGTAATTACATATTTATATCTTTACTTATTTCAATTCCAAGTATATACCTAAACAAAACTTTCTATCTCTGAAAATCTACCTGTTATATAATATCTGAAGAATGAAGCGACGAAATATAATAGATGATTAAACGAACTTCTAAGTGAAGTTCTATCGCTATTATATGAGTCGCTTCATTCGAAGATATGACGTACCCACCCACCCCAGAACCCATTTAAAAGTTTCGTTTAGGGTCTCTAAAGAATGAGGGCTTGGCGCGAACCGGGTGGATCATGCCACGCGGCGCCCCACCACAGTGTTTTTTTTATGATACTTTAAATTGTGCGAAGTTACCTAGTACCTAAAAAGGACTACCTGTTATATAATATCTTCGAATGAAGCGACTCATATAATAGCGATAGAACTTCACTTAGAAGTTCGTTTAATCATCTAGTATATGACAACGTCATAAAGAAAATGGTAAAATTCCTAAGATGAATTAAACTTTTTTAATTAAAACTAAACATTTCAAGCAAAGCGCGCGCGATCCAAACTACTTCAGGTTTCTGATCAAGAATAGGATTTTTACAGGTTTATGATGAATTTGGGTTTAAAATGTTTCAGTTTCCGGTTTTTCATCAAATTTTATGAAAAACCTGCGAAATGTATATGGATATTAACTATGTATGTCGTTTATTTACTTAGCCATGTACCACGCTCACTATAATGTACCTACCTACTCGCTTTCTATGTCTATTTATAATTAGCCTACGAATAGTTCTGGCTATCCATCCGTAGTTACCATCAAAGGCTAAACATCTCTCTGTGCACATTAT
The DNA here is from genome assembly GCA_944452665.1 of Stenoptilia bipunctidactyla. Lineage (NCBI taxonomy): Eukaryota > Metazoa > Arthropoda > Insecta > Lepidoptera > Pterophoridae > Stenoptilia > Stenoptilia bipunctidactyla. Next base: position 11,386,691 of record OX101740.1, on the reverse strand, counting down.
AACAGCACAGATCGATATTTTGTTCCAGGAATGATGCTTGTTATTTTGAATTTGGAATTTTTATAGGGCGGAAAGTTATTTCTTATGATAATAAGGTTTATTTTTCTTTGAAAGGGCTGTATTTTTACTGATATATGGATATAGCAAGTACGTGATGTGATGCCGTCTTGTATATTTCCAATGCCAAAAAGCTTAACATAGAAGTAAGAGGTAGGCAGTATTATTTTAAATTAAAAAAATCAACGGATATACGACGTTATCACGTCTGGGGTGTCCGGCATGAGGCAGAGTGATCCCTTAGTCGCTCCTCACAAGAGGGCACTGAAACATCGAGTTAAAATGGAAAATATAACCCCCTTCATTTTAAAGTATCACCTTTTATTAGAAAGTTGCTTACTTAGGGGCTATGGCAAGAACAGTATTAACTAAAATAAATGATTGGTTTAAAATACCGTAAATTTATTGAAAAAACTTCAATCTTACATAACTACATGACGACCACTTTGGCGATGGAGTAACACTGTCTGTCTCAGACGCCAGTGGTTGCGGGTTTGATTCCCGCACGGAACAAGAAAAAAAACCGTGTCTGGGTGTTTTTTTTTTTTTTGTTTTTCCGCCACAGAAAGTTTTGGCACCCCCTAAAACAAGCTTTAACCAGTAAAGCAAGCTTTAGCGGGAGGAGGATGAATCCTATTACGGACGAATGGGCATTCTTTATGCTGTTAACCCCAGTGGCTAACGGAAAATAGAATGCCCAGACAGTGTGGAGACTCACTCAGTGAAGCCGAGCATACCCACTAAACATCCCCCTTTACTGACTCACCTTGATTGAGGCCATTAGTCTTCATCGGAGCGACAGAGAGGAGAGAGAGGCTGCGCAGTGAGCGGCATCCGGACGGCTGCCACCAAAAGGAACTGAAAGCGAGAAACTCAGAAGCTAAGACTAGCAGAAATGACAAAGCTGAAACTAGGAGATTATCTAGAGTGATCAGACTCACTCTGAGATAGGAATGCTGGAAAGAAGGACTACGTTTAGAAACGTTGAGCTTGCTGGAGTTTCCTGATAAGGGGAGCGAACTTGGTTAGGACCGGAAGAGCACCGTTGAAACCCTCTGGGCTGGCGTCGAGAGCGGCGCCGAAAGCCAGGATGTCGTCGATGGGAGCGAGCTGGATCCAGAACGCCATGCGGTCTTGAGAACCATTTGCGTTCTGGCACTGGGAAGCCGATTTGGCGGCCGGTTGCGATTGAGTCGCGACCCGGCTGCACTGACCTGGAACGATAGAAGTAAAGGCCATAGGGGTCTTTGAACTGACTGGAGGAGCGTTCGAGCTAGGCTGCGGTCGCTCTCTCCAGTTCTCGATGGGCTTCACGGTAGCCCTGGCAGCACGCGGTGCCTTGGGGCAGCTGCGAAAGTTTTCCGTGTGGCCTGACTGGCCGCACAAGACGCAGGACGGAGCGGTGGGCGATTCGAGAGTGCGAGAGCACTCCTTAGTCCCATGCGGATCTAGGCACTTGACGCACCTAGGGGAAGCAAAACAATTTGCCGCCGCATGACCATACAGTTGGCAGCGGTGGCACTGACCTGGGAAACCACGCTTGTGTGGAACTTCAACGCGGATGTTGGAGAGACCGCACACGGTGGGCTTGCCTCTGAAAATGGACTGCCCTTGCGGGCTCCTCGCTGGGATTACTAGCGCTAGTGGAAACTGCTTGCCTCGGCGGCTGTGCATTTTGTGCACAGATTCGACGGGGAAGCCTTGAGATGTCAAGTCCTCTTGGATTTGCTCGTTCGAGAGCTCGAACGGCACGTTCCTGAGGACGGCACGAATCTTACGCTCCTCAGGGAGACCGTAAGTGTAATACTCGAGCTTTTGATCAGCAAAAAGCCGAGTAAGATTCCTGAAATCGGAAATGGAACAGACTAAGATCTTAATAGAGTCACCCACGTTGGATGCCTTACTATACTGGATCTTGGGATTGTGCCTACCGCAGAGAGCTGAGACCTCGGTCCAGCGGCTCTTGTCCCGTAGAAAGACGGGCGGCGGAGACTTGACTTTCGGCGGAGCCGAATCTGATTGCGACGCAGGCTGTGACGCCGGGATCGCTGAAACAAAAGGCGCAGGAGCAGACGCCAGTGCGACATTTTGCGGAGCAGGAACAGCGGCTGGAGCAGCTGGAGCGGACGGAAACGAAGTCGAGAAAGCAGATTGCTTCTTCGTCTTCGATTTCGATTTTTTGCGAATCTCGGTGAACGGAGCAGGAGATTCTGGAACCAAAGGAGCGGAGTCGGAATCACTACCCGGCGGGGTAGTTTTCCGTTTGCATGCGGTGGAGTCTACCAACATGCGATCTGAAAGAGGGTCGACGTACTCAGATGGATCTGGAGACGCCGGAGAATCGGTTTGGAACCCCTGAGAAAAAGAGACGACCTGAGGGCGAGCGGACAATTGCTCTCGCAAGGACTCGATTTGAGCGAGAAGGGCAGACTTCTCGGCTTCCAGTGATTGTTTTTTGCTGGACAACTGACTGATTACTGAAACTGAGGCACCAGATGCCGTCTCCAGTTCTTGAACTTTGAGGAAGGCTTGGTTGTGGAGAGCCTTCCAGTGATCTTTATTGCTTATTTGATATTGAAGTTCATCAAAGACCTGATCGTAATGATCGCAATGAACGCAATTATCGCAATTATCGCAATCCCCGGGGCACTTAAGGTGAGACATTATGCTGGGCTGAAATAAAGTCTATCGAAGACAAACTGCGCTGAAAAGAAGAACGACCTAGTACGGACCTATTGCCGGTGAACGGCGGACAAGCTTCGTTGGCACGGTTACGTATCCACCTGACCAGCGATGCTTCGGCCGGCAGTAGTCGGGTCCGCCCTGAAAAGGGCAGATGAATTAGCCCCGACACCACACAGCCTCCACAAGAGAAAACTTTTCGAAAGAGCTTAACTTGGCACCTGAGCCGCACGAGTGCGGGGAAGGGAACAAGGGCAGCGCAATACGAACACTCAGGAGCGGCCGCAGACACGACCGTTCGGGAGCGAACGCAAACGGAAAGTCGTCTGGGTGTTTATTTATCTATGTATTTATACCCTAGTTTGCTACATGATATTCCCATATCACAAGCTATGCTTACTTTGGGGCCATATAGTTGGTGTGATTGTCTAAGGATTTTATTTTTTAATTATTTATTTTTTACTAGGTCTGGTTTCTGTAAAACTGACGGGTGAAAAAAGTCGTTTCTCCATAATATGATGATCTTTAGTATCATCCCATGACGATATTTAGTAAGATCCGTTTACGTTTCGTCATATGAGCGTATCTTAATGGTCACTCTTTTCAATGTATTGTGAAGAACCAGTTCTTTCCTTCAGTCGCATGCTCCATTTTCTACCACATCGTCACACACTGAGGGAAAAATTGAGGTCAAACGCAGGTCAGTAACTAATGAAAAAAACTGGATTAAAATATCACTCACTTTGTTTCACATGATATGAGTCATTTTGAACGGTATACCCTAGTATTATTATGAATCAAGTATTCAAACTTTGTGAAAACAGTGTTAAAAACTCAGCGAAACAAAAACTTTTCAACAATTCAAAGCCTTTATCTGTGTTTAGCTTTGTATAGAATCAAATGGTTTTGATAGGTTTTGTATTGCAATCTCTAAAGTTGATATGTCTAAGGACATAATTACTATGGACGAAAGACCTAAAGTTGAAAAATGATGAGTCCATGAGTCTTTTTTTTACATAATTTTCTTATAAAAATATAAGAAAATTGAAAAATTAATGTTTCATGTGACTTGGGCTCTTTGATTTATAACGATACATAATATGTGTTAAACTAATGGTTTGATTTAATATAAACAACCACAGTCTTTGAATTGTCGTCTATAACCAGGTGGTCGGAGTAAGTCTTCTTTACGACATGCTTTTTCAGAGGAGGTTTTAGTCAACTTTAAGCTTTCAGTTTTTATTTTTTAAACTTTATGGGTGTTCATTTATGTATGCACGAGTGGTAAGGAAGGATAACTTTGACACATACAGTTCGCGGCAGATAACTTGGCCAGGTTTTGGCGTAGTGGGGGAAAGTTTGCGCATGTACACTCACGTGCATCAATATATGGTCTTAGTCACTTTTATTTGAATAACATTGATAAATCTTAGAAACAATATTGTAACCAGGAAAAGCAATCAGTTAGATAGATAATAAATAAAATACAAAACTCAAAAATAAAATTATGACCACTATGACGACCACTATGGCGTTGGGGTAAACCTATCTGCCTCAGACGCCAGTGGTTGCGGGTTCGATCCCCGCACGGAACCAGAAAAAAAAAAATGTTCCGTGTCTGGGTGTTTATCTATTTATGTATTTATATTCTAGGTTCCCCCCTAGTTCGCTATATGGTATCCCATAACACAAGCTATGCTTACTTTGGGGCCATGTAGTTGGTGTGATTGTCTGGGGATTTTATTTTATTTATGTAGCACTTAATGCCCGTGGACTCCGTCAGAACTAAACTGAAAAAACACAACCCGTCGGAATAATGCCACAAAATTTGGGCTCTCTTTTCATATATTTTTTTATACAATCAGTAGATTAGGTGACCTCATCGTCACTATCACTTATTAAAGGAGCCACCCCTGGCATGAAAGCTGAGCTGGTGGAAGGGGTATGCCCGGGAAGAGAAGCAGCTGGCGCATTCTACTTTTACATTCACATTGTAAATTTAATTCGTGACCATGCTATTTTAAAAACTTATAATGTTTTTATACTCGGAAGCGATAATAATATACCGATATTATATATCGATATTACCGATGTTTTTACAGTTTCTCGTGGAAAATACGATATTCCTGTTTGCATTTCATGCTCGCACTGACACTTCATTCACTTATAATTTCATACTTTCAAAATAATATTATCTTACAAAAATATACGTGTCTCGAGGATTTTATTTTATAGTAAAAGTTGGTTTGGTGCCAGATAATCCAAACTGAACTGTGTTTTTTTAATCTTCGCTAATTAATGAACGTGCTTCTGTAAAATAACTTTTACTTATACAGTCACTTAATAATTAAGTAAATTTTTAATGTTTTTTATTGCCACTAATTTACTGTTACATAATTTTTTCACAAGTTTACTAATTTGTGTTTAACCTTTCACTGTTATAATGCTTGTTTGATAATCATATATCCTTTTAACGGAGAAGAAGATAATTCCGATTTTTTTTAACTGTGTCATGATTATTATATGTATACAAAAATATGTAAGAAAGCTACCTGGACTTTGATATAATATTAAAGCCAATTCTTTTTTTATAAAGTAATTGGATACATATCTCTCTACAATATTGCTGCCATTAATGCCCGGTGTTAAGAGGGAGTGCATATAAAAAATCTTAGTGGACTGTAGGTGAAATAGTGCCTTTTTTATATATCCTTGTAACATTTTATTTGTAAATATATTAACTTTAACTTTATTCTCTTTATTTCTTTTACCTCTTCATTTCAATAGTAGGTTACTTAGGCTCTTACTTTAGGTAACACTACACAGTATTTACGTGAACCCACATGACTGAAAGGTCCAATTAACGGAGGCGCGACAACAGATCGCTTCACTGGCATACATGCACTCCCCGGCGTGTGGGAGGAAAAGAGACTCCAGGATATAGCCTGGGCTACCAAGGTATGCCGAGTCTGACGGATCGCAGATCTGCGTCTCCGTTAGAAAGAGTGGGTGGGGTCTCTCCGTCTCAAGAGGGGTGGTGAATATCATTCAAATTGGAGTGCACTCCTCGGATGTTACAGAAGTTCACTTTGAGGGAGAGGAAGTGCAACCCCTGTTCAACCTTACTCTTTTTTGGACCTTTCATTGTGAATTGGAAGCGGAGTGAATATAGGGAGAATATAAGTTCAGTGAAGCGCTGCAAAAGGAACCAAGCAACTCGTAGGCAACAACGAGTTACCCTGTGAGTCATTATCCTTCGAGTTGGAATCAGTTCTCCAATCCAGTTGTCCTTCTCAATGGCTACATCATGCCGGAACGCGACTAGGGCACTTGGTTGCATGGTTTCGTCTAGTCGGTGGTGACAAGCCGCGGCTGAAGCCTACCACCAGATGATACCGCTCGTTTAGCGCCACCTAGGAACCACGTACAAGGCGTCGAGGGCAAAACCTTGCGGATGCGAGTAGTTTTTAGTCCCCAAAAACGGTTAAGAAAATATAATTTTAAGATATTACCGCTGCTTAATACTGGACGCGATCAGTGCCGTAAGTATCGTAGCTCCTGAGACTATTATGTGATCGAAAAGTAGGTATTTTTTGAAAAGCCAGCAACTTCCTAAATTCACGTTTCTTTTTAACAACACCTGCACATTTTTGATATTTATTAGAAGAGATTTTTTGATCTACACAAAAAACTAATTTTAAAGTTTGTGAAATTTATTCATTTCTTGATTTTATCTGCCTTTTATGAACTTTTGATTGATTGACATCTCCGGTACCTCCCCAAAAATGAAAAGCTCGAAATAAACTAAATTAGAAAATATTAAAGTTATTTGTCAAAACTTGAGGCTCTTGCAAATTGACAAGGGTTTTTATTTTGGGTTTGTAATTGGTGATAGTATCGTATCCAATTAGTTAGAGCCTTTGGAACCTAATAATGTTGAACTTTACACACACCATGCCTTGGTTTTATAATTAAAGTCAAATAATAAATATTTTAGCAGGGTTTTAGGGGTTGATTGTGCCTCAGTTAAAGAGTATTAGATATTAATGGAATTAATTAGACATATATGATGTAATATTGAAGGTATTTTTAATATAAAATATCATGTCTAGGAAAAAATGGACGTATTTTGCTTAAAATTATTAAGATTAAGTCCGGAAAGGAAAATTTTAATATTCTAATTTGAAATTAACTCTTGATTATGTAAACAAGGCTTATAAAACATGCCACCATTGTAAATAAAAAAGAAAACTTTGTTTTAAAGACTCACAATCAGTTTTATTTTATTTCTAATATAGAACTGCCGCGGGTCAATACTCGACATGTGTCTGTAAGAACATTCTAACAATCAGCTTTTTTGTATTATTTTTTTATACTATGCTCGTCGAAATAGTTTCCGGACAGGACAAAAAGCTACCTAATGGCTTTTCCATTCGTTTTTTTAGTATAAGAATATATTTTAAATCAGTTTTTTTTTATATAATGAAGGTCGGTCTCAACAAGTCGACTTTTTATAGAAACCATGAGTGTCTTATCATTGAGCCTGCACGGTTATTGAGCACATCCCAGGCTCTATTAATATAAAAATCCTATTATTTACTGTGATACACATGCATTTATTGCTTATCACTTGGTCAAATAATAACAAAAAATCATTCGTTAATACATAATTTCACGCCTGTATCTCTTATTATTACCATATGATATCACGTTAGTCAAATAATTACTGGCAAGGATTACAAACTTACATAAATTCTATTGCAGAATCACAAAAATAGAAACATTTTAAACGAGGAATTCATATATTCAAAAAATGTTTTTTTGTGAATGAGATGAGGAATGCTTTGTTAATTTTTCTAAGAATGGAATTTACCAAATTCAAAGTAAAACGGTGTTTATGTTATCGCAACCCTTTTTGACGGCATCTGTGCATTGGTATTGATATCACCAAACAAGGTGCCGTAATTTTTAATTTAGAAGCACTCTAAGGGCGTGGATCCATCTCTGCCGTTCACAGTTTCACAGCTCTTAAAATTATCGCCATCATGGTTCAATATACAAAATTATGCCATATAACGGCACAACGCCGCCGCGCGCCGCCGTGAGATGGCGCGGTAATAACACTCAATTAATTTAATTTTTATTTTAAATAAAATATCGCAAAAAAAATTGCCTCAAAATCCTCTTGGAGTATAGTTATTTTACAAAAAAAAATTCACTTCTGAATTGCTATCTGAGAATATATAGCCTATTGAATATAACGTATTTTAAACTTAATTTCTACACAGCTGCCCCCCAAGGTAGTTGAGCAAGGTATCGTATTAAATTCTATATCGGGAAACTTTTTTCTCAATATACCTACACGATTTTAAACGCAAAAACTTATTTTCTTATAATGCTTCTAGCAAAACCTTAAATTATATTTATCTGTATTATATTATCTTATGTTATTCTTAAATATTTTAAGTGATTCGATTTTGTATTAGTAACAATGTAACAGATATGAAGATTAAATACTCATAAAAAGCAACATATACTTTGTTCTTTATAATTCAATTTACACACGTTTCATATTACTAGCATTATGAGAGAACCAGAAGATAAATCCCCAAAATAACGAAATAAAACGTAACTTCATTTCGCTTAAAGACTGCCTTACATTTTGATATCAGTTTGTGAGAATAAAAAGACGACTAAACAGTATTTTTTTGGCAATAAATTTAACGAAATGACTTTAGCGTCGTTTAAGGAACTTAAGGGAGCATATTGCTAGATGCTTCAACCTTATATACGAAGCATTAAAATATATTGTTGCCATATTGCCTTTGTAATAAAGAATTTGTGTTTTTATTATATAAACTTTAATACTTCAAAAATATCCGTTTCATATAATGTTGAAAATTGTACCAGGAGCGAATAAATTGTTAGGATGTTGTTCTTTTATGTTGAGAGGGTTTGCTGAATGAAGCTGAAATTTCGACACTTTATCCTGATATTCCCACAGGACAGAGGTGAAACCTCGATAACAGCTCGTATGCAATAAGAGGAGAATTTATTGCTTGGTGATTTAAAGGTTCTGAAAGCAACAAAAATTTAATGAAACACTTTTTTAAACGGATTTATCGCGTACGATAACTTGTTCGTGACCACGGTGACTTCTCAGTACCTGTAAAGCCACGGAAATCTTTTTATGAACCCCAGACAATCACACCAACTACATGGCCCCAAAGTAAGTAAAGCTTGTGTTATTGGATACCATAATGCGAACAAGGAGGAGCCTAGAATATGAACACGTATATGTATAGATAAACACTCGGACGCGGAACATTTTTTTTGTTCAGTGCGGGAGTTGAATCCGCTATGTCACGATTTTGGCGCAGTAGCGTCTATATCACTGCACCATGGAGACCGTTATAAATCAAGGTAATATAAGGTGTTCCGCTTGATTTCCCTTGGCTCTAGGGTATTAATGGGACCAAATAATAGAATCAAATAACATGTGAATAATTTTTCAATTTCAATTTTAATTTCATTTTTTTTTTTTTTTGTAAAATTTTCGAAAAAAAATCGGGTTAAAAAGTGTTTTATTGCACAACATAATGCGCAATAACATTAAACGTTTCGCACATTAAATCCTTCGTTTATTGAAAAACATCATTAAAAATTGATACAAATCATGTCATATTCAGTTACAGGATTTAATAAGTGCAATCTCAGCAATAAGATACAGAAATAACTCTGAACAGTTTATGCGAAGACGAGATCGAAACGATTTCTTCCACCGGATATTACCAGCGACGTCGCCGTAAGCAATTTAAGTCTTAATATACGTACGTATAAGTGTTTATTTTATATACGTCGTATATTTGTCGTGAAAAGCTGTTTCAACGAGATTATTTGGCTGAACTTAAATATCTTCAGTATTGTAGGTAATGTATGAGTATAATATTGTTAGCATGAGTCTGAAGATTTATGAAACGAAACAGAAATACTTGACATACTAAGAAAGCTGCTAAGTTAACACAAAATTGGCTATAGTTTTCTTTATTGTCTTAGCCTCTTAATATTGGCGCTTTTTTACAGTATCAGACTAAATTAATCTAGAAAAAGCAGGCTTTGGAAAATATTGAAATGTTTACTCAGTATTGAACTTTCGCGCTTGGGTTGAATTTGGACTGCTTATACAACAAAATGATCAAGTACCAAATGAATAAGTTTTCAAAATCGGTTCATAATTGTCCGAAATAACGTATAACAAAGACACAAAAAAAACTCACGTATGAAAAGGTTGATGAACGTGGAAGAAGCGAAAGAGGTTTTTGGATCGGGAATTGGTGTTCCCTTGTCTCTGCCTACCCCAAAGGGAGACAGGCGTGAGATTATGTATATATGTACAAAAAAAAACATATACATGAATTGAGAACCTCCTCCTTTTTGGAAGTCGGTTGAAAATGAGAAAGTACTTGCGACTTGCTACTAATTGAACTAACTTCATTGTTTGAATCATTAAAGTCAGTTCGTTAGCTGAATCATTGAAGTTAGGTGAACTAGTGAATTATCATTTTATTGTATACATATAATACAGTCCAGTCCTACCACTAAATCATACCATTAAGGGGGTTTGCTAGTATCAGTCGAATTTTACGACTAGCTTATCCATGAGTTATTAAAGTAAGGGTTAAAATAACCCTAGTTGGATATATTTCGGATTATTGCTGTAGCAATTACTAACGTGCTACTAACGAATAAATAGTTCGCGTGTCATGTCATCCTAACCAAATCTCTGTCACTCGCCAGATTCCCACATTCAAGTCAAAATTACAATTTCAGCGTTCCAATCAAATGTCAACTCGGTAAACTCAGTTATTCATTGCATAAAGTGCTCTCTACAATCTCGTAACTTCGGATACCATCTAGTAATACGAACTTCCTAATAGCACTAACTTGTCATTAGTTTTCACTTTAATTATACATTTTAGTTCCTATGTTGGCAAACTTGCTAATAACGTGGTAACATGATAGAAATTAGCAAACATGCTCATGAACTTGAACACTGTGAACACTGAGATATTTAGCAGTACACATTTTCTAAAGTGACATCATTTAGGGCTTTGAGTCTCTCCCCTGCGAGGTTTTAGCCCGTGACCTACCAAGCTGGCCCTGTCGTGGTTGGTGGATGTGATGTGTTGAATTTTAAGGTCACCAAAATGGCTTATGACAACCCCTTTCGACTACTGTATGCAAGTACCTACCTATACAGTACCCGTTACTATGAGTTTAACGTGAACACTGAAGCACGGAAGTCGTCGTAAGAAATAAATGGTTTGCGGTCACCGATCCTTGTGCCGACCATCCTGAGAGATATTCCACAGATATACACAGACTCCTTTGTATATCACGATGAATACAGTATGAATACAGTGTGTATATAATTATAATAAAATATACAGGGTTAATTTTAATTAACTCATCACCTCTTGCGAGCAGCCTCTCCACATCAATCCCAACTACATTTTTTCTACGACTTTTTACAAATCTTGATAAATAAAACAAAAACTAAAAACAAAAAAACGTTTGCTCCCCTCTCGACATTTTGTAAGAAGTACTTACCTATTATTATTATAAAGCGATATTCTACTGTGCAAGGTGTGTGGCATACCTACGCTCAGACTAAATGGAGTTACGCCACTAAACAGAGGCTATAAATATTTTTTGTATTGGAAAACTAAAATTTTGAAAACTATTAATTTTAAAAAGTTTTAGAACAAATGTTGTTGGAATTGATGTGGAGAGGCTGCTAATTAAAATTAACCCTGTATAAAATCAAAGAAGCTTCAAGAACACAAACGCAAGGCTCTATCAGCACTTTTAGTGTTAATCCTGAAGACTACGCTCGCTGACTGAGAAATAGATGGAGATGAATATTGATTACTTTCATGACAGTGAACTAAACTATCATTTTAGTCACGGGAATACTACATACAGTATTGCAATTCCTATAAACGGATGAAACGCGAGCTATACCTACGCGGCTTGATCTCAGCATGCTCTCGGCATGCGGCCAACCGAAACAATTTTTGATTGAGCTATACTTTAAAATGCGGATTTTTTTAATTTCCAAATTTAATAATAAATCATTTCGTAGTCTCAGTCGAGACGCAAGTATTTTTCGGTCGTTAATTTATAGGAGCGATTTGTAATTCTATTTATTTACTTGTAAATAAGTTTAGTAAAAAGCATGCTGTTGAACCCTTCTTATTCAATTAACAAAGTATTCTATTTGTTGACATAAAAAAATATTTACAATCACACAACTAAATGGACGTAAACATAAAGTAGGCAAATGTAATGAAGGCGGGCGGGCAGCCCTATCGCATGTGAACGGACCGCTGCGCTGTAGACATTTATTTCAAAAATGCGGCCGAGTAATAGAAAATACTGAATAGTTATTTATATTATATTACTATTATGTATGCTCACAGCTACACGTCTTTCGGCGGGAAAGACCCGACAATCGGACCAGTCGGTCGGGGATCAGGGCAAGAGAGACAGAAACCGGCGAACGATTCGGGCAGTCTCGAGCAAAACCGCTTTTTGCATGCGAGCTGGAAGCGAATCACCGCGCCGCCGAATCCCAGCCTTTCAAGGTTTCTGACCAAAGTGGCTGGAGTCAAACCGATTGCGGATATTACAACCGGGATGATTTCGGTGGACATAGTGGCCAAGGTGTACGAAAATATTAAGATACGCCAATTTGAAATATAATTTTGTAGGTACACGGAAAAAATCAGATTAGCAACGAATTGCGAATGCGAAGAAATAATTAAAGCTAAATGGAGACGATTCGCTTCAATGCATTAATTATCGTTAGATCTGTATAGAAATGATAATTAAATTACTAAATAGAATTCCAACATTTATCGGTCTGCCATTTATTAAGGATCATTAAATGTTCATCGGGAGTGAAATGAAAATGAACAGTAGGTATAAAAATTAACTTCTATAAAACATCAGATTTAGGATAGTCTATGTGATCGTTTGTTTTTGGTTTTGTTTTGTTCAAGTTATGGTATTTATTCTCGTAAATATGGAAAAATAAAATAAAATTAATAGTTGAAGTAAAACCAAAATCGCTGCAAATAGTGCTCTTGTGAAGTTATTTAATTTACAAAAAACGTTAACTGTTCATAACTCATTGCTAATTTTAGACATTTAATTTAATTACGCTATAATTTTCGTGATAAGTTAATAATTTGTTTTTCGCCACCATGCACTCTCTGTGATAAGGAGGATTAAAATAAAATAATCTTTCACAACATAAAACTCCCGTATCAATACAATTCGTGATAGTTTCATTTTATATGCTAAGGACCCTACTTCGCAGCATCATAGTACCTACTTTAAAATCTCGTCCAATAGATAAATTATGTAAAACCGACAATTTGAATGGGATAATGTTCACTTCCCGTCCTAAACCCCACATTTGCGCTTGAAATCCGCAATTTCAGAGCCGTTTTCGTAAATTCTCTTCATTTGTTAAGCAGGTATTATTGACAGGGACCTAGGGCTGCTTATCCATAACAGCTATGGATAGGAGCTTAATATTTTGTAAATACTGGTTTTATCTTAACTTTTTAGCGTTAAAACGATAGTAATATCAATTAAAGGTTGTGAAAGTAACCAATTTTATGTATTCATTTGCATTATAATTTCTATAGGATTAAACCCAATACTATCTTTATCACTATTCACGTTGTCTTATATTGAATAATCTAAGAGCTCTACAAATAATTCATGATTATCTTTATTTAAAAACAGAAACATTATGTATTAAACTATATGTCACGTGCTAAGCGAACTAGCTTTGATCTATTAATAAAGATCAGGAAAAGCCAAAATGAATATTCAATTAAATATAATAATACCAACTGTTTGTATCAACCCTAAAGGTTTGGAACCTCCAAGTAATCCTGTCCTAGTTTCTAGGTAGGGATTGACCCCGGGGATATTTTCAGTAGTGACGATAATCTCGACCCCGGAATATCGTTATTCTGAACTGGTAGTAGGAATTTATGTTCAACAATGTGATAAGTCTGACGTGAGTAACATATACCTACGTTGTATACTTTTCGTGAGTTTTAAATAAGTGATATATAAATATAGACTCTTATAGAAGAAAGTTCGACAGTTTAATAAAAATAGAGTATGTATCAAACATCCACACCACAATTATGAAAATATGTACTTGTTGGGGTGCTTGATAGGGGTGCTAATAGATTTAAATAACACTGATATCAAATATCATAAATAAACTTAAATTAAATAATAAAATAATAATAAAATCCCCACACAATCACACCAACTACATGGGCCCAAAGTAAGCATAGCAGCATAACCTTCATAGGTCCTAAGAACAGACCTTCGTATGTATTATAAGGTGAAACTTTCCTACACTATATTATAATAAAACCATATCCATAAGGTGCTAATCGTGCCTTCTTACCAAACAGTTAATTGTCGGGTCCTTTCCACCGGAAAAGTTTCTTCTCGTACCTATGTAATATACGAGTGGTAAATAATTACCTACTCCTTTCGTCATTATAAAATAAAGCTTCGTCATATAAATCATGCTACAAAAAAAAAAACAATAAAAGAAAACAGATTTTCATACAAGTTAAAAACATTGAAACAAGAACGTGAAAGGATCCCCGTATACGTGGCCCATTTGAGGCACCGAGGTACATTCAGCGGCTTATAATACATTTGATTCTACCAAAGAAAACTATATTAACAGTTAGGGTCGAAGTTGAACTTTAAACTGAGAAAAAATCTGACTCATGGCTTTGTACACAACCCATATTGCTGTACTATGCAGTAAAAAGACTACTATTCACACCAAGAAAATGCCTACCATAAAAAAAAGTAAAATTAAAAATTTTAAAAACCCCCTGACACAAAAAAAGACCTTAAAAACTAACAAATAATATTTTAAACCTATTCTAATTATTATCGCCCCATATATAATTGACTGTAAGACTTGTACTTTAAAATATTTTTATTTTCCGAGCTTCGTCGCCGCGTCGGGGACCGCTCTAGTATATAAAGTATTAAGCCAACAACAGCTAATTTATTATTACATTTAGGTATGAGCGATCTTAAGTTTCATGCATAGTCTACGCTCTACGTAATGCCGCGCGCGGCGAGCTCGGTGTGCGGCTTGCGGCGCGAGGGTGGGCGTCACCAAGTGAGGGCAGACGACGTTGACGGTTGTGTCGATTTTACGAATTTTTCGGAGTGAATTCTTTTGATGCAATCTGCAACTGACAACTGTTTTTCTCACTTAGCGGTCCCCCGACGCGGCGACGACGCTCGGAAAATAAAAATATTTTAAAGTACAAGTCTTACAGTCAATTATATATGGGACGATAATAATTAGAATAGGTTTAAAATATTATTTGTTAGTTTTTAAGGTCTTTTTTTGTGTCAGGGGGTTTTTAAAATTTTTAATTTTACTTTTATTTAGTACTTTTTAAAGTAGGTTTTAATATTAGGAAGATGGTAGTCAGATCCCCTCATCAACAATAAGAGAGCTGATGATCTTCAAACGGCTGATCAGGTCATTGTAACCTTACCATATACTTTCAATGTAATTGTAGTAATACGGCACCAAATTTCGAATCAATACGATATATGGAAGGTAGTCAGATCCTCTCATCAACTATTAAAGAGCTGATGATCTTCAAACGGCTGATCAGGTCATGGTTCCCTTACCATATACTTTCAATGTAATTGTAGTAATACGGCACCAAATTTCGAATCAATACGACATATAGAAGCTATTCAGATCCCCTCATCAACTATTAGAGAGCTGATGATCTTCAATTGGCTGATCAGGTCATGGTTACCTTACCATATACTTTTAATATCATTGTTGTAATACGGCACCAAATTTCGAATCGATACGACATATGAAAGTTAGTCAGATCCCCTCATCAACTATTAGAGAGCTGATGACCTTCAAACGGCTGATCAGGTCATGGTTCCCTTACCATAAACTTTCAATGTAATTGTAGTAATACGGCACCAAATTTCGAATCAATACGACATATGGAAGCTATTCAGATCCCCTCATCAACTATTAGAGAGCTGATGATCTTCAATTGGCTGATCAAGTCATGGTTACCTTACCATATAATTTTAATATCATTGTTGTAATACGGCACCAAATTTCGAATCGATACGACATATGGAAGTTAGTCAGATCCCCTCATCAACTATTAGAGAGCTGATGACCTTCAAACGGCTGATCAGGTCATGGTTACCTTACCATATAATTTTAATATCATTGTTGTAATACGGCACCAAATTTCGAATCGATACGACATATGGAATTTAGTCAGATCCCTTCATCAACTGTTAGAGAGCTGATGACCTTCAAACGGCTGATCAGGTCATGGTTACCTTACCATATAATTTTAATATCATTGTTGTAATACGGTACCAAATTTCGCATCGAAAGGACATATGGAAGGTAGTCAGATCCCCTCATCAACTAGAAAAGAGCTGATGATCTTCAAACGGCTAAACAGATTTTCATGAAACATGGCTAAGAACACTCGGGATAAAATTATCTATAACACAAAAAAAACTAAACGAAAATCGGTTCATCCGTTTGGGCGCTACGATACCACAGACAGATACACAGATACACAGATACACAGACACGTTAAACTTATAACACCCCTCTCGTTTTGCGTCGGGGGTTAAAAAGTCTTACTATAACTCTCAAACTGACAGTTTGTCATTCTGTTATTTATAGGCCAATCTGTCATTATTGACATATGTCAAAAAAATAATGATCTTTTTTTTATATTGTAAGAATAGGACGTTTGTCTTCCATCTTATATTCCGAAAATGCTATTTTGTACAACTTTCAATTATTTATTTCATAGCATATAGTCATGCATAGGTAAATATATCCTATATTTTACAGTTCCTCGGTTCAGGCCCTACAATGTGGTGTCTATGTACCTCGCGGTACACATATGGGCCAAAATGTATGAAGATGAAATCTTGTCTTGTTATAAGTATTAATTACCCAACACAATTATCTGCTGATCATGCAAATATTTATCATGGGGCGGGCTCAATTGCGTTGAAATAAACGGAAAATATACGTTTCTTACCCAGACTTGAAACGAAATAAGGAAAATTTTATTGCTGATTACGAACAAAAATGGAGCAAGAAGTTTTTACTGAAAAACAATGAATACAACCGAAAGGCGCGAGAACATTATTTATCGCCACGACTACACTCATCTCTGATGAAGGACTCCATAAGAGCCCGAAACTTGTCAGACATCTCTGACACTGACGTGTGAGAAAAAGCCGTTGTTTAACTAATAAAAAGTAATATTGTCTTAAGTTTTCGCGATTCATACTATTAAATTAAACACTTTTTAACCGCATTTACCGCGTATATTTACATTTTAAATGACGTTTCGGTGTCTTTGCAGACCCCGTGGTCACGAGCGACTGAGGTGTCAAGCGTCGGATTGATAGATTGAGAAAGTTATACATCATCATCTCCATCTGTTTCTCAGTCTTCGAGCGTAGCATTCTGGATTGACAAAAAACGAGCTGACAGTATCTTGAGTTTCAGGTCGTGCAGCTTGCTGGATATTAGATTTAATGTTTTTCAGGACAGGGTCCCATGTCGGTTATAGTTTCCAACCATCTTCTCTATTGAAATTAGGGTGTAAAAAAACAGACAAGATGATGATGAATAACTTTTTCAATCTATCAATCCGACGCTTGACACCTCAGTCGCTCGTGCGTGACCACGGAGTCTGCAAAGACACCGACGTCATTGAAAATGTAAATATACGCAATAAATCCGGTTAAAAAGTGTTTTATTTAATAATAAAAAGTAGTTAATTCACGTAACATTTCTAAAATATGTGTCGCAATAGTTCGGTTGTAAACGATTATTAGGTAAAAGGTGCGCGACCGTACAATTTCAGTGTATAAAATATTCATACATCCAAAATTCCACTTTGTTATAAATCAAATAAGCTTTTAAAATTTAGTATTTCATTTTGATTTTAAGAAGCCGTGTGATAAAGGTTAACTTTATTCAATTTGAGCAAGGCTAACCGACCCTACAAATTCAATTTAAATTAAATTATACAGAACATTTTAAATTCAGTAAAGTAGGCAGAATTGATTTCAGTTGATGAGCACCTTTCCAAAAAGAATTTTAATGAGGATAATGTCCTTTTAAAGTTGCTCAATAGGAATTTAAAATGAGGATACCTTTTTAGAACTCGAACTGAGGATATTAATGTGAGTATCTTTTTAATCAGACATTGTTAAAATACTGTAATGGCAGCTCTGAAACTTATTTCGCTTAAAAATTACATTATTTACGTTTTTTAACTGGCAACACTTTTAAATTTAATTAAACATTTAATTTCTAAGTAAGAAAATTCACGTAAGAAAGTTGCCTTATAAATTTTCTTTTACCTTGCCAGCAACATTAATTGCGTTTACACTGACCAAAAATAGACCGCTTTTAGTACACTACCATTCTCATTCATTGTTATTTACGGCCGAGTTAACCAGCCAGAAAAATAACACAAAATTACGTAGATAAGAGTAGTTACATTAACTTGCTTTTAGCAATGTTAAGCTGAAATACGACGTTTCGCTATGTATGACAGTATAAAGCAGGCTTTTTTCATGTATATTTATTTTATGAAGGTACTTTATCATATACCGCTGCGGTTTCGTAATGATTAGCAAAAGAAGATTAAAAACCTTAGTAGAATCAGGCCTGGCTCACTCCGCGCGGTACATCCGTTATTTACCTACAGCGAAGCGCTCCGCCGGCGTATTTCGAATGGGTCGTGTGTCACGCGCGCGCCCTTCGTGACGTTGTAGATACCTACCTACCTAATAGCACTCACAGTAATTCTATGATCGAGGTCGCAAATAGTATTTAAAAATGGACATAAAAAGAAACAAATATTCAATAGGATTATGTTTAGATTTGATTATGTTCAATTTAGCAAACAAAACATAGGTAGTATAACTAATTATTGGTCGTAAATTTTTTTTCATTTTGTACTTTAGGTAAGTTGAAACAATATTTTTTACAAAGGTAGAATAACAGTAATACCTACATCGGTAGATACTTAATTACAAATAAGGAGATTAATTATTCTTCACTAGGCAGTAACCCTAACAGCGTAAGAAAAGATAAGAGGTATGCGATAGAAAGAGACAAAACTTCTAGGTATATAAATTTGCAGGTACGTAATGCTGTGCGAGCTGAATTCCACCGTATCGCGTCGTAGCAAGACTCGTATTTATTTAGATCTTCTTGCGGAGTAATTCTTCTGTACCAACTATTACTTATTCTGTGGTAGAATGTAATAAATTATGGCAAAAGAATAAACTTTTTTAAAGTATGTAGGTACCTACACTATTAAAAAGTATACCATTATACAGGGTGACAGGTGGGTCACTTAAGAAATTCGAGGATGTGATAGATTGAGATAATACGTGAAGAAAAAAATAAATATAAATTATTTAATGTATAAACTTAACAGAAAGTTATATAATTCATTAATTTACGCACAGTGACACTGGTAAGGGCATTCGCACGGCGCTATCAACACAGAATAGGTAGGTAGGTAGGTATAGACGGCTTCACGAACGGTCGTCGACCTAGTAAAACTCTTTATTTATTTATAGGGAATTCTCCTGAAAAATTAAGTACTTTTATTACATAATTATGATCAGAATCGAGTACCTACAGAGTGCTCTCATTCAATATCTAAAATTTGTCATTTGTCATCCTGTATGTTTTTTTGGATATAAAACTATGACTTAATATTTCTTTGTCAACGTCAAGTTAAACTAGGTATCATATTTCTAAAGCGAGTTTATTAGTACTCAACTTTATTTAAATAATATTTCAATACAATATGAATCCGTTGCTCGCTAACCATCTATACCCTGGTTTTACCCGCGCAATTTCGAATCCCACGGAAATATCGCGATAAAAAGTAGCCTGTTTGCTATTGTAGACTCCGCACTATCACTATGCTACTATTTAACTGTTAAATCCACTATTTAATGCAAATCTGTTGCGCCGTTCTAACGTGATAAGGGAACAAACATCCAAATTTTCACATTTATAATATTAGAAAAATGTGTTTTGATGTTAAAGTGGCAACGCGATATATACATCCTTCTTCTCAAGTTTGTGTCTGTGAGTTTCGATATTCACATAAGAACTGATTTTTAAGTGGCGATTTGGTTAACGGACATAAGATTCTTTAATCCAAGACCACCACTTAGGCCGTCTTTCAATAAAAAAAAACTGTTCGTTTTCCTTATTAATTCATTTAATCCTTTTAAATTCATTATTAATATATGATAAACTTTGGCGTATATCATATCTTAATAATGAATTTAAAAGTACATCAACAAATATGAGCGGTAAAAATCACGAAGTGATATTTTCCAAGACGGTGGTTAATTCCATTTTTTTCCAGTTCCAGAATTTAAAATAAAGAAGGCAAGCTTTACGAGGCTTTTATCAGGTTTTATTTATGAGAGTTTCCTGTGTTAAGACTACCGGACATATGATATTAGTAGTTCCTTGTTTTAGATCTAATATATAAAATTCCCGTGTCACAGTTTTCGTTGCCATACTCCTCCGAAACGGCTTGACCGATTTTGATGAAATTTTTTGTGCTTATCCGGTATCTATGAGAATCGGCCATCTTTTTTTTTTTATTTATATGGCAAAACAACGTTTGCCGGGTCAGCTAGTATTTTTATAAATGGCTGTTGATTATTAAATGACAAGGTTGATAATTAATCTAAAGATTGAACGATAAATAGCTAAGATAACTTAATTTGGGTTCCTTTTATTTAAGTTTTCCCTTAGTATTCGAAATTACCCCACTCTCCCCTATTAGAAAGAAGCAGTTCTGTTTATTTAGTAATAGATTTGTTAACTATCAGTTTTACGCGGATTAGACAAATTAAGAACATAAAATGTCTCCACTTTAATATTAATGTAATATTGTAGTATTTATAGAAATTTATTAAGCATATTATTGAAGTGTAGAATTTAAATAATTTACTTTAATTCTTAACAAGCCGCTACATGCAGTTTTACTAGTGTAACTTCAGATCCCGTGGGAAGTTCTGAACAAAACATAATCTGCTTATAACTTTTCCCAAAAATATAGCTATCAAATGGAAACTGATTTTTCACCAAAACAAATCAGACCGGTATTTACAGAAATAAGAGCGTTAAACCAACCAAACAAACAAACTCTTCAGCTTTAGCATAGATTTACTTGAAATTATACATGTCTGTATTCTATCAAAGTTAAATTGAAGTATGTGACAAGGACCGATACGAAAGCTGTTAAAAGTTTATCAATCTCCGGAGTCAATGGTGACTTTTATTTAAACAATTAACTTATATTTTGTCATGTTAAAACTTTATACTAAAGTAATAAATCAAAGACACGTAAATTATTTTTAATTATAAGTATTAACATTATAAGTCAAAGTTATGTAGGCGTAATATGGTAAATCTTAACTTGTTTCATAAAACACAGAAATCTGGATTTTGGTTTTCATAGCAAAGCATACTTCTTAGATTCAAAGTAAAGTTTTTAATCTAAGATCATGAATTGAAATTCAATATCCAAATTAGCAAAAAATAAATAAAAAAGCATACATACGAGGGTGGATTGAAAAGTTCGCGGCCTAGTCAAGAAAACAGAATAAAGTACATACAAAAATATTTTTATTTTTCGACGTAATCTCCATTTAGCTCTATGCACTAATTCCATCTGCTTTCCAGAGCTTCCATACCTGTTTTAAAAAAAGATTCCTCGAGGTCATCAAAATACAGGTTAACAGCGGCTTCGACCTCTTCATTCGTTAAAAATTTCTGCCCACCAAGGTGTTTTTTCAGGTTTGGAAACAGATGAAAGTCCGAAGGTGCCAAATCAGGAGAATAAGCTGGATGTGGCAACAATTCGAAACCACTATCACGAATTTGAGCCATAGACTCGACAGACGTGTGGACTCGAACGTTGTCCTGGTGAAACAACACTTTCTTTCTCAGTAATCCTGGGCGTTTCTGTTTAATTTCTTCACGTAAACGGCGCAGAAGGGTGCTATAGTACGCAGAGTTTATTGTTTCGCCTTTTGGAAGGTAGTCCACCATAATGACACCCTTAGCATCCCAAAAAACCGATGCCATCACCTTGCCAGCCGACAGAATTGCCTTTGCTTTTTTCGGAGTTGGTTAACCTGATTTTTTCCATTGTTTGGATTGTTGTTTTGATTCTGGGGTATAGTGGTGAACCCAGGTTTCATCCATTGTCACAAATCTGCCAAGAAAACCTTGTGGATTAGCCTCGAAAATCTCCAAACAGTCGCGAGAAATCGTGAGTCGAATTCGCTTTTGCTCTACTGAAAGCAATCTGGGGACCCACCTAGCCGAAACCTTAGAAAAGCCGAGTTCATGGACAATGATGTTTTGCGTTCGTTCATATGAGATGCCTATAGTGTCTGCAATTTCTCTGATAGTCAATCTACGGTCTTTCAATATGAGATCACACACTTTATTGATGTTTTCTTCGGTCGTAGACGTCATTGGCCTGCCGGAGCGAGGGTCATCTTCGATGTTCTCTCATCCACGTTTAAATTCTGCAACCCATTTTTTCACAGTGGTATAAGACGGAGCAGATTCCCCTAATGTTGTTTGCATGTCATCATGGATCTCTTTTGGTGTTAATCTTTTTTTAAACAAATATTTAATCACAGCACGTTGTTCAAATTTCTCCATTAGTGAAAATTTGTTCTACACACGTATTTATATTGTTCGTAAAATTTTATTTAAACAAGATATCAAATTGAAAATTCGCGGGCTGACAATTGAATAATGACAGTTCAAAATGACGGCAGAAAAAATAACAAAAGTTTTTTTTTTAATGGCCAGGCCGCAAACTTTTCAACCAATGTAGTACATTTACATAACTTCACGCCTGTATTCCTTATGGGGTAGGCAAAACACCAGAGGTTATAGGACCATTTGATGTCACGTTTGACTTTAGAGGTATTAGAAAGATGGGAGAGAGGCTATTGCAGTGTCAAATGCCAATAATACCTCTGTCTCTTAACTGACTTTTACAGTATGCCCTGGGAAGAGAAGCAGCTGGTACATTCTATGTTTTTCTTTCCCAGTCCAGCATGGAAGCAAGTAAAAAAGCACTGTCTATAATATCAATTAAAATATGATGATTTATCACCTTAGTATTGTTAAGCTTGGCTAGGTTTTGTGAAAAAAGATTTAAATTGTACTGCTAAGTACATCTGGCGGTTTTTGGCCACGGAACTTCTTTTTATTTTGGCATCATTTATTGTTTACAAAATTAATTATTAACAAACAAACATATACAAGGGTGCCAATATCTTCTGAATTAACTCTGCTTTATTGTTAACTAGCTGCTGCCCGCGACGTCGTCTGCGTGAACGCTATGCAGCACCAAACGCACCTACGATTATAACACTGCTAGCGTGATAATATGTAGCCTATATGTTGACCCAACTTCTTAACTATCTTCATGCCAAATTTGAAGTAAATCCATGCAGTACTTTTTGAGTTTATCCCGGAAAGACAAACAGACAAAAATTCTAAAAACTATATTTTTTGTTTCTGTTTCGATTGTAGATCATACCCCAAGTATTCTTTTAAAAAAATATTCAATGTACAGTTTTGACTTTCCTACCATTTTATTATATGTATAGATTATAAAATACTTAAACGCCTGCCTTGGCCTAAATAGCGGAACTTTAAATAAAGTTTGGTAAGTGGATAGCATGCCTAATCAAATTGTCTCTCATCTGACTGTTTATCCTCAGCCTTACAGAATCCATTTTATTGAGAAAAAAATGAATATTCACAAATACAGCTAAAAGCGCAGTCCTTTGAATAAAGATCTTCATCTTCCGGATGTTACCATATCATATCCAGATGTTTACCTAAATTGATTGCAGTTTGTAGTTTTTTTTTTTGTTGCTTTAGTTTAAGTAAGGAATACATTTAGGTTGAATTAAGAAAATATATTAAAATAACTTTAATAATAAGGAATACTAGTTTAGGTTGAGTTAAGAATTAGGATGAGACGTCGTAGGATGAAGACGGCACAACCTCGAAAAGGTTGGGTGCGTACTGTGCGTGCGTGACCAAAGTGTACATTTTGAGAATGTCGAATAAAAATGCCAACGCTACATTTGGTCAAAAAGACGTTTATTTAATAACATGAAAGGTAGAGATTTTTTTTTTCAACCTCTGTCGTGTTTTACAAGGTGTTGGTATTATAAAAAAAGTTATTTAGAAAAAAGATTTTATAAAAAAAGTAGCAGAAAACAGAATCTCTAATTATCTCTTATCTCCCATTGTTCACTGACTTGGAATAGTCTCGATTCTCTTTTAAAAAGTATATTTTTATATGTTTTACACCAGTTAAGATCCATTGTCAAGGCTACTTTGTTTAATAAATCGCTAAACCTTGTCCTTTGAAACGTAAAATATTATCTATTTAATAAACGAAATACAAAACTATGAATATATTTAATTTATTATAAAGTTGACAAAATGAAATATAAAGAGATGTTGTCTTTTCAGGAGGAGCAGTGGGTGGCTCAGGCGTATCGGTGTCAACGCAGGTATGGAATAGATAAACACAATATTTGTAAGCACTCAAAGTCTTTTGATGGATTATATTTGATAGATCCTAATATCATGTCTCACTATTAGCTGAGTAGATCAAAGACAAACTCAGAAACAGAAAATTTAAGCATGTTCATAAATAAATAGTTATTTTAATGTTTTAGTTGTAATTTTACAAATAGTTTGTTAATATGTGATCACATTAAGTATTAAATTTTGTTGTAACATTTCGAATATATTGACGGGGAAATGAGGTGATTATTGTATTATAAATTTAATTTAAGTTCAAAATTGCATATACTACTGAGGCCTTTCCCCTGGGGAGCAAGATGCTCATTGAAACCTACTCATTATGTAGGCAAGAGACTCAGTGACATAATATGACCATGGGATAGAGGCTATAAATGACTGTACGAAAAGTATATTGTTGGAAGTTAATAATCATTTATTCTGCCCTTCATTAGCTACTGTAGGTATTCCACCAGTAACCTTTATGTTAAATAAATTGTCGTCACAACCGCAAGGCATGACTAAAATAATAAACTAAAACAACAGCGCTGTGCTCAGCGATGAGGTCGCCAACGAAATGTCAAACAGTTCGACGAATGTCAGTTCTTACTCACGCCTGCATCCCTTACGGGGTAAGCAGAATACCAGAGGTTATAAAAGCACCTGATGTCACGTTAAAAAATTTGGAGGCAGTAGAATGATGGAGAGAGACAGTGACAAGGGATCAGCCTATCGCCCACACGAAAAAACCTCAGATTATGCCTATGCCTTAAGTGACTTTTACAATATGCGCGGGTAGAGAAGCAGCTGGCACATCCTATGTTTTTCCTTTGCTCCCAGTCCAGCATGGAAGAGTTCTATCAACACCGTGATAAACGTGCGAAGAAACCGAAATAAATTATTATAAATTAAAGAAGGAACCTTGCTAGTGTGTTACTAAAGTAATCTATACTAATATATAAAGCTAAAGAGTTTGTTTTTTTGTTTGTTTGAACGCGCTAATCTCAGAAGCTGCAAGTGGGATTTGAAAATTCTTTTTGCATTTGATAGCCCAACTCTATAATCCTTAGTTTGAACGATTGTTTTATTTATAATCTAAACCCGCGTATGACCTCAATCTCACCTGATGGTAAGTGACGATTAGGAAAGTATCTGCCTCTTCATAAAATATTGAGGAAACAAATCAGCATCGGAGCAGCGATATTTGACGGTAGATTTTATATGAAGGATGACCGTAACGAGAGCTAAGCGCCGTCACTCAGATTAGTCGCCTTTTATGTAACGCTTATCCAGGGGTAGGAGGGATATTCTTAACTGAACATAAACAGTTTTATTTTATCAGTAGCAACAGGGTTAACCTCAATATTAAAAGAGCTTCTTGAATCCGCTCTTATATTCTGCAGTGAACTCGTATTAATAAAACCGCTAATTGTGCTTCATCGTGAATTTAAATTCAAAAATTGAGTGCCAGTTTAAAATACTATTCTGATTGGCCGTAATGTACTTAACTGCGCGGTTTTGTGGTAATCGCATCAATTCTCTAAAGTTGGATCGGACACGTAACGTGGTCCACAGTTATCTGTTATGATAGCTGATTATATGATTCGATAAATATTGAAGGTTTTAATCCATTTATCCATCCAAGTGCTATGAAAATTGAAAAATTATAAACATTGATTTTTAGTACTGTCATGGGTTATCACGAATCAACACTTAAAATAAAAGTCCCTCGTGACCACGAATATGGAAACATCGTTGAGTTAAATGTTAAGTTTAAGAATATTTTTTAAATTCCGAACGAGAATCATGAGCCTGATACTGTTAAAAATACACCAAAAAAAGACTAAAGAATATGTAAAAATTACCTTAATTAAAATATATATTAAAAATTATATATAACCTTAAATTTAGGTTATATATAATTTTTACATAATCTTTTTAACAAACATCAAATCACAAACTTTAAAAACACCCTGGCTACGAACCAAAATTGACTAAAGACACCAAAAAACCGAGTACAAATGTTGGATCAGTGATAAAAAAACGTTCTATTTAAATGTTACGGATCGTTAACAAAGCTCATTTCGTTTTTGTTCCAGTCTCTTTGTTTAATTGATTCTCCATCTTGTATTTTAAGCAATACCAACTTACTTGAACGGCAATCCTTAAGCTCACTAACTAAAAGCTTAGTCGTGTAACTTGAAGTTCTAGAACTATAATACAAAGTCTTTGATGGTCTAGAACTTTCTCACAGTTCTCTGTAATTTGAGACAAACTGTAGATGCGAACAGCTGAGACGTCTGCATTTGTGAT
Source organism: Stenoptilia bipunctidactyla (assembly GCA_944452665.1). Classification (NCBI taxonomy): domain Eukaryota; kingdom Metazoa; phylum Arthropoda; class Insecta; order Lepidoptera; family Pterophoridae; genus Stenoptilia; species Stenoptilia bipunctidactyla. The sequence goes on along the minus strand of OX101740.1, from coordinate 11,359,855 downwards.
TTCATTCAAGTTTCTGCTTGATCGAGTAAAGAATAGAATTTCTTGACCATTTTTTAACCTCATTTTCTGTGAAACTTCGTTAGCGAAGTTATTTCATCGAAGGAAAGTTTCGCTATAAATACGGTGGAGATCTATTCACAGAGATTTCTGAGAACTGATAATAAATGGGATAACATTTAAGTTCAGAAGAAATATTTATCTTATTAATTATTTGTTTATTACGAGGGTGAACCCTTTTTTCGAGTTAGGGGCTGTTGGTCATGATGTTGATTTTGTCATTGTTTTTAACTTTTATACAAAGAGTGTGTTTTGTCATTTAAAAAATAATTTGTAAATATTCTGGGGCCATTCGACATCGGTACATCGGCTCCTTAAATATTGTACAGTCAACAAACAAAATAAATTAAACAAATTACATACGTGATTTTTACAATTCTGCAACCAGGCAAAAAAAAATAACTTCTTTATATTCTCTATTATGAATAACATATATGTAACTAATACAGGATTAAAATTAAAATTCTATAAAATGTACAATTAAAAATCACAAAATGAATCACAGGCATGTTTTACACTGCTTATTAAAATTCTAGTTTACAACTCGCATATAAAATAAACATCTAATAAATGATTAAAAGCGCATGGACAACTTACTTCATCCTTTTCTTATCATGATCTGGTTTTTCTATCATATCGCATCCGCCCTCCTAAACGCAAATCCCGTACGCTTCTCCTACGTGACATTGACTTGGAGGCTGTAAAGAAAGATGCCGGTGTTATTAACTGGTCACCTGTTTTAGATAATTCTACCATTGACGATAAGGTTGATAACTTTAACCGTATTCTCTTGGATCTATACGATCGCCATGCACCTCTTAAGCGCATTAAAGTACGACACTGTCCTGCCCCTTGGCTTACCGATTCAATCAAAGAAACCATGGCCAGAAGGGATAAAGCCAAAAGACGTTATAAACGCTCTCCAACTGAGAATAACCTCGCCCATTTCAAATCTCTTCGTAATCACTGTAATCGTTTGTGTCGGGATGCTAAGAAACACCACTTTTATGACTCTCTAACTAACCACAGCCCTGCAAAAGTTTGGAAGTTCCTGAAACCCATCGGTATAGGTAAATCTTCTTCTATGTCCTCTAAAGACTTTGACTTGGGATCTTTAAACAATTATTTCTCCACACCTCCTTTAACGTTAAGCCCCAAGGACAAAGCAAAAACTCTCAACCAGCTGTCTCTATTGTCGTTTTCACATGAACCATTTTCCCTATCAGCCTGCACCTCCGATGAGGTGAAGAAATCCATCCTTTCTGTATCTTCTGCGGCTATAGGCAATGACAACCTGTGCTCCAAGATGATTACCTTAATTCTACCCTTACTGTTACCCATCATTACTCATATATTCAATTTTTCCATATCCACTTCAACGTTCCCTTCAGCTTGGAAACTCGCACACGTAATCCCTCTACCCAAAGTCTCCAACCCATCCTGTGTTTCCAATTTTCGTCCCATATCCATTCTACCATTCCTCTCTAAAGTTTTGGAGCACATCATTCACAAGCAACTGTCGAACTTTTTATTTGCAAACCACATTTTGAGCAATTTTCAGTCCGGGTTCCGCCCAGGCCACAGTACTGTTTCTGCACTAATCAATGTTACTGATGACATTCGTTGGGCCATGGAGAACAAGTCACTTACAGTACTGATTCTTCTAGATTTTAGTAATGCATTTAAGTCAGTAGATTTTGACATCCTTCTTGGTATTCTGAAATCCATTAATATATCCACTTCTGCATTGGGCTGGTTTGATTCCTATGTTCGGGGCCGATCGCAGCGTGTCCGCCAAGATGAGAATTACTCTGATTGGTGCGATCTCGCAGCCGGAGTGTCTCAGGGTGGTGTTCTCTCTCCTTTGCTCTTCTCCATTTTTATAAATTCTGTGACGAGAGTCATTTCCTCCAACCTTCACCTGTACGCAGACGATTTGCAGATTTACCGACATTTCCCAATTGCCGATGCCAACTCCAACATCACTTTAATAAATGAAGATCTTAGTCGCATCAGTGATTTGGCGAAATCTTTCGGCTTACTTGTTAATCCTAATAAGTCTCAAGCCATGGTCATTGGTAGTCGAAATATGCGCAGATGCCTTAATATCTCGGCCTTACCTCCTATATTACTGAACGGTATTCCGATTGCTCTCACCGACAAAGCTAAAAATTTAGGGGTTATTTTTGACTCTCACCTCACCTGGAACGCTTACGTTAGTGAAATTAGTCGGAAAGTTCATTTCTCGTTCCACTCTCTAAAAAGCCTCCAAAGTTTTTTGCCTTTTAAAACTAAGATCTCCTTATCCCTAACCATCCTTCAACCTATTATTGACCATGCTGACGCTTGCTGCTTGGATGTCACCGAGGAGCTATTAAACAAACTGGAACGCTTGCAAAATCTTTGTATTCGCTTTGTTTTCAATCTTAAAAAATATGATCATGTATCCCACTATCGCAAAATTCTCCGGTGGCTCCCAATCCGTTTTCGTAGGAACACTCGAATACTTTGTCTCCTGTTTAATGTCCACAATAGCCCAAACTCTCCTGTTTATTTGCGTGATCATTTTTCATTCGCTCATCCAAATGATACGATTCGTAGACCGTGTAAGCGTGGTTTACTAGACATGCCTGTCCATAAGACCGATTTCGCTTCTTATTCTTTTTCTGTCCACTCAATCCGACTATGGAATTCATTGCCTCACGAAATCCGAACTTTCCGACTGCTGGAAGAGATTCCGCTAGGAATAAGCAGTACCTTTGTACCATTTAATTATATTTCTGTTTTCTATTATTATTTGTAGTGTGTACATAAAAAGTTAAATAAATAAGTAAATAAAAAAATAAATATCACAGGCATATCTATCCATAAAAACGTCCTATAAAGACTGAAGATCAAATAATTGTACACATTTTAAAATATTTAACAGAATGACTATAAACTTGAGTCTTGATTAAAAATCACAGCTATTCAATCACAACTACAAAAAGGCAAATCACCGATCATATAATTTTATAGTAACTAGGCTAAATCTAAACTAAGGTACTGAGTATTTAATAAATGATGACCTTAAATTTTAATTAAGTGTAAATCAGAGATCTCTTCCTAAATTCGCTGTCCGTTCTCTATCTAATTCTATAGACTGTCGTTTTCTTGTAGTTATGTGTATGCCACAATTAAGTTGCACTTCTCTTTCTTAGAAAATAATAGAGAGACTAGAAAGGGATACATGGTAGTATCCTTTTGTTTTGTCAATGAAACTATGCTTTCCTCGCTGTGTCCAAGTAACATGTGTATGCGCAACCATACTGGGACCTATACAACAAATATGGAGAGTCAATCGAGAAAATCATATTTAGGTTTGTAATAGATTCATCCATCTTTTGAGAATAAAACTGCATTGCTGACTGTACTTTAAGCAAATAAGGCCCCTAAAAATAATAAATTTTAAATAGAAATGACGAAACTCTACTAGATTTTCATAATAAACAAACGACACCATGACCAACAGCCCCTAACCCGTTTTTTCAGAAGTATAAGAAACTGAAAAACTTCTGTGTCTTTTAAATGATGCTAACCAAACGCTTTATGATATCACAATAAAGATATGATTTAATGTATACATTACGGGATTCTTACCTCGATTTTCGATTTTATTTTCGCACGTCCGATATTTCGATGCTGTTACAAACACCATGATCAAGGACTGGCAGATGTAGGTAGGTGGCGATGACAGTTAGAGGCAGATAACATCGCCACCTACCTACATCTGCCAGTCCGCGATTATGGTGCTTGTAACAGCATCGAAATATCGGACGTGCGAAAATAAAATCGAAAATCGTGGTAAGAATCCCGTAATGTATACATTAAATCATAGTGAAAATAGCCGCGATAGTTTAAAATAATTATCACAATAAAGATATTTTCATTTCATATCTTTAGAATTTATACATACATAGAATTTATAACATTTCACTTTTATTTGCTTTATCATGTTTATATAAGATTAATAATAAGAGCTTTTAGTCAAAAACTTCTAGTGCCTCTTTCTGTATTTGAGTCATCTCTTTACACATCTTTGACAGATCCGTCACTTACCATCAATTGAAATTCAGATCAAACGCCGGTTATAAAAAAGTCTTATATCAAAAAAAGTAGATAAGCTCAATCCCTATTCAAGCCAAACGTGTAGGTTGAGTTGTGTTCCGATCAAAGGAAAGGAACATCAAGTACAGACACAAGAAGAAATGTAATCTGGATTGACGCCTTGGTTCTATAACATTAGATATTTACAAACTGACAGTTTGTAATAATCGCTAATATAATATATACAGGGTGACTGGTACCAAACCCGCCATAGCAAATTAGCATATAGAGGAGGTCATTTGCTAATTATTGGACCTTACTTTCCCTAACTAAAGTTTTATACTTTAGGAGATATGTCAATTTTTATACATTATTGAGATTTTTCCAAAATTTGACCTTAAAGCATTCGTAACTTTATTTTTCGTCATTAGTTTAGAGTTTTTTTATTATTTCTTGGTAGTCATTAACATTTGTGAATAAAATACGTCGGAACTTCCCTCAAACTAGGGTTAAAAAATAAGACGCTTATGCTTTTAAAAAAAATCAATAAAGAAAAATTACTTTGCGATCAAATTCAACCGGAAATAATAAAAAAACTACGGCGTTTTAATAATTTATTCTACTCTAAATTAGTTCTCTAGTTCGTCACCTTACCAACGGTACTAAATTTGCAACGGAAAGTTTGATTCGCTAAACATCGGTAGGATTTTCAGGTCAACCAGTCATTTTGATCAAAAATAGTGAAGGTCCCAACGACAGGATAAAGCTAATTTAGCAAAGTAGTTTTTGCAAATTTATGAGTAGATATTAGATAATAGAAATTGAGTGCTTAGTGTACTTAATTTTTTTTTTTACTTTTACCATGTAAAGCAAGAAATCAGGAAAAGATATCGAGCATCAAAAGAAAAATTTAAATAGAGTTGAAACTAAAAATTCTGCTCGAATTGCTGCCCGCAATTTCTGATACATGCCCGATATCTTTTCCTAATTTCTGTGGTGGTAAGACTGAGCCTAATTTCTTCTTTCATAACAGAAAACGCATTATTAATTTTTTGAATTAACTCATCTTTTGTAGTTACTTCTTCATTGTAGACCAACTCTTTTCATTTGCAATGACAGTTTCAATGACTTTTAGACGTCAAATGAAAAAGATGAGGTCGGACCCATCTCTATGACATTTAAGTTGTTGTCATATATGCTTTTCCTTTCCGTTTCGTGTGCTTTCACAAATAGTTGAGTAGACACAGGTATAAATAAATAAGACATTTCGTTTTAAAATGCCGGGATACACAAGGGAAGAATACGCCGACATGCTGCTGGCGTATGGTGCTGCACACAGTAACGCCCGCAAAGCGCGGCGAATTTACCAGGAGCGATATCCAAATAGACGCTTACCTGACCGTGACACATTTCCTACCACATATCGTCGGTTTAGAGAAACGGGTAACTTGAACGTCAGGGTACCCCAAGCAGCTGTGCGACAATTACCTGTTGAAATTGATCAGCAGATTTTGGCAGCTTTTGAAGAAGATCCCACGACTAGCACCAGAGTGGTAGCTGCCGCTTTGGGCGTCAGCCAGTGGAAAGTCTGGTCAGTGATGCATGGGGACCATCAACACCCGTATCATTACACGCCAGTTCAAGGTAATTTTGAGTTTATTTATGTACCTACTTACACTAAAGCGACCAGTGTTATCTTTAGAATTAAAGAAATTATTAATATTACGACGAGCTTCGATGTAACATAATCCAAATCAAATTTTGTCTTTAGAATAACATTTACGTAAATAATTAACAAATGGAGTGTTGGCAGGGCTGGAAAATGGCGACTACGAAAGGAGGTTGAATTTCTGTCGCCTCGTTCTTCACACCGATGTCGACGACCCAACATTTCTGGAGCGTATCCTTTGGACCGACGAGTCACAGTTCACCCGAGAAGGCATCACCAATTTCCACAATCTGCACCACTGGTCCCATGATAACCCCATAAAAAGAGGGTTACATCGGTCCAGCGGAAATTTTCTGTTAATGTGTGGGCCTGCGTTATTGGTCGTAATATCTTTGGACCCTATTTCCTACCAGACATTTTAAATGGGGGAAATTATTTAGAATTTTTAAGGGACGTCTTGCCTGATCTGCTGTTGGATGGAATAACCGACGACACGCCCATTGTGTTTCAACACGATGGGTGCCCGGCGCATTTCAGGCTGGACGTCCGAGAACTTTTAAATAGTTCATTCCCCGATTCATGGATCGGTAGAGGTGGGCCAATTGAATGGCCAGCTCGGTCGCCAGACTTGACACCTCTCGATTTCTACGTTTGGGGCCGGGCCAAAGAGTTGGTCTACAATGAAGAAGTAACCACAAAAGATGAGTTAATTCAAAAAATTAATAATGCATTTTCTGTTATGAAACAAGAAATTAGACTCAGTCTTACCACCACGGAAATTAGGAAAAGATATCGGGCATGTATCAGAAATCGCGGGCAGCAATTCGAGCAGAATTTTTAGTTTTAACTCTATTTAAATTTTTCTTTTGATGCTCGATATCTTTTCCTGATTTCTTGCTTTACATGGTAAAAGTAAAAAAAAAAATTAAGTACACTAAGCACTCAATTTCTATTATCTAATACCTACTCATAAATTTGCAAAAACTACTTTGCTAAATTAGCTTTATCCTGTCGTTGGGACCTTCACTATTTTTGATCAAAATGACTGGTTGACCTGAAAATCCTACCGATGTTTAGCGAATCAAACTTTCCGTTGCAAATTTAGTACCGTTGGTAAGGTGACAAACTAGAGAACTAATTTAGAGTAGAATAAATTATTAAAACGCCGTAGTTTTTTTATTATTTCCGGTTGAATTTGATCGCAAAGTAATTTTTCTTTATTGATTTTTTTTAAAAGCATAAGCGTCTTATTTTTTAACCCTAGTTTGAGGGAAGTTCCGACGTATTTTATTCACAAATGTTAATGACTACCAAGAAATAATAAAAAAACTCTAAACTAATGACGAAAAATAAAGTTACGAATGCTTTAAGGTCAAATTTTGGAAAAATCTCAATAATGTATAAAAATTGACATATCTCCTAAAGTATAAAACTTTAGTTAGGGAAAGTAAGGTCCAATAATTAGCAAATGACCTCCTCTATATGCTAATTTGCTATGGCGGGTTTGGTACCAGTCACCCTGTATAGAGTTGTTTTTTAACCACCAGTATAATATGATATAAAAGTACCTTATAAAGTAAAGAATATGAAGATATTTATTTTAGTTACAAATTAAGTTATGGCACCACAAATTCTTGTTCAAATAGTCGCTGTTGATGAACACAGCTACTACGACGCGGCATTTCATTGATAATACTACGACGTAGTACTACAAGATGTTTTGTAGTAGCGCGTAGTCGTCTTTATTTTAATGGCATTCACTCACAATGGTGGGCGATCATGCTTTGCTTAATATGTTAGCGAATATATTAGTTTCCTGGTAAAAAAAAATCGTATTTTTTTTGCAAAGATTATAACTGTAAAGAAAAAAACACCCCTAACAATCACACTAACTACATCACCCCAAAGTAAGCATAGCTTGTGTTATGGGATACCATGTAGTGAACTAGGGGGGAAACTACAATAAATATACATAAATAGAAAACACCTACACACGGAACATTTTTTTTCTTGTCGCGTGCGGGAATCCAACCCGCAACCACTAGCGTTTGAGGCAGTAAGGTTTACCCCATCGCCAAAGTGGTCGTCTCTATGATACTTATTGTGTAAAAAAAAATTTTGCCAGTGGTGACAAAACAACCCTGTATAATATGCATATAAAGGGCCTCAGGTGTTTCTTGCTCTGTTATTAATGGATAAAAAATGTATTTTCGATCCACTGATTGTGGTTCACATAGCACAAACTCTACTTTATATATTTTTATAATCTATCATGGTTTTCAGTTTAGATAGGATATTCATCAAGTTTTTTTTGTAATTAGTTACTTAATATACACCAGATTATTATATTACTATCTGGATCCTATGCTCGTTCATATATATATTATATTTTTAAATAAACATACTGAAAAGCACTTTGTAGGATGAATTCAAGTGTAAGTAAACACAGGCATAACTTCTTCATGTTTGTACATCATTGAACGTGGACTGCATAAACTGTTCAACAATTACTCGATCCCAAGCTAAGTAAATACTTAATGCTCGTTTAGCTCATGAATATCAAATAGGTAATGAGAGTAAGATACTTTGACACGTCGTTGTTGATATTTAATTTAGTTTAACCGTTCAAACGACTGGACTTTTTGCTCGCTGCATATTGGGTCTTGGCTTTATTAGATGTTTTGAGTTAGAAATTACGAACAATCACTGAACACTCGGTATACAAGATCAGTCGAAGAAAAACAATTTCGGGCATCAATATATGACAATAAAAGCACCAAAATAGAGACTTCAAATTAACGACAATCTGGTAATCCAGCTTGTTCAAGGTTCACCCACAAAAACTGGCGTTTTTAATGTGTCTTTTAAAGACCTTTTCATAATCTTAACAGGCCATTTTGCTTCAAAAGTGGTCCACGAAATATGTTATTCTTGAACGATGAGGTAAATGAACAAGTATACAATTCTTTGTTTTATTAGATAATGTAAAAGACAGCTAATCTAATTGGCCTGCATATGATTGCTTCACGCTTGTGTGCTTTACCTTTAAAAATAGCCTACCAATAGAAAAACTCCGGTTATAATGGAGGGTAAATTAATAATCATTTCCGTTCTACACACTATTTTAAATATCTTAAAGTTTTAATGTCTTAAAGATTTTTACTTACATTTTTTTTTTACATAAGAGGCCCTATATCGCATTCGTCCTTCATGAATCCTTTCCTGATGCAGCATTGGAGACCACTGAACAAGCTCTAGAAAAACTAACAGATGATGATGTCCATTATAACGAGTAATTCCCTACTCGGTTACTGAATAAGGTTTTTCAAGAATGCTATGGTTTTTTTATTTTCAGCGTTCATCATTATATTTTTTAAGACATTTCCATTTTTATTTGAACTCATTTTCCGTGAGCTGAAGAGCCTTTTCAAAACGAAAATCGAATAGACGGTATTTTTATTTACGATAAATAAGCGTCAATTTTGCACTGATTTGGAGAATTTTATTGGAAGAAAAAATATGACTATAATATCAAATAAATTTTCCTTTCAAACTTGCTTAAGGCAATAGAAATACTGTACCAAGTTTAGTTCGAAGTTTTTGAATGTGAATTATGTAAAGTTCTTTTAAGAAATAAAGTTCGAACGTACTTAAAATTCAATAAAATATTATGTAGATGTACCTTCTCTATATAAACTTTTCGCTAGCTTGTCTTATAGAAGATACGACAAGGATATTCTAATAGTTTCAATATCTAAGTTTCAAACTACCGATTTCTCAATATCTATATAATTTAATATCCCTCCGTTTACAGAGAACAATGTACTTCCTCAACTCCGAAGCGAGCAATTATTGAAGAGCTTCTGTAGTCCGCTCTTATCAATTTCCGAATTGATACCGACAAACAATCCACTCAGACGTATTGAAAGCTTTGACGGTATTGAAAAAATATCCGGAGATTCTTGCGGTTACAATTGGAGCACCTAACAATAAATAAAAGTTAGTAGAATTAGAATTTCTATTGAATTCGTTGAGAACTTTTGTATTGAAGATAATATTTACATCGAAACTTTGTTATATTTAATGTTTTTTATTTTAATACTAACTGAAACACAGTCTAAGCAAACTTCTATGACTTGATAACAAATAGTTGTGTTTATGACACAAATACTAATATCCTGCCATGAGTATATTGCTAGTTCAGGCTTGTTTGATCGCGCTGAGGCACAAAGCCCGAGGATTATGGAATATAAGGCCGTATTAATATTATCATTTGGAAAAAAATCTGAGACCTCTAGGCTAAAAGCTTGGTATAATGGAAAGCCCTTTTTTCTTATCAGGTGGACTGTCAAAAATAAGCTAATTTTTATGAGCTTTAAAATGTAACTTTTTATGCAATTTAAAAAACACGTAAGCGGTAAAAGTTATATATTTAATCTGAATATTTTGGATTCGCTGTACGCAGTTTAGTACATTATTAACAAGTCTCAATAAACATAGTGTATTTCCATGGTTTCATAGACTTGATTTTTGATATTTATATTTAATCAAAGCACTTAGATTATATTTCAGTTAGTTTTGTTATTTCATCTATGTATTAAGTATTTTTTAAATATGAACTTATTTAAAGACTTTTTCATGTCGGGAACGGGAATCTCTACCACGTTTTCTTTAGATGCATTTAAAAATAAAAATATTGTATAATACAAAATTTTTTTTCATGATATTATGAATCAGCAATGAATTAAGAATTCTAATCGCACATTCTTTTTGAATAAATATTAGTTTCATTTCAATTCACAGTGACGCAAAAAATAGTTCTTTGATATTATATCAGATTAAATTTCATATCAGATTACTTCGGATTACATTTATATTAAAATTAAATCCTACCGTATATTTTCGCTACTACAAAAAGATCAATATGAAAAGGCCTTATATTACCAAAAATAGATCATAATACGGAAAAGAGGAAAATGGTGGATTTTATTAACGATAGAGTTTCGCATTTACTTAATGCGTAGTCTGTGAGCGTTATTTGAAAAAAAAATACTATATTTGCGTATGTGTCCTGTCAATTTTTCAACAGTTCAAATTCTATGTTTATTACCGAGTTACTATTAACTAACAGTTAAATATTCATTCGCTCGCCTAGCCTTCCTAACCGAATCTTGTTCCTTGCCAGATTCTTACTTTATGTAAGTTATAACCGCGACGCTGCAGTCAAATATCTAATATTCATTGCATGCGACACTCCCTATAATACCTTGACTTCCGTTATCATCACGTTACATGAACTTCTTAATATCACTAACTTATCCTTAGCTCCGTGGTATACAATATTTAATAAACGTACCTACGATTTATCGCTCCATACGAATGAGCTCAAATGGAGTGTGAAAATCAAAGGCATCGTCTTTCTACTGATTCTCAGTGAGATGTTCCTTTGTTTAATTATTTGGTATATCACGTAATTCAAGATTAAGTCCTTGGATTTCAAGTTAGTAAATAGAGAGCTGTGAAATATAAACCTTTCCCGTAATGTTTATTTTTATAAGTGAAAAAAGACGTGTGTATTTGTGAGTCATAGCTTAAAATGTATCAAGTCAAAAGTAAGAAACTAAAATGTTACATAATATAATTTATAATTTCTCTTACATGCATTTTTTTTCTTTGCGTAGTAATAACTTCATGAAAATACATTTTCCTCCTTTCTAAGAACATCTTTTATATTCATCTGAGCATATTCATAAAGAAAGATTTATCATTTCAAATGTGCCTTAATAAAAATTTTCCTTAGAAAACCTATGTTTGAAGTTCTGAATATCTTTAAGTTCTCTTTCAATATATTGTTAGAAAATAGAGTCCTTTTTTAATTGATTGAATCAGGCGTTACTTTGCGGAAATCCATGACAACTATTTTAACAAAGTTACCTTGTTAATTCCGCGACTTGTACTTGCACTAGTGATGCAGGTACAAGTCGCGAAATCCTGCATCACTAGTGCAAGTACAAGTTACGGAATTAGAAAGGTAACTTTTTTAAAATAGAGTCATCTTGTTTACGTAAAATTCAAAAGTATTTTTGTACTTAAAATAAGATCTAAGGGTTCGTTAACAAACTTTTAGTGATAAGATTACAAGCCTTTTGTAAAGATTTAATTTCTTATTAGCTAAAACTAATATTTAAAACATACTTTGACCAGTAATTTTGGAGCAGATTACACTGCTGAATCTCAGCAGCACTGTCTGTTTTAAGTTTTATGAAAATGTGATGTGTGCAAAACGTGTGCTGAGATATTTGAAGAAAACTATAAATCATTCATTCTATTTTTCACTTCTCTCACTCTGTATAAGTTACTCGCACGATCAGAAAATATATTTTCCCATGTAAACTTGTGTTCGTTATTAGTAAGCATCTTCTGTTCTAGTGTATGCAATTGTTTCATTCGGGGAGTGGCGTTTGAAGAAAACGCCTTTATGATCATTCATATAAGAAGATCAAGATACGAAAAAAGTCGCGTCATTTAGTAATACATCTAGTTATTACAACAATTACAATAAAAGTATAAAACAAAACTCTCATTTTCTTTCATCTGGAAATTCCTAATATAAAATTTGTAAATTAATTAAATCAGTTTAACAATAGGTTAAGTTTTAACAAGCTTAGCTTTTGTGGGACAACTTCTGAAGATAAATAATAATTTTAAGCAACCAATGTAAATTAAAATATCCTTTGATAAACGCCACGGGTTGGCACTAAATCTTAATCAATCTTTGTAAGCGGACAAAGGGCTTATAGGAGGTGACAAAAGGTAACTTAATTGCGAAATCTTGTACTTAATTAATACTCAATCTTTGAGGTTTCATTTAAGAATGTTTCTAGAAAGCAGTTTTCCTTTAATATGTACTTTTATTAAATAAATAGGTAAAGTTTCTGTAAATTAAATATGTGGACTAGTATTTTTCTGGCAAGTTATGTTATGATCGCGACCCATAAGTTTTATTGTATATAAAGTATCAAAACCCAGCAAAATTGTACATTTAATATGGCAAATATTGAATGTTTTTGTGTAAAAAAGGGCTGTATTAAGCTTAGGTTCATCAATTTAGTGAATTGTATTTTCCGTTTTAAATATAATAATTTTTATAACACTAAATTTAATGAGTTTACGGGATTCTCACTAAATCGAAAATCATGGTGATAATCTCAGAAGGACATTTAATTACAGGGTGACTGTCACATGACCTGCCATAGGTACAAAGCGCGTGGATGGTATCTTTTGCAAGTATTTAAAGCCTACTTTCTATGGGTTGAGTGTTATAGTTTTAGAAACAGGCATAATTTTGAATTTATTTGAAAATTTTCCAAAATTTTGCCTTTAGACTCACTTAAATTTTTTCTCATTTTAATTTTTACATAAATGTTTTTTGATGAGCAAGTTATACGTGCCTGTGTTTAAGTTAAATCGGTTTTTTAACTTAGAAAAAAATTATTGCCTTTGGAAAATCACACAAGGGAAAAACAAAATGTCGAACACCAAATTTCAATACCTAAAAAAGCATGGCAGAGTTTTGTACTCTGCCATGGTCGTATGCCACCTTTTATAGCAAAACAGATTCATTTTAACAATAAAATAAAATCAAAATGGCAGACGACTCTAAACATATATATCTCTATCAATATGACGTAATACATAAATATTTCAGCGGAGACTATTACTTGTTTCGTACTCTTTAGAGCGTGTTTTTATTAGTCAGGTTTTATTTTTTGAACTTATTTTTTTTAAATGTCTGTTTTGGATGGCAAATTGTCCGTTCAATATAGAAACTCGTAACCAACTGAATAAAAATAATTACTATTAACAATCTAGATTTTTCTTTAGATCAGCTTTCCAAAAATACCAAATTTAAAACAAAAATTTTTTCGTTTTAATGCTTAAAGTCTCTTGAGTGAATAACGAGACTCGGTTACGAAATGTTATTTTGCCCATTACAAATAAAAGGTATAATTATGTTAAGATTAAGAAATAGGCTGTTATGTTTTGTCTTTTTTACGCTTAGGTAAACCCTATGCTCCTGTTCTAGTATTATTTATTTTGGCATATTAGGACACATGATTTTGTTAAAAAACCTTTAATTAGTCTCATTTGACCCCTAAACCTTAGATATTGCTGCAAAAACTCACAAAATATGCTCGTCGATGTCAACAGATATTTGACTAGGTACTGCTAGTTCGAGGTTCCCTGTTGTTAAAACTTCCTGTTTCTCTCACTGAGTTTAACTAGATGTAACAGGGTTAGGCGAGAGTAAATTTGCGAATCGCTCCTGATAAAGGCGCCTTGTTTCACGAGCGTCACAATTAGCAGCGCCGTTACAATAAGGGTACGTTTAAGCACAGGCTGTGCAACGTGACGGGTTTTCCTTACGTCGCCTTCTTTACTCAAAACTAGCGGATGGTTACAACATAGTAAAGCCGGTGATGTAGTAAAAAGGCACGACGCGGCGCCTGTGCTTAAACGAATATCCACGGAGTCTTCGTTGGTACAGTAAGGCATTTTAAAAATGTAAACATAAGAAACTTTAACAAAAGCAGTCGGCAAAACTTTATAGGAACAGTAACAAAAGTTAACACTAAATTACACAGCACATATCAGTCAGCAGTTCAACGATAACAAAGTATCTGATGGCGAGAGAAAACAGAACACGTCAGCATGGTTTAGAGGTCTAATAAGACTTATTAAAGGTTTTTTAACAACACCATGAGTCCTAATATGCTAAAATGAATAATCCTAGAATAGGAGCATAGGGTTTTAGCGTAAAAAAGAGAAAATATAACAGCCTATTTCTTAACCTTTACATAAATGTACCTTTTCTGTGTAACGGGCAATATAACATTTGGAAAACGAGTCTCGATATTCACTTAAGAGACTTTACCATTAAAATGGAATATGTTTTTGTTTTAAATTTAGTTTTTTGGAAAGTTTATAAACTAAAAAAGTTTTTTAAAGTCAAATAAATTTACAAAACGCTGCCAGCTTTTTTTAAATGCGTTGAAATTTTGTTGTTTGAGACTTTTTTTCCCTTTAGTGATTTTCCAAAGACAATATCTTTTTTCTGAGAATTTATTTCCGGCGAAAACCGATGTAAAATAAACACAAGCACGTATAAGCTACTCATCAAGAAAAAAATATTTAAAAATTAAGATTAGAAAATAAATTAAAGCGTGTCTAAAGGCAAAAATTTGGAAAATTTTCAAAAAAGTACAAATTTGTGCCTATCTCTATAAGACTTAACACTTAGAAAGTAGGCTTTATATACTTGCAAATGATCCCATCTACTTGCTCTGCTCCTATGGTGGGTCATGTATGTACCATCGCGGCCACTGCCGCCTGATTACTTAAGAAAAATGTCGCATAAATTGCTGCAGTGCTGAACTGTTTTACTATCTATTCTATTTTTTGAGTGCAAGCAAAAATGAACTTAGTGGTGGTCAGGCGGAAGTGTCTTTGATAGTACCGGTCAACCTGTATAATGTAATTTTACCGTTTTCTGAATTTATTAAAAACTAGTGAATACTTGTAGCTTTACTTCCATGCTTAAATCTACTTTTCTACGAAAGATTGAACAAGTATTTATAAAACAATGCTTCGTGTTTTTATTTCCTCCCCATTTATGAGACTTTTATGGCTTAGTAAAGTCCTTACAAGCATCATTTGAAACTCAGATAGAACCATGTGATATACTCATACAGATGGACCCAGCTGCTTGACGCCTTTACCCTTATGAATTCTTAATAGTTATCGCCTTTATAGAAGTTGCTGGAAAACTAAGTTCAGCTAATCTCAAAGGGACGGTTCTAATATGAGGTATGCATTTTTAGCTCGCACCGGTCACAGACTGTTTCATTTTTCACATGGATTTTTTTATAAGCTGAAAGTCCGAAGTCATATGTATAGAATATTAGCTTTTAAAGTAAACGCCTTCCATGCTGGACTGGGAACAAAGGAAAAACATAGAATGTGTATAAGTCAGTTAAGGGACAGAGGTTCTATTAGAGGTTTTTTGTCGGCGATAGGCTGACCCGCTGTCTCTGCAATAGCCTCTCTCCACCATTATAATGCCTCCAAATTTGTCGAACGTGACATCAGATGGTTTTATAACCTCTGGTGTTCTGCCTACCCCATAAGGGATACAGGTGTGAAGCTGTATAAATGTATAAAGAAAAAAAAAAGAATAAAGAAAAAAAATACGAATAGCCGGCGTTATCCCTGTTGAGCGATCTCTACTAGGCAACCAAACAGGATTTAGCTTATAAGTCTATGTAAGCCAATGCTCATTGACTAAATACGTAAGTATCTTATATAATAAAGTGATTTATTTATGTTCTGTAATCTGTTACGCTTATAGTTAGGAGTTAATAATGCTTTTTAATGTATGGAATAAAGAGGACTTATTGCTTGTCCATGCCTTAAGCTACCACTACTATTAATTATATTATACTTACTACTACTCGTATTACTATACTTTGCAAATATATATGGAGCTAAATCCGATAAAATACAAAGCGCATTCCTGCAAACTAATCTGATTTGGCTCACCTGCATATTTCCGACAAACGCCACAGTTGATCTGTACACCGATATTTTTGTTTGACATGAGTTAATTCAATTCTAATGTCATTGGATCTAAGAATATAAAATCAAACTGTAAAACATAGTGGAGAGTTTTAAAAAGACAAATAAAATAAACAGTTTTAAAAATACCTATATACAAGGTGTTGCTTTTGATTTCCCATAACTCTAGGATATTAATGGGACCATGTAATAGAATCAAATAATATATGATTTTTTTTTGTTTTTATTTTTCATACAAAATAATTCAATTAAGCCAAAACATCTTATGTAAAACACCTTTATGCGATGTATGATAACGTGGTATTTTCTATCCCTTTTTTACCGCTATGCACAGGTACAGTTCGTAAAGTTTTAAGTTGTACATGCAACGTTCCTCAACGTTCAAAATGTTTTTGTTGTTTATTGTATGGCTTCATTGACACGCATCTATTGAATGAATATATTAAAGAGATTATACAAGGGTGCTAATTTATGAACTCATTATATTAAGATTGATGATATCTTGGAAAGCATGCACTTTTGAATCACATATTCTTTGGCAAAAATATTATTTTTTACTAAGGAACAAAACCTCTAAAAAACGGATCTTGGAAATGACCACATATGTATACTCTTTAAAGTTCCTATTTGTATACTTATATATATTTCTTAATATTGTCAAACGTAGGTTAAGTAGGTATCCTAATATTTAGTAAAAAAGAGGTCGATATACAGAGTTAATTTCAATTAGCGCATGACCTCTTGCGGGCAGCGATCCCAACAACATTAACATACATAACTTCATGCCTGTATCCCTTATGGGGTAGGCAGAACACCAGAGGTTAAAAGACCATCTGATGTCACGTTCTTCAATCAAATCTTGATCAATAACACAAAAAAAAGACGTGTGGCACTCGGACACTGCCGCGGTAAAGCTATTGCATAGCATTTTTATCAACTTATGCAATTATATGTTATTGCAATTATTGCAATTATAATTATTTATTTATTTTGTTAATGCAGTAATGTTTGATCTAATATGAAGTTCCACAAGTTCCTAGTAGATGGCACTGATTGGTTATTAAAGCCCGCATGTAAAGTTATGAAATCAAAGTATCACCGCTGTGCCGGTCGGAGTGGGGGTGTTAGGTTTTTATCGTTACGGAATTTCTGGATTTGGTCCCCACGCTCAAGGCCCGCGATAGAAGCTATGCAAAAGCTTAAAAAAAAAATTTTTGCTCCCTCTGTCATTTATTACTCTGTATTTTGTAAGTCAACCCGCAACCCCGCCGCGCCCCGCTGCATGTGGCGGGAGCGGAATGCAAGGTGCGGGGCATCAGTGTAAATAGAGTTACGCCAGTATAGAGACATTTAATATTTTTTGAATAGGAGAACTTAAGTTTTTAAAATATTAATTTAAAAAAGTCATAGAACAAATGTTGTTGGGAAACAGGAAACGGATAGATGTGGAGAGGCTGGCTGCGCTAATAAAAATTAACACTGTGTAAGATAGGATTTTTAACTCATATCTACAATATTTTTATACAATTTTTTGTGGGTAGTGTAAGAGATTACAAAATAAAACCAACTTTTTAGCTTCATAAGATTTTATTTCAGATATTTTTATAAAAAAAAATACCTTTAGCAATAGGTAGTGATCTTTGAATAAATAAAATTAATCAGCATGTTTTATACCAACAGGCGGATATAGTAAACTCGGCGAAGGGTTACGAATCAGAGGATGAAAACGCGGGCAGGAAACGTCAGCGGGTCACCGACGACCGACCGGCGAGCAGGACTAATATGTACTCCAAGCAGGTACGTAATAATTACAAATATGCAGCGTTAAAAACTGTCCTTACCCAATTTTCCTTAACAAAAGTTCTTGGTGCATAACCTACCGCCAAACAAAGCTTCATACAAAGTTCAGGATTTGCCAGGCATGCGACCAACCTTCATGTAACACCTGTAGCCACATGTTACCACTCTACCGGTATTGCAGCAATGCTTTGTGAAAAGTCAGTTAACTCCTAAGCCTGTTTGCTTCCATCATAGACCTCTTCACTTGCCATCAGGTAAGATTGCGGTCAAACGAAGACTCAGTCACCAATGAAAAAAAGTCATCTATTTATGTACCTACTAAACTAGAAACATTTACACGATTGGTGTCGGATATTTTCGACTGATTTCGTTATCAGTGCACGGCGAAGCGCAGCCGCGACTGCATTAACCCAAGAGGTAGGAATACCTACATCATATGAACCTGAATCTAGTCGGGGATATTTGCCAATAATTGTGAAAATAACAGCCACTTAATATAGAATAGGTATGTAATACTTCACAAACTGAAAGCATTTAAAAACCGAATTCACCAAATTTGTTAAGCTTTACCAAAACTCTAAACTATTGCCGCAGACTTGATTTTATTTCTTAGAAACGATATCTGGATTTTCATTTCAAGTGGGTGATTCTAGTAGTCTATTGAGTAACTTGAGAGGGTGAAATATTGAAATCCTTGCTGCGGTTCCTAATATAAGTAAATGATTTGGAATGAACCGAACATGAGCTATTATTTGTAGTGTACTATATGTTGTTTTAATACATTTCATGAGTTGTCAGAAATCTGACAGGTCAGCTATGAACATTAATCTTTGTTGATTCATAAATGTTTTGCAATCATCCCTCTATTTTTACCGCACGATATAGCAAGTTAAGTAACTTTACGCTCGGTTACTACAAGGAAACCGACCATCTAATTTATACTAGTACTAGGACTTCCACGCTTTAGGCAGCCGGTCCTGGATGCTGTATACATGTATTTTTTCATTTTTTGTATAAATAATATAAATCAGACCCTCCTTTATTCGTAAGCATTGAATTTGTTTTACCAAATTCTTCATATATTTACTTGGAATTACTAACAACCGTAGAATTTATTTAATACTTACTTCAAAGAAGCCAAATTGCAGTTGGCAATTTCCTATGAATTTAGAAAGTTTCAATTTCTTGAAGCACACTACACGTATTTCGTCAGGCTTCTCATAAGTAATTTTAACCCCCTGAAAATCTATCATCTATTCACCAGCACCACGTCATTTTGATGCTTTTACAGCACCATTATTTTACAAAAGCTAAAACTTAATAAGTACTTTCTTATCCTCACAGGAATTCCGAGAGCAGTACTGCATCAACAACAAACAACTGGATCTGCTGGAACTGGAAAAATCCAAGAAGGACCGATTCCTCGGATGCCTCTCCCAGTATCATATCGAGAGCCCCTGCTCGAGAGCCAATAGGTAATATTTTTAATGTAAATAATTAAAAAGCTTCGTGGCCCTAACATCACAGGGAAGCCAGTAAAAGTTCTTTTTCTAAGCTGGTCTGAGTGGGTCTTGAATCCATGACTTCTAACACCGCAGTAGAACTGTGGACATTGTGTTACAGACGACGTCGATATAAGCTATTATCAATATTACAACTATTACAAGTCGCTATAAAGTGAATAACGTGAACAACGTTCAACATTATAGAGCAACTAAATCACATTCGCTAGAATCGATAGACATTATATGGGGTGACTGGTGGGTGGGTCACTTTTAAAATTCGAGGACGTGATAGTTTGAGATCATATATGAAAAGAAAAAATATAATAAAAAATAAATATTCATTATTTACTGAGTAAAGTTAACTGAAAGTTAAAGAATTGATTGCGCTACGCATGGTTACAATAGCTTTGGCAGAGATCCGCGTGCCAGGTCACGTGCCGCGATTGACTCAGGCGTAAGAGTAAAGAGTATTATTATTTACGCCTGAGTCAATCGCGAGAGTTTATTTATTTATAGGGTATTCTAGTAAAAATTTTGTACCTACTTTATTACATAATTATGACCAGAATCGAGTACAGAGTGCTCTCCTTCAGTATCTAAAATATGTCACCAGTCACCCTGTATACAAGGTTAATTTTAATTAACGCATGACCTCTTGCGGTCAGCCTCTCCACATCAATCCCAACATTTGTTCTACGCCCCGAATAACTATATGCACCCTAGCTGCTCCTCCTCGCTGCGCTCGTCGTCACACCTAACCGTACCGACTACATTTTTAGGTGCAGGAGCCCTTTTGGTAGCATAATCTTTCAGATTCAGATTGCGATATTGATATGAAACACAATTCCTAAAACACTTTTGCATTCCATAATTTTTTCATTCAGTTATTGGACTGATCAATTATTTTTAGAATTGACATTGTATGATAAAAAAACAGACCAATTTAGTTTTTATTACCGACCATGTTTTACTGTCGCATTAATTAACCAACCGCGCTTTAAATTAAATAACTGCTCAATATCTTTTTCAACTGATCATAATAACATCTCGAATATTTAAACTACAGCTCAAAAAATGACTTCCCTTTAAAATTTAATTCAAACTACATTGTGGTTTCGATAAAGTTCAGACTACGATAGGCAAGAATGAGCCACTCCAATTAAAATGACTTTATTTCCAGCGTGTTCCACAAACCTTCTAGCATATAATTTATTTAAAAATACTAAAATATAATTTTAGCATTGAGAGCTAAATTACAATACTAAAGAAAAAGCCCCCACAGCTATATTCAAAAGACTCCTTAACTTGTTCAGACATTTAATTTAAACTTAATTTACAATGTTTACAAAGAAGCTTTCATAAAGATAACTGTGTAACTCAAAACTCTTCGCAATTTTCATTAAGATTAGATTAGACATATTGGATTGTTTGAATTTCATAAAATAATACTTTTATGGTAGGCATTTGTTCAGAGGAACTCTATTTCGTAACCTACCAAGATAATGCGTGTTATTATAGTGAGAGCGAAATGTATCGAAAACGGTTGAAACTTATTTCATGATTCGTTGCGATTTACGATATTGTATCCGGACCACATGTGTTTTTATAGGGGTTGTAGGATATACCTTTGGGACCCTTTTTTCTCATCCTCTGTTGGTGGTTTGTGTAGATCAACATTACATTTCGCGTAAATTTTCTGACACGGAATGAGAAAAATATGTTTGAAAAAATGTTCTACATTTTTGTGAAAAATTTATTTCTGGCAATACTCAAAATCATTTATTATATAACTGATTTTATAACGACACAACGACAGTAACTATTATTTAAAATATTTCAACGGAACATATGTTCTTTGGAACGATAATATTTGGTGGGTTGATTACAAATGAAGAATTAACATTGATCGTCGGATCCTGAAAAGATTTCTTGACAAGCAGGGCACACTTGACGTAGTTCTTACTACAACGGTGCATGAATAGATCAATCACTATGTTCGAAATCTCCGCTGCGCTACAATAAAAACAGAACGAGCATAGTGATTGGTCTATTCAGGCGCCGCTTAGATCCGCTCCACTCAGCTCCGCGTCAGTGGAAACGCAGCCTTATCTAGTGACTGGTCGTTATAATTCTTAACTGTTACCTTGTTTAATTAGTGAACTTATTTCAATAATATTTTTTTTTGTTTCAGAACATCATTTCTTTCCGTGTGCGTCCGCCGGCGTGTGCCCTCGGATGAGAACCTCAATACCGATTATGCACCCATACAGCGTTATCCAAGGTAATATTAAGTTTAATTGTTTTTAACGGTGATTGAGCCATATTTCAACCTCAACCTCGCATGATGATAAGTGCGAATGAGCTTAAAGATTCAAGACTGGCTTGTTTCAACATTGCAACGAAGGAGCAATAATCAGCATTCTTTATATCTAGAGTGGTCGCTTGCCATGTGGGCCCTGAAACGGATTCTTTGATTCGTTTTCTTTTACGATATGCGTATTCAAGATCGTTTGGGCTATGCCCAGCCTACCTTACACGTTCACTTTAATTATCAATTACTTTAAAGACATAACTGAAGAATATAGCTTCAATCACTTAAATGGATGCAATTTTATTAGGACAAAAACTCTCTTAAATGGAAAGGGAGTTACTATAAATTATTTCGCACAGTGAACAAGGTATTATTGTGATAGCAAAGTTGACAATCCCGTGGGAAATCAGTACGAAATTACAAAACATAATATCACAGTAGTCATCGCAAAAGCAGACAGACGACGTCAAATTTTGGATACAGAAACTTCCTCTAAGTATCCAACATTGCCGTACAAAACAATAGCAAGATCAAATAAAACAGCGAAACCACCTATTTATCATACCACTTTGTTGCTTCCATTTGTATAGCATATTTGTACAATAACGGCTTACAGGGACTTGGAACATTGTATGATATTAAACAATGAAACCTCATCTCTGCAAGACTGTGGTCTAGATTTCCATGTAATGTATTTATAGGATTACATTACCTGTTCGAATACTAAGAAGAGCTTTTGGGTTTCGTGTTGAAGCAACTGTATACGGGTTATGTATGTTTCTTTATTTGTGCATTTCAAATAAATTTCATGGCAGTAAATAAAGAAGTTTAAGATTTTTTTTGACTAGAACGAAATGTCGTTTAGTAACCGTGGTACCACCAGTAGTACCATCAGTGGTATTGCGGTTACTTTTTTATAACCGTGGTACCCCTGGTGGTACCATAAAGTTTATTGCCCTGCACAAACAAAATAATTTCGTCCTGTATTTAAAAATCCTTGTGCAGTGCTAGATTTTTTCTCAATTGCCACTTCCATAATATAAAAAAAAAACAAAGCTAATTAAAAAAAGATCACTCTCCTCATTGAAATATAATAAAACAACTAGGCGCACAATCGCTATGGAAAGTAATTAAAAAAATGTTTGAGAGATGTTCTGTACATACATGTATTTCTTTATAAAGATATCAATATAACAGTTATATGATTTAATAGTAGATTGTATCATAAGGGAGCAAAATAATATTTTTACGGCGAGGGCGCTTTTTTGAATCCAGAGCGAAATGAGGGATTCTAGAGTAGAATCCCGAGCGTAGCGAGGGATTCTTTAGTAGAATCCTGAACGTAGCGAGGGATTCAAAGTACGTCGCCCGAGCCAAAAATATATTTTGAGCCCGAGTGATACACTCTACTTTTCATCACCCACTATGAGAAAATAAAAGTCGCCTCATATTTTGATGTAATATTATTATTTAATAAAACATAGAGTAACAACTAAATTGAAATGAAATAGTATCTAATAATAAAACAACTAAAAACTTATATTTACATTTGAGACATTTTCGCAATTATGAAAATTCATTGTTACAGTTTTATTAGGAATAGAGATTGTTGTAGATTTTTCATGTATTTCTCCCGGGATTTTGCGGGTAATAGATTATCTATCTCATTTCTTGCGTCAGTTCTAATACTTTCAGGAGTTAATTCTATACTTTCACTGTCACTTGAAGAATTCATTTTTCAAAACAAAACCATGAATTTCTTACAATCCGTGAAAATTTACGAAAACGCGGGCTGTAGTTCGCGCGTTTTTAATTTGATTTTTTTTTATTCAGCCGGCGGCGGCGCGGCGGCGCGACTATGGGCCGTCGTACCTGGGACATTTTCACAAAAAGTGTACATAGCGTTTTTGGGCTGTCCTATAACTTCATGATAGTTTTTATACATATATTTTTTAATCCATTGTAAAAATAATACATAATACATAATCTGTTGTTCATATTCTCCCAAATTTTATATAATTTGACCATTTTTTACAGAAAAAATACTTTTTTTTTTCAGTTTTAAACCTAAATGGTAGTCATTTTTGCTCTGTCCTGTCAATTCGACAAATTATATGTAATGTAATTACGGCTTTCGTTAAAAATAATATACGTCCAAGTTGACTTACCCAGACAGAATAGTATTTTTTACTTCGTTTTAAATTAATTGAATTCATTTAATATTATTATTTAACATTAAATCAATAAAATAACACAGAGGCACGAATTGGTAACAGTGGAAAATTCCATTCCGAAATCACTATTTAATAAAAAAAATTGATAGAATTTCTACTAAAAGATTTTTTTATTGCGCTTGGTAACATTAGTTTTACTTTTTGAAACTGACATCCCACTATGAACGGTCATTTTGCGCCGACGAGAGACAAGAACAAGCGCGTCAGTGCCGACGGTTCGATTTCGATCTTCCACCAACCGAAACCAATATCAAAGTAAGTTTTCATTGTATTATTTTGCAAATTGTACTAATAATGCTTTAACTTGCTGCGAATTCAATTCTTAAGTTTACTCCTTGATAAAGTTAGTGGTTAAAGAGTTATTGAATTAAGTTAAAAACAAGAAAGGCTTCCGTTACTTCCATTCCGATACCAAAACACTGGTAACGTAGATGTGGAACGAAAAAGTTTCGGAATGGAATCCTTAAGCAGAATACACACTACATGTAATTGTTTTTAGGTATTGTAGGTTATTTTTATGAACTGGTTGGTGCCTTTTCACATGAGAATAATTTTATTTTCAGGTATATACTAGTAGTAGGTATACCTATTTAGATTATTTGATCTATAAAAATGGTTGTTATAGCGGACATCGATAATTTCTTAACTAAAAATGATATCTTGGTACTAGAAGAAGTTGTGTGGCCGTGGGAAGTCACCCATTTTTGTATTGCAGTAAATTGTTTTGGATGTAAATATCCAACTACAACTAATAACAAACCGTACCATTTTGTCGTACGTGACAGAACCAAATTAAAGGATTTAATAAATATTGTTTTTTTTTGGTGTCAACAATGCACAATTTGTGCTATATATGACCACTTTTGTCCAGATGAATGTACTTATTGTAATTAATAGTGAACCAAACAAATGTTCACAAAGAAAATCCCTTCAGCTGCAAAAATATTTATCACTATAACTTTCTTCCATACATACGTTAATAAGTAATTCGCATATAAAAATAATAAGAAATTTTTTCAATTCTTAGTTTTGTTACTTAGATAAGGTATCACAAAGATTTAATTTTTTATGGCACAGAATTATACAATGTTTCTATTATAAATTAAAAAACAAACAATTCTAATTAAAAGTCAAAGACAAGCAGGCTATTATGAAAATTCTGATAAGTTTATATACAAATTAATACAGGTAGATACTTAATGTATCTTCTAATAGACAATTTCTTATTTAAAGATGACACTTACACCTGCTGAGAAAATGAAAAGGTACAGAGAGAAACTGAAAAAAGACCCCACTAGATATGAAGAGTTTAAAAAAAAGGATTTAAATAGGATTAAGTTAAAGAATAAAAAAATTGGAGAACTATCAGAAAACGAGAAGATAGACAAAAGAAAGAAATGGAGAGAGTATAAAAGAAGACAGAAAGAGAAAAATATAATGAAAACATCTCAAAGTACAGATAAAAAGGCAGGAAACGAAACAACAATGACTGACAACGAACAAGAGATGGTATCCACCTCCTTGATAAAAGCACCCAGAACTATAAATAAATGTTACAACAAAAATCATATAAACACTATCAGGAAATTGCGACGTATGGTCGAAACTGTTCTTAATAAGAATACAATACTTAAAAACAATATTAACAACATAACCAAGAGATTTTATCGTTTAAAGAAACAAACTTCGCGAAATATCGATAACTTACAAAATAACATTGATAAAATGAAAGCAAGGGAAAAAGTAATGAAATGTGCTTTACGAGAAGCTTATAAATCTAAGAACCAAAAAGAGAAGCGTACCCTTAAGAGTGTTATCAATACTAGTGTGGTGAAGACAAATAAATGTAAAACGTATGTTGCAAGTATATTGGGCTTAAAGGGTCGCATACGAATAAAACGCCTAACAGAACGAAAAACTATGAAGATCAAAGAAGAGTTAAAATTATTTTACATGAGAGATGATATAAGTCGTAGTACTAGTGGGAAGAAAGAGTGCAAAACGGTCAATAAAAAGAAACATCAAATTCGCTATCTCACCGACACATTATTCAATTTATACCAAATATACAGAAATGAGGGAGGGAAGTTCGGTTTTACTACTTTTTTTAGACACAAGCCAGCATTCATATTGTCACCTAATATTCATACACGAGACACCTGTTTATGCATAAAACATAGCAACATGGAGATGCTGTTTTCAACTTTGCTGAGAAACAAAGTTTTCCCAACAGATATCAAGTCCCTCACAGACGTAATTGCAAAATTGACCTGTAATTCACATTCATTTGGTTGTATGTATGGGAAATGTGCCAATTGTAAGGGATTAAAATTGTTATATCCATTAGCAGGAGAAGCTTTATCTAAATGCGTGAACTGGGGACAATGGGAGAGAATAGATCACACGTATGAAAAAATAGAAAATGGGATACTTAAACAAATGAAGACTAAAAAGATGGTAAAAAATCGAAAACAGGGAATGATTAAAGAAGTAATGCAAAGTTTTGAAAAGAATATGCCCTCTTTTATGATACACGTTTACAACAATAAACATCAGCAACTAAAATATAGAGAAAAAATTGCAAACTTGTGTCCAGATGAAGGTTTATTATTAGTAGACTTTAGTGAAAACTATGAGTGCAAATCATTTGAGGAGGTGCAGGCCACGCACTTCGGGGCAAGTAAAAGTCAAATAACTTTGCACTGTGGAATGATGTACACAGTCACTGGTTCACAGTCATTTTGCTCTATTTCAGATAGCAAAAATCACGAACCTAGTGCTATTTGGGCGCATCTCTTGCCTGTCATTAATATACTTAAAGAAAAATTTCCTGTGGTAAAACGCCTGCATTTCTTCTCAGATGGACCCAGCTCTCAATATAGGCAGAAGAAAAACTTCTTTTTGTTAAATTATTTTACGACAGAACTTGGTTACGATGTGACAACATGGAACTTTTCTGAGAGCGGACACGGCAAGGGTGTAGCTGACGGGATAGGGGGATCTGTAAAAAGAACTCTGGACAAACAGGTGTCTTATGGGCGGGATATAACTAACGGTATGGAAGCTTTTGAGATACTCAAATCTGTATCTAAAAGAATACAGTTCTTCTACATTAAAGAGTCTGAAATTAAATCCGTTCAAAACAAACTTCCTATTGTTCAAAAGGCTGTACCAGGCACAATGCAAGTGCATCAAATAGTAGTCGTAGCTGGCTCGCTACAGATTCAACACAGGGTGTTAAGTTGTTTTTGCCGAATAGATAGGGAGCAGATTTGTGAATGTTTTGCCATAAAAAAACACTTTCTCACCAACGATACTGTTATTAATAAACCAAGTAATTCTATTTTGATACCATCGACGAGTAACATGCAAAACCTTGTCTCTGAAGTTATAGATAACACTGACTTAAGCGATTTGTCATTAAACCCGGATGAATCAGATGTATTGAGAACCTGTTACAACTTAGAAGAGCTTAACAATTTTGAAACACTACTCGATTCGGATTTAGTATCAAACCTACCAATTTTAATTTTAAATGAGGATAATAATTCTACTCAATTTGAAAGTTCCAATTTAAATTATAAAGTAGTATACTGTGAAGATATTGATGAAAGGAACCACTCTTTACAATCTAACCTACCTGTTGTGAATAAAGAAAATAAATGTTTAGAATCTGAGGATAATGGTAAAAAAGATGAGAAAGTTGAGCCTATAAAACAAGAAATAAAAAAATATCCAACAAATTCAATTTTAGATAACTCAGATCAGATTACGACTAGCAAGCTTAGCGACAGTTTAAATTATTTGAATAAGCGGCAGGGTTCTGTTATCTATAATAAAATCAATATTAAAAAAAGATCTTATGACAATAAAGAAAACACACGCAATAATAACCCCTCAATTAGGAATGTAGTTTGCCGTGGTTACCAATGTTTTACGTGCAAAAAGAATATTAGATTTACTTCAACTGACATAGTTAAATGTATGGCATGTAAAAACTTTTTTTGTACAGTGTGCAGTGAGGGCAACACATATTTTGATTATATATGTCGCAGATGCTTCGGAGAAGATTATTAATAATTATTTAAGATTTTTTTAAGACGTGGCGACCGAAACATTTGTTATGATTATTTACTATTGATCTCATTTTTCTTGTCATATGTGTAATATCCTTAAGAGTTATATTCCGTTACCGAGACAGTCTATTCCGTGACTGTCCTGTATTTTTAGTTTAATGTTTTGATTATTGTTTTAAGTTGAAAAGATTTTCATCGTGTTATTTAATTCTATTTAATTTCAGTATAATGTTCCTTGATAATTTTAATATATGAAAAGTTCCTATCATATTCTAGTATTGTTTAAACCAAAAAAAAATATATTGTTTTATCCACGGAGTAACGTAATGGATATTTAATTATGTTTTTTGACTGCTAATTAAAATTTATTGTTCTTTTTGTTATTGTTAATTAATGTTTGTATTTAGAATTAACTAATTACATTACTTAAAACCAGTTATGTTTTGTTTTATTTGATAAATAAGAACTTTAATGTTGGTCACGGAATGGAGTTATTTTGTTACCTAGATATGCATTAAAATAGTTATATTTTTATAAATACATAGTATAATCACTAATATATATATATTTAGATACTTTAATATATTGAAAATGCAAATCATTCTTAAAAATTGCATATATCATAACTTGAAAATTTTTCATCAAAATTATTTAGTGTACACTTTTTGTGAAAATGTCCCACCTACCAGCCAGTCTTTATTCAAACAATATTTGCGTTCGATTTCTTTGGCGCTGAACACTAAGATCAGATGTTCCAAATTCAAAAGTGCGCGGAAAAGATAATTGCGGCGCACTTATAAAGAGGATTAAAAACTCATTACTGCCCGCTAAATGTTTCTTAAAGAAAACATCACCTTTGGGTGCACTTAAAGGCGAACCAAGTCGTCCTTTTCGAATAGATGGGATGAAAAGAGTTATTCCCGAGTAGTAAGGAACAATAATAGCTGTCATACTACTCTGACGTCACAGTTCACGGCTCTTACAGCACATATTGTACATGGCGTGGAGACTCCTTCGATCATCAATAAACATAAAATAGAAAGAGTTGGATTTGACTCATGTCATTTCCATTACACCATTAAAAACAAGCGTTATATTATAACCAAAAAAATGAATATACAATTA
The DNA here is from genome assembly GCA_944452665.1 of Stenoptilia bipunctidactyla. Taxonomy (NCBI): domain Eukaryota; kingdom Metazoa; phylum Arthropoda; class Insecta; order Lepidoptera; family Pterophoridae; genus Stenoptilia; species Stenoptilia bipunctidactyla. The sequence goes on along the minus strand of OX101740.1, from coordinate 11,330,357 downwards.
AGTATACAATAGTTTTTCATTGGAAATAAATAATGTGTATACTTAAGAAATGAATGCTTGAACTTTAAAGTGTAACCTCTCACCAAATTTATTAATCAATAATATTAAAATTGAATAATCTACAAACTTCGATTTTTAACTTATGTAGGACAAAATGGACTTTTGGCTCGGAGACAAATTAAGCGTGATTGTGCGTCTAATTGTTTTATTATATGTCAATAGAAATAGAAATAGTAATAGTAATTTATTTCCATAAAAGGGGTACACAAAGGGTACTTAAGCCTATACTTAATCATATGTACAATTATTTTTGTTTCGCATCTGTTGCCGAACTGGGTGGTAGCCCGTACTTCAGCATACAGCAGCGCCTCTATCCTCAGACCAAGTTGGATACATTATACAAAGTACTAAAGGGCACAAAGTACAATGATTTAAAAACTATAACTATTTTACTTTAAATCTATTTAAACTAATACTTAATAATTAGGTCCTCAAGGTGTGTTTTAAGTGTATGAATAAGTGCGTGTGATGTGCATGAATGAGTGTGTAGGAGAGTGTGAGTACAGTGTAGTGTAGGAAGTTATTAACATTCAAATGGATTTCTTATTTTATGTATATATTCATGAACATATTTCAAAAAATTTTTCAGTATCATCATATGACTTTGTGAGCAGAAAGGTTGTTACGACATTTTTGACCGTGGATTTGTTCATCGGATATATATTAATTTATCTTATTGTAAATGAACGGGGCTAAAACTGGAAAGAATCTCTGGACAGCAGTAGTTTTTGCAGCAAAACTGCGATCACATACAGCATACCATCTACGTTTTTTAACCATATTTGGGGAATACTTTAGCAAAGAGTGCTGCTTCAGAATTAGCATGAGTATATACAGCTTTCTCACAGTCGCTATACTCATAAAGAAGTTTTGTTGGATACAGGAAAGGTTTAAAAGTACAGACTTTGAGAACTGTTCTTTGGGCAATCTCCAGCTTTATTAGCGTAGTTTTGGAAGCACCCCCCTAGAATGATATGCAATACGTGAGTAGAGATTGAGTTAAATTAAAGTGAATTCTCTTTAGAATAACTGGTGAAACAACATGTCTCAATGTCTTAAAAACATATATCAGTTTGCGAACTCTCTTTGCTAAATATTTCGAATGTTGTTTAAAATTTAGATGATCATCTATTATGACACCTAGATATTTGATAAAATTTACTCGTTCCAATGGCTTACATTGACAATGTTTATAAGACAAATGACTCTCTTACATTTTTTTAAACGTTTGAAAGTCTATTCAGAGATTCTTGCCTCGACGATTTGACTCTTGATGTCCTTTAATTTAAATCGGTATTTGTAAAAACAATGGAAATTCGAAAATTCTTAAAAGCAAAAATTAAATGTGAAATAAATTGATTTCAATTTGTAGCGTACTGATCTTGCAAGCAAATAAATTGACTTTAATTGAATCTAAACTTCATCACCAAACAACTAAATTCAAAAGCGAGCTACTATCCAGCTTCCAAAAGGTTAAAACGAGTTTCGCAATTTTCACTCTTCTCATTTTGTCCTGCACAATAAACTGTGCACAGACTAATATGAATTTGAGCGAAAAACAAAGACATTCACTTTACACTTTTCGAATAAGGTCTCGTAAAAGTTTACACTATGCGCAAGTCATTGTTTGTTTAAATCATTGCGTGAATATTGTTTTTAGTCGCTGAAGACGTAAATTGCTAAACGGGCTGTAGGGAATGTAGGCAGACACTAGATCTATTTATTGTCCAGGAAATTGCATTTCTCGCTTCCACGTCGTCGTTAAAGTGAAATGGATGGCATTGTTTCATTTTCCTAAAGAGGTACACGTTCTAAACGAGCTAAGAACGTCGTGTTAAACAATTTGAACTGTAGCACAGACTGTAGATATGTGAGGAGTTAATAGTTCAGTTTCCAGGTTAGAACGGAAAAGGTGTAGCTACCCAAAGAGGCAAAATTTTGCATGTGACAGACAGGTAGAACGTTTGTGCAAAATTTTCGAATCATATTCGACATGGACGTCTCCTAGCTGAATGATGATGATGATGATGATTCCGTACAGAAATAAATTGCAACTACAAAAAGTTTAGTGTAAAAGGAGTAAGCTAACTAATGCTTTAATTCATATTTGACACCATTATAGCGTGCAGTGTGTTCCGTGTTTCTTATTCCGTTTTTCTTATTCCATTTTGAATTTAATAAACATACTAAGCTCTTAGTTAAAGTGTAAATTTTATTATAATATTAAAACATGAGCAAACAATTATTTTGTTTAAATAATTGCTTGAATATTGTTTTTAGTCGCTGAAGAAGAACTTTGCTAAGCAGACTTTATTGAAAGTAGGCAGACACTAGATCCATTTATTGTTAAGGAAATTTCAATCGTCGCTTCTACGTCGCGTCATCGTTTAAGTGATATGGATTGCATTTTGTCCGTAATTGTGCTTTGAATAATCTTTTAGATAGCTGCCTACGTCCATAAAACAATCCTGCGCCAGCCGATTGCCTATGAGGCGTGGTCGTACCTGGAGTGCGTGATCTGGAGTTCTCGTACTTTCGCCGGCAACTGCGGTCCGTGTGCAGTCAACCTGACCCCAAACGTTACAAATGATGCTAGCCCCTCAGGCCCCTAGTGGTAGCTGGTTACCGCTGTTTTGCAGATGATTCGTTTACAGAATGATATAGTAGAATCGTTCCGTTAACGATAAACAGAATCATTCGGTAAAAGATTCTGTTTATCGTTTCCAAAATGACGTAAGGTGCGGTTACTGGCTACACTATGAGCAAGCAAGCTTCAATATTGTTTTAAGGCGCTTAAGAAGCAAATTGAGAAGCAGGCTTTATTGCAAGTAGCTGCCTACTATTTACTGTCCAGGAAACCTCAATCCTCGCTTCTATGTCGGTTCATCATTTAAGTTAAATGGATTGCATTTTTTCATAATATACAAGTCCATAAAATGATTGAAGCGTTATTTAGCTCAATTGCTTTATGCGAATTGTCACACACAATCAAGTTCAATTCCTGGATCGCTCAGATTCGGTCAGCCAAGTCTTGCGCCAGCCGAGCTATCAGCCTATGAAGGCGATTAGAGTGCTCGTACTTTCGCTGGCGACCGCGGTCCGTATGCGGCCAACCTGGCCCCTAACACTACACATAATGCTAGAAGATAAAATAAATTGACGCTTCAACATTGTTTTTAGTCACTGAAGAAGCAAATTGCGAAGCAGGTTTTATTGAAAGTAGGTTGACAGTAGATGTATTTATTGTCTAAGGAATTGCAATCCGCGCTTCAACGTCGCGTCACCTTTTAAGTAAAAAAGGAATGCATTTTTTCCGTAATCGTGCTTAGAATAAGCTTTTCCAGTTGCCTACGTCCATAAAACAATTGAAGCTTTATTTAGTTCAATTGTTTTATGAGCATTGTCACAATCAAGTTCAATTCCTAGATCGCTCAGGTTCGGTCAACCAAGTCCTGCGCCAGCCGAGCTATCGGCCTATGACGCCGATCTGGAGTGCTCGTACTTTCGTCGGCGACCGCGGTCCGTTTGCAGCCAACCTGACCCCAAACGCTACACGTGGATGCCAGAGGATGAAGACTTCACGCGGATGGAGTGGCCACAGTGAGTCGTAGAAATAGATTTTAGAATACATATGACTTGCCGGGTTGCCTGGTAGAAATTGCTTTAAGCGATAAGGCCGCCCACATTGTCATCGCTAATTTTGTTAAAATGTTTATTTTTTTAAGGTCTGTAACAATAAAGAATATTTATTATTATTATTATATTACATACTAGACTTAAATATGACTTTCTAGACTTACATATGACTTACTAGACTAAAATGTTAATGTCATGGTGTTAAACACCATATACTCATCGTACTAGTTGAAATATCACTTTCCATAATGGGAGAAGGACGTCCCATCTTTTTTATATAAATAAAACAAAAAGTTATGATAGTGTAATTATATTGATAAAATAATTGATATATTTTATAGCTACTTGTGAATACCGGATGAGTTTCTAGACATTCTTTTCAGAAAGTACCTAAAATTTTGGAAAATAAAAAAATAATAAATAAATGAAATCCCCAGACAATCACACCAACTACATGGCCCCAAAGTAAGCATAGCTTGTGTTATGGGATACCATATAGCGAACTAGGGGGGAACCTAGAATATAAATACATAAATAGATAAACACCCAGACACGGAACATTTTTTTTTTTTCTGGTTCCGTGCGGGGATCGAACCCGCAACCACTGGCGTCTGAGGCAGATAGGTTTACCCCAACGCCATAGTGGTCGTCAAAAAGTATTTAACTATTAAATATTAACATACAACTTATTAAATGATATTTTAGTTGAATCAACTGTGAGATTGAGTTTCCGTAGAAGAAAACTTAAATATTAAAAAATAAAATTAGAATATTTCGTACCTAATTTTGATATTAAACATATAGACAAAATATAAAGCAAAAGTTCTTTGCATCAAGCTAGTACGTTTTTCATATATTCTAAATTATATAGCATAAACAATCAAATATCTTATTTTAGGCATTAAATCACCTTATTAAACATTAATTATATCTGGCTCATATATCTCCTCACGGCACGTTTCTGAATCCAACCATCCAGGTTCACTGCCACACAGTCTTACCACAGTACAGATAGCTGCAGTAATTCTTTCTTAGTAATTCATCTTTAAAATAAATGCCTACAGTGACGCGGTCCGTTCACATGTGAAAGGGCTGCCCGCCTTCAGCGTTTAAATTACATTTGCGTACTTTGTGTTAAGACGACACATCGAAATGTTTTTTCTTGAAATCTTAGCACCTTAACACGCCGACATAAGGTCGCGTATTGCATAGAAATCGCCACCATCGACACCGCTCAGACACTGAAATCGTTTCAAAAATCGATAAAAAAATAACGGTAAATGCTATGTAAATTTTGAGCAACCAAAGTCCGAACAATAATGTAAAGATTGAATTTAAGTAAATTCTAAGCATATAGATTTCATAACTACGTGGTAATTTAAAAAAAAGTAAGTATGTTTTTAGAAGTGTTTTCGAATAATAAAACTATCGAGTTAAAATCATCAAATCATGTTTTTGAGCAGGCAAAGTATAGATAAAGATATGAATTTACACATATCAAAATGTCAGATCCACTCGTCTTGTCATATTCTCATAGGTTGCGATGAAAGACAATGCATTTTTTCAATATGTCGCCTTAACTTCCACTTAATTTTGTGACTGCAAATATACTTTTTATATATAAACAAATAAAATACTTTGTAAATTGAATAGGAAGTGTTCAACAAATATATGTTTTGTGTCAAAAAACCATGTTTACGTTTGAATATCAAATCGGTCTTCTAATTAGCGACCTAAAAATGCTTGCGCCTCGACTGCGACGTACGACGTCAAGCTCAATGATCAAATGTTTCGGCATGTAGACACTCGCGACTGACCGCATGCCGAGCGCATGCCGAGATCGATGACACCTAGGTATAGCTCGCGTTTCGTCCGTTTCTTTGAAGTTGAATTACTGTAGATATCTGTACCGTGGTCGCACGTTCCAGATATTGTATTGCACGTTAGAATTAGACAACACCCATTCATTATAGAGCCTGAAGCTTGAAAGCAGGTTTAATGGCAGCCAAATTCACTTCGCTAAATCCACGCGTCGCTCGTCTGTTATACAAAACCTTATTGTTCTTCATACGCTTTTCATAAAAACAATAAGCAGCTGCTTGTTGAGTTCCTCATTAATCATTTGAAAATTAAAAGTTTAAAAATCTCTTTCGTAAAGACAATGCAACGTGGACCTGTTGTATCTAAAATGAATAAAAAATGGATTTTAATATTGTGTATTATAAACTTAGTGTCTCTTTTAAAACTAATAAACAATTCTACACTCTATCATTGATAATATTAGTATAATTAGAGTCATGTTTTACAGGTACTCACAAAACTTTATTCTAAAAAGTTTATTCTAAATACGTTTGCTGCTAATATAGATCTTATAGAAAATGTATTTTGTAAAAGTACCCTTTTTAAAATGAGACTAACCTGAAATGGTGAGTAATTCAACACGGTCATATTTCATTTTAACGGATTTCTTTTTCGAAGAAATACCTGATCCTGATTCCATTATAAAAGCAATTTTGGATTTACCAGTGTTTTAACATGAAGTGACCAGATTTCAAAGTAAACGAAAAAAACGTTCAATTATTTTGGCTGTGTCACTATAAAAGCGTAGTTTCTGCAAATAGTGGGTCGTCACGTACGTCTAATTTAGGTTTTATTAAAACTTCCAATTTCATTATAATTATTCCTTTTCATTGATATAATTCCCGTGCGCTTCAAGGTAGAGCGAATAGGTGCCTCCTATACAGACTAGAAACCTTTATCTTTATCTTATGTTTGAATGGAATAAGTGAGAAGTATAAGTCTTCATATAGGTTTCTTTAAAGTTACAAATATTACAAAAAGTACTCAATCGATTTCGATAAAATTCATACGGGACCACCTCTATAATATGGTCTATCATATGAAACAAGTATATTCACAATCAATGTCCGTAAAATCATGTTGCAAATGACACAAAAAAAAAGAACACACACACGCCGTGAGAACCTCCTTTTTTTGGAAGTCGGATGAAAATTAGAACAAATTCCCTTCATTTTTAATTTTGCTGTCGATTTTCTAAAGTTTCTCGTGACATCATATCAAACTTGGGAAATTAATGAAGATTTTTCGTTTTCTTATCTTACTAATAATATAAAAGTGAATGTTTAGATGGATGGATGGTAAGGATGTATGGATGTTTGTTCCTCAATCACGGCAGAATGGCTCAACACATTTGGATGAAATTTGGCATAGTGACAGTCTGGAATAGCACATAGGCTTTTTATCCCGATATTCCCGCAGGATTTCCTACTTTCCTATACTTTCATGTACTTTCCTACTCGCTAACAGTTCAATGAATTATAAAGACATACTTACCTTTTTAGCATAAATAAATCCACATATATGTCAGTTTTACTCATTTCCCTATGCAAATCATTGTATCATCAATTTTACGTGTATTCGGGCATATTACGCAAATTGTATCTTTGCCTACAGAATTTGCATAGTTAAAAGCCCTTCAGAACCTTCCTTCCATATTTATAGGTACGCATAATATAAACCTTCCTGTTGAGTACCTACAGTATTATGCAATACTTTTAAAATTTATGGAGTAATCAGAAAATATCTCTCAACATTAAAGGCCTTGTTTTGTTAAAAAAATGGTAGATTTTTTTGCAAAAGGGTGCCTTTGAAAAATCCACACAAATATTTTTCAAATTAGACAATTTATCATCGTTAGGATTACAAAAATTAGTGTTGTCGAATCTCCCTGAAAAAAGATAATAGCAACATCGTAAATCTCGGTAATTGCCTTTCAGATCGGTAATAGAAGATAACGCGGGGTGGCCGCAAAATTACAATGTCGACCAAATCGCTTCAGTCACTCGAGGTGGTTCGTTACCCAGACCACCATCTATAATACCGTAAGTATTCTGAATAAACCTAATAAAAAATATAATTTCGTGAAAAAGCGTGGAAGTCCTTGGGCAGTAATTTTGGTAGAATTTATTATGCTTCTCTTTTCAATTTGCTTTCTGATTTATGTAAAATATATTTGTGAGGTTAATTTTGAGATTTCTAAATGGTTTATATAAATATTGTTACAAAATAAAATATATTTTTATTATAAAAGTTGAGTTGTTCATAAAAGAACTATAAGAAAAGAAAAGTAAAGCTTTCCATTATGGAGTGCGTCGAATAGCGCGATAGGCAATTGTCACAAGCTGCGGAAAAAATAAAATGAAACTATTCGAGTCTGTACTAAAAGGAATTCTTTTATCCTGAGTAAAAGACTGGAATTTGAACGCATTCTTATGAAAGCTTTAATAAAAAAGGTATTCCGTTGAGTGCTTTTAATGAGTATTGATCGAAGCCTAAAATGGGTCGCTTATGTACTTCGTAAGTTGCTAAAAACGAGTGACATTTACAAGGCACGTGCAAAACAGAATTGATTTACGTATAAGGTTATTTATAAATAAAAAGGGTTAAAGGTTAACCGATTCTAAAAGCTAGCTCTGTCTGTTAATTAATATGGTAAATGGAAAAATAAATATTTTTTAATGGTTCACAATAATACTTTAAAGTATCATGTTTAATTGACTTTTTGATTTTAAGCATTTGTTTCCATGGCTGTAATTATTCACGACAGGTATGGAATAGATAACCATTTTTGAGTTATGTTATTGTTTTCTTTACGAAAGAAAATATCATGCTCAATTTTTATAAGTAACTAACTAATATATTCTACAAAAGCTTCAGTGTTTCGATTCTAGGATTAACCAGTTCTTATTAAAGGATATTCTATTAAAGATCATAGTTATCATAATGAAGTATTCAATAACTTTGGATCTTAAACAAATGAAAAATGTGAAAAATAAAAATTACCCGACCAGGATTCGAAACTGGGACCTTTCGTTTGCTCGTTTAAAAACATTATTAAATTTGGATCTTTTAAAAATTTGCTTGCCATTTTTATGTTCTTTCTTTGAATAAAATATAGTCCAATAAATGAACCGCTTTTCTATCTTTTAATGAAAAGAGCTAAGCTATTTTTGATGTTGAGAGCAATAGAGCATTTGGGTTACGTGATACCAAGTACTTGCAACTGTACTATCAATCTCTAGGATGAAGAATTTTTCATAGTCTGCGTCATAGTTTTTGGGATATTGATGACAGTAATGCACTTCCTTTTTATATTTAATGGGTACGTAACTAAATAAGTGAAGTGGTTTAGCACTAAAAGAGTATTTGACACGAAACCGGAATGGCATGATTAAGAATATATTTTTTTGATTCGATAAAACGAGTAGGAGCAAAATTAATGAATTATGTAAAAGTAGGTGCATTTTATGCTGAAGCACCTTGTTTATATTTTAAAATTGCACCAGCACTATAAAATCGGTTATACTTTAAAACTTATGTTCCCTCATCGGATACTTCGCTTTACGACATTGGCTACTGTGGTAGTATTTCTTGTATCTAATAACTATGATTGCAAGAGTCATATACGCTCAATAAAGAAAGAAGAATGGTGACTTACCATACATTGCCAGTACCGCTTTTATTAAAGCACAGCAAGCTCGTATCAAAAACTTAATAAATAGGTTTAAATTCTAGATGACTGGTCATTTAAATGTAATTATAAGACTTACATAGCAGTTGGGAATAAAAAGTTGAAATATGTATCTTATGATTTTGTTATATTTTGAGGTATTCCTTTATCGCCTTTCTTCATAATAAATTTTATGTAATTATCATGCAAATGTCTTTACAGCTGTCCTGCTCACACGCCCATACCTCCCCCACCACCGCCCCCGCCGCTCACGATACCACCCCATAGGTATGAAGAATATTGATATATTTCCACTGCAAAAATATTGTCCCGAAATTTATGCAAATATTGACACAAGAATTTCTTGAAAAAATGTTGACAACCCCTTTTATATAAAAAGCCGTTTTATTAAATGTGTTTGAACAGAATATTCGCAGACATGTTTGACGTCGGTCAAGGAATATTGTCTGCTATTTGATATCTTTTGGTAAAATGTCCCGACCTTTGACAAAAATGGTTATTTCTCCTTTGTAAAATAGAAATAGTTTAGATAAAACGGAACAAAAGAACTATTATTGTTGTTCTTTTGTTAGGTTCTTTTGTTTTAATAATACCAAGCTATCTCAATTGAGACATAAGTAATAGCTATTGATCAGTGTTCATGATAGTTTAGATATATTTTTTGACTTTACAGGACTAAGCACGTTTCCTTCGCCAGATCACACACTTTGACCACCTTTGACGACTCCGTTATGCCGGCTGCTGTTGGCGGGAGTCGGTATAGAAGAGACTGCGAGCGATTAATAGATGGTCGACTAGTTAGAGTAAGTTACTTTTAAAGCTTAATCATCATTATCATCATCTTTAGCCGAGAGACGTGCACTGCTAAACATTTTCCTCCCCAAGAGTTTCCTCTCAGCTCAGTGATTTTATCCATATTTGAAACTTAATAATGAGCTCTATTCAACAAAAAAATCCTTAATTTTAAGTACAGTAGGCAGCAGATTGAACTTTACAAATCTGTCAAAAAATTGTAATTGAATCTGAACTCTATACCCTCGACATTAAGTCAGAAATTGATCGAGGAAATATGACAGGTTTGTGAAGCTTAATCTGTGACCTTCTGTACCTCTAATGTCTTACTTAAAGGCTTCAAAATTAGCAACTGTTGAGTTTGAAGTCACTTATTTTTTCCTTATAAAAATCCTTTTTGTAAACACTTAAAAGTATGAGTATTGCCATGACTAACAAAATCTAGATTTTGTATGAAAAAAATTGGATAAATAAATAAATAAACCCACCGCTAATAAGAGACATTAACGCCCACTTTCCAAAATGTATCTGTCCCCATCACTGACCATCTAGGGCTTTTAGGTGTAACTATAACATCCAGTTTAAACTTCGGTCAACAAATTGTGTCCATGGCTCAAGTAGCTTCGAAAAAGTTGGGAATCATCTCGAAGGTACGGCGGTACTTCGGCCCTGCACAGCTTCTTAACTTATATACAGCTCAAGTGCGATCATGCATAGAGTACTGCAGTCATCTTTGGGATGGTTCAGCCAAATATCAACTAGAAGCGCTGGACTCCGTTGACCGAAGAGCCCGTAATCTAATCAACAACGTCGACCTTACGACCAAAACACTGCAGACCCTAGAGCATCGTCGTAAGGTTGCGTGTCTAACCGTGTACTACAGGATACATTTTGGTGAGTGCGCGAGTGCACTGTTTAAGCAAATTGAACCCTCACCCTTTTACCATCGGACTACTAGACGCAGACAGAACTTCCATCCGTATGTGGTTGATATTCCAAAAAGTCGAACTAAGCGCTTTAACAGTTCCTTTTTGATACGGGTCGCCAAGGTTTGGAATGAACTGCCTGCGTCTATTTTCCCTGACCAGTATAGTCCTAGTACTTTTAAGCGTCGAGTGAATAGGTTTCTCGTGGATGGACGTGTACCACCTTAGTCTTCATATTCACTTAACATCAGGTGGCATGGAAGACAAACGTCCCATCCATATTTTATAAAAAAAAAGACATCTAATATTAGACAATGAAATTTCAAATTCAGCTCATTGTGCAACTATAGAATTTGTCAATAATAAAATAAGATTGAATGCACATAGTATGTATACTAGGCACTTATTAATACGTGATAGTAGAAACTCACACAATTTTGAGTGTTTGCTAAATTAAGTGTATATCAGTGTATTGAAGATTCCCGTAAATTCCTGAAATCAAAGTGAAAATAACTTCGATTGTTTAAAGCAGTTATTCTTAAATCTAAAGTTAAATATCCTATAGTAAAGAAACTGATTATGATAACCGAATATAAGGTCATCTCCACTACGGCATCGAATTTCTCAAGACAGAATGCAAACAATACTGTCTACAAACTATCGTCTTGAAGAACCAATTTGCGCTTGACCGAACTTGTTGTAACCAACTTGTCAAATAAAGCTGTTACAATAAATATTGAAATACTTTAGAGAAATCTAGATTTCTCAGGCCACGATAATAATATTAGAGACTTAGTAACTGCAAACGCTGCCCTGAGACTATTACAGCCATTTATGAGAACTGTAAGGTTTTATCATTAAGGCAAAATCATTTGCCAGTTAAAACCTTACGGACACAAAGACAAAATGCATGTGCAATTACACACAGGTGTATGGCTCGCCCGTTGTCATGAGTTAAAAAACTAGAATAAAATTACCTATAGTTTAATTTCATACGGAATAACTCGTTATATTTTAAAATAAAAAGCATATTAAGAATGCACCTGACCCTAATCAATTAGCGTGAATCTATACCGCTGCCCCCGCTCCCCTTACAATACGCGCGCAAGATCTCGGCGCGGTGCGGTCAGCGCGCTAGGCGGCGAAACGCGTAAACCTACCATCAACGCTCCCGCACAGCGAACGACTAAACTAATGGAGTAGAAATTTTACTTTATTTTTTTTTATATATTTTTTAGAACTATACATGTCGGATTTACATTCTGTATTCTGCATTTTAAATTTAAATAAGATAAATTTGTTGTAATATATACTATTAGTATTATAAAGAAGAAAGATTTGTATTTATTTATGTATCTTTATTTATAACGAATTTGCTCGAAAACTTCTGAACCGATTAGAATACAATTTGTCACACATATAGATTACAACCTAGATTAACACATAGACGAATTTTTATCCCGAGGTAACTTTTAGAAAAATTGACATTTTATAAAAAATATCTAAAAAGTTGTTACTAAATTTTTATTTGACATTTAAATGACTTTTTATAGGGAATAATTTAAGGTGTTAATAGTAAAAATAAACGAATGGATAGTTTTTTAAAAGGAAAAAAAAAAAGTCACAAGGTGTTTTAAAAAGTTAAATGTTTTCAAAAGAGATAACAGTTTGCGTGACATCATTCATTTCTTTAGGCTTTTTAATTTCGGTGGATCTATAGTTTTCGGCTTGTGTTACATCCTTTTTTCTTTTCAAGGCGCCGCCCATATTTTTCAAAGCAGAGCCAATTTCTCTCAGGGGCATGGTCCTTAAGAATCTGGAATCCAACAGTTCAGGCAGTAATGAGTGGAGATAAAAAGTTTTTAGTTTGGGAACCATAAATTCACCCCATAACTTCTGATCCCGTTTAATTTTTTCTATTTTGATTGGTCTGTTTTGTCCTGACCATACAGCAAATATGCATTCTTTTCTATTACTTATATTTAATTGCCCCTGAACTTGCCAGAACCACTGGTGTTTTTTGTTTATAATTAATTCATTATTAATTAGTTTCCAGAAAGTTATTTTCTTCTTTAGCACGGCATCTTCTAGTGTGGTTTTATATGCAGATATTGGACATTTTATTTCTACTATCTGATCGTTGCTGATAACACCATCAGGAGTTGCTCCTAAAAATGGGTTAAGTTTGTCAATAAATAAGCCACATGGCATTATTTTTATATTTTCTTGCTCCTCTAATTGCTTGAGAGATATTTTTTCATGCATTTTACCATGTCTGATTGAGGCAACTTCCGAAATATCTTTTTTGAAGTTACTTGTGTAAAAAAATCAGTTTCCTAGACCTTATAGATTTTGAGATCTAGGTCATTGTAAGTAGTCAAGTTAGGGTCAGGTGGATTCTTAAGAAGGATGTTGAATAACAACGAAAACCTTTTACAAGTATGGGAAATCGTTCTGATCTCACAGCCTACCTTTTTTAAAGAAACGAAAAAAAGTCAATTTCATTACGTGTTTGGCTTCCCTCGAAATCCAAGTTTAGGTTTTGGGTCGAGACTATTCTGTAGTAAATTTGATTGCTTTCTGCTTATTTCGCTTGAAATGATAAAATATTGTCTTAATAATCGAACCTTTTGTATTGCTGGAAAAATATTTAGCTATTAGTATCTGATAATGGGAATGTTAGTTTTCCACTTCATAAAAAAACTACTTTTTGTTATTTGCCTTTATAGTCCAAGAAAATGGTCAATGAAATACGAATTTTGAGCTTAAAACTTGAATTTTTGATATAAGTTACTTTGAAGCATCTAAAAACGAACTGTGAAAGGTTTTTTTAAATCTCAGTTAATTTCAATTTTAAGAAAAAAAGTTATGGGAGCATTTTTATGTAAAATTTTACGCTCTACAACTTTTATTCGAAACTTTTTTTTCTAACACTTACCATTTCCCCAAAATTTCAAAAAAAACACTTTTTTTATTTTTTTACCCCTTCTCGGGGGTGAATTTAAAAAAATCTTTCACAGTTCGTTTTTAGATGCTTCAAAGTAACTTATATCAAAAATTCAAGTTTTAAGCTCAAAATTCGTATTTCATTGACCATTTTCTTGGACTATTAGTTTTCCAGGAAGAAATACCGTCTAGATTATGGGACTTGAAGTAATGATAGCAAAGTTTTTAAATTGTGTGAAGATTACTATTTCTAAGCTTTTTTTCCTGCTATTATTAAATAGGAACTGTATTTTGTTCTTAACCTGCAACATTTTGCTTGGTGGTAGGATCCCTTCTGGGTCCGCCTGGCTAGCGACCACCCTTTATATAAAGTCTGCCGCCAAATGTTACCGCTCCGGCGGTAATGTGTTCCGGCAATATTGTATAAAGAGCCAGTTCCTTCCTAAACCCGTGTGCTTTCATCTTCGACCTCATCGTCACTTACCATCAGGTGAGATTGAGGTCAAACGCGGGTTTAGTCATTTATAAAAAAATAAAAAAAACATGTTATACTAACTGTGATGTTTTTTTTACTTTCATCTGTTTTCGCTCATACTACATTTATTCCTTTCTCCAACTGCAGCCTGAAATAAAACAATATGCAACACTGCCAATGATGTTCCAACCGTTTCCGCCGTACCCGCAGTACATGTCGGGTCAGAATATCCCCGCGCCCATACACTACCCACCGCCTATCACGCAAGTTCCGACATCGAGTGTATCTAGACCTCAGGAACAAATGAAGGTTGTAGTTTTAGGTGAGTAACCTTTTATAATTATATATATGCTGATATAAAATGTTGTAAGAGCAGACAAATTTAGGCTTAAGGTAATCGTATTTAAGTATCGTGTGAGTCTAGCTATCGTATGGGGTGAAGTTTTTGTCACAAACATTTCTTTGAAATAATATTTGCTACTTGTTCTATATCGATAATCCTTTGATTAGAGAATTAGTACTCAGTTCTATTTCGATGCCAAAATTACACTTCTACTTTATTTTATACAATCCAGAAAAAATATTTGCAGAATATTGAGTATCTTAATATCATTTGGAAGAATTCAACATCTTGCTACACAATTATAAAAATCGATTTTATTTCAGATTCAATCAAAAAAGGCGTAATGCGGACTCAAGCCACGCAAACCGAAGCTTGTATAGGGAGAAAGCCCCACCCCCCCAACTATTTATCACTTAGTCCCAGAACTATCAAAAGGGTAAGTTCTAAACTCCTAACTTATGTTGGTACATTTAAAATGGCGACTATAATCCTTTAATCTAATATCAAATAGTCAGTAGCTAGGTGAATTCAATTTACACTGTCCTAAGCAAATCGAGAAGATAAAGGCTTAATTTAGTCGATTTTAGTGAAAGTTATAATACAATGTTTATTTTTGAGATTTAATTATGTTATGTTATGAATTTCATAGAAGTCTGAATAAATATTTATATAATAACACGGCTTCATGACGATTTCCTTTATCTAATACATAGTAGAGTAATAATTAATTACGCAAAGCTTTGCTTGCATACACCTTTTTTTCCACAGTTAACTGAAAATGCTGACGTACGTTAAAAAAGTTGCCTTCCTATCGTTTTGTTGTTAAAATTACTTATTGTAAAGGTGTATAACACTACTGTCTTTCTTATATTCAAGAGTAAAAACTTATCAATTCTATCTAAAGTGTCTAAAAAAGGTATTTAATAATCTTAAACTTGACGCAAATTGTGTATAAATCATAACATGGCAGTGGATGGTATAAATAGTTTTGCAGTTAAGCGTAGCTTTTTATTATATTATTATTGATATGACATTGTAAGCATCGAGTGAATTGTGGATGGACGTGTACCACCAGGTGTCACGGAAGACAAACGTCGCATCCCTACTTAATATTTTTTTTTGTCGTCAAGTCTGAAACCAACAGACAAAAATATTATCAATGTTAATTAATCAGCAGTTACTATACTGCTCATTAATTAATTACAAAAATAAAAACCAATTTTAAAACTACTTCAAATATTATGAGGCAATTATAGAAATGAGAAGTCATAATAGCAGTTTTTTGTTATAACATTATACCTACTTTTTATTTTCAGGTAAAAATGGTTGCAGCTGGGGTACAAACAAACGGCATTGTAGGACCAAGAAGACTGACGAAATCATTTTCCGAAGTAGGTGGAGATAGATTGACTGGTCGTGATTTAGAAGAAAATGTAGGAACAACTGTTGAAAGGTAATATTTGATACATTACTTATAGTTTATTAAGCATTAAGTTATTATACCCGTAAAGTGGATAAACCTTAAAACATTAAATATTCAAAACTGATACTCGAGACATTGAAAGTTGTTATACGTGATGTCTTGCAATGTTCAAGATTACGAGTACGAGCTTTGCCACTCTATTAACACCATATCAATTAATTTGATTGAAACGGTGACAAATTTAAATGCTTAAAAAGTTGCTATTGAACATAGTATTTTATACAGATATGCTCGGTGTGTTAAGATATTATATTAAGATATTTTATTTTTAAATTACCTATTATATTACCTTTTTATTCTAATGTGACTTCCAGTTTCATTGATCATGAAAAACTATATAGAACGCAATCAGAAGAACCCCCCCGATCCCCTCGCTCGCCCCCCTCCGTTAGAGAATCATCACCGCAACTCCTAAGAGGAGATTCCGATGACGTCACCTCCTCATCCGTCAAATCAGTTGCTTCCTCCCAAGCAGAAAAATCCCAATCAGAACTAATGGCTTTGCATAAACAAGCCCAAGAATATTTCCAACAAAATTTCCAATTTATACACGAGAGTGACAGAGACGACACGATTGATGACGACATTGAAAATATCGAAAAAAGCATGGCATTGAATAGGAAAAATTTAGAATTCTTACAGCAAGAAATTGCTAAACAGACAAAAGACAGATCATTAAAATCTATTTTGACTAAAAGCACGAGTGACGCTTCACAAAAAACGGCTAATTCATCGCATCCATTTTCAAAAACTTCTACTTTTCAATCCGAACCTTCGACTGAAACTTCTGCGACCACAACTGATAGCGAAAAAAATGAAAGAGAAATTATCATTGATTTTGAACCAAGACCAGACGAAGAGGCCTTACCTTATACAACATTGAGAAGAAAAAATAGAAGGATGTTACAAAAAACACTTTCTGAAGGGGAAATTTTACTAGACGCGTGAGTTTTTTTTAATATTTTGTAGAGTATGTACGTTAAATTTCTTAAAAATAGTTTTAGCTATACCACAGAACGGAATAAAATTAATAAGTCTCATAAATGTTTTAAGTCAATAAAATAAAATCTAAATTGTAAAGTTACATATTAACTTTCGTCCCATTAACTCAAATAAAATTTTCTTACAGAAGAAAATCTGAGCTTTCAGGCAATGAAAACATTAAAGATGCGCCTATTATAATGTCAACTAGTCAAGAAAATATGACCAGTGAAGATAGAGAAAAAGAGGCAGTATATAGACAATACATTGCTCAAAACTACAATCAAACGCCAATCAAAGATGAAGGAATCTTTGGATTTGAACCAGACGGCTCTTTTAGGTAAGAATTTAATTCTTACTTTAATTTTAGTAGAAGCACGTTAGCAAAAATCACAAAAGATTCAGCATCATCAATCTTATTAGACTAATCAAAAGCTTTGCTAATCACAATAATAAGGCTTTTTTCACGAAACTAAAATTTCGGTAGAGCTGTTTCTATTTTACGCTCATTGTAATGTCAATCATATTATCTCTTCGTAGTTCTTCAGACGGAAATGCTGCATTTGAAGATTTTCACGAAAAATACATTAGTTACAAGCATGAATCTCTTAGTATTCGAAGCGTTAGTTTTGAAGAGCAATCAGAGTCTAATATAGTCCAAAAGGATGAGTTTGCTGAAACCAGGTATGCACGCATAATCATTATTTCACTCTCATGCAAAAATGCTTTTTAAAAACCAGTGGTTTTATAGGTCTTTTAACTTTCGTTTATAGGTATTTCCATTTATAATTTGATCTAAAACTTATTTATTCCATAATAGTGAACAGAGGGTTGCATATTTTGTAGCCTGAAAATCTCTTAAATTCATAATAAAATAAGTTGACGTATGTCACAAAAAAAACACTATTTATTTTTAAAAAGTGCGATTAAGTACTCTTACTATTTAGAATGTGAACGACACATCATCATATAAGCAAATATAAATTTTCAGCACGGCAAAATCAAGTCCTGGATCACCAGATTTAACACAAAGCATCGATTGTAACTACAGGAATAAACGCACAGTAACTTCTAACACAGTAACAATGCAATTGGCGCCTTTAGAAAAGTCTTCACCCTGCGCATCCAATGAATCTTTGACAGTTGACCACAGCAGGTAAATTGTATTTTATAACATATTTGCTCGTAAAGTGGTTGTAATTACACCAATTTCAATATCGTAATGTATCTCATTACGTACTTATGCGATAATGTAATATAAAACGCACGTGTTTTTTTTAAATAAAGTTTTAAGATACTCCGTCTAAAAATGAACGATACTTTTAAAAATCATAGCAAAGAGGTTTTATGTCAAGAAAGTGGTCAATATTTTATGAATAAAATTAACTTTGGAAAATAAAATATAACAAATAAACATTTAATTCTTTAATTTAATTAATTTTGACAATAAATAACAACCATTTATCTGTAACAAAAACACAAAAATATTAATGAACTCTATTAGTAATAAGTAATACTGGCTGTTTTTGTACCTTTGCCTAAAAAAAACGTTGATGCGCGTGCATCGCTTATCTGTGGACAAGTAAAAATAATTCCGCGCGCTTTTCTTTTCGCTCTATTGTTTTTATTTGAAAATGTCGTCAAGTCGTGATGAATTTATTAATTTGACACCGCTACAACTCTTAAACGCGGTGAAAAAGGCTACTCTAAGCCTCTTGCCTGAAAAATTGACCGATAGATACTTACAAGCCTATCAAAATTTCATCTTATGGAAAACAAGCAAAAATGCAAATTCATTTTCACAAAAAATGGTGTTTTAGCCTATATCATGGAACTTTCTCATAAATATAAATCAAGCTCACTGTGGTGCTACTATTCAATGCTAAAAAGCACTATGAAAACAATCAAGTCATACTCCAAATTGCTAGCATTTCTGAAAAGACGCTCAGATGGCCATATGAGTAAAAAGTCGAAAGTATTTCCTCGTAAATATGTTATAAAACGTCGTATGACATACGTGCGCTTTGAAAATTACCGCACTTATATCATAATGTACTATTTCCTCGCATAGGTAATACAAAGAACGAATCTGTTTCATTGGGGTTTTTTAACTCGTTGAATTCCTGAACAGCATGGAAAAACACATCTTTCAAATATTGTATTCTACACAAATAATGAATTCCAATTTATTTTAACTACAAACGAGGATAAAAATTTACAAAATAATATTTTTTTTATCTTTTAGAGCGGATACTTCAAATATTTTTCGTGTTTTTTTTTTCAGAGAGCATTCTGATGGTATGTGGAATGAATCTCAAACGACAGTATTACAAATTGATTCTGGGACTGAAAATGGTACAATAATAAGGTATGGATTTATAAAGTCTATTATTTTATCTCTAAATCTGTATTTTTATAAAATAATGGTAATGATGGTTTGTATGACAAAACTAAATCAAATCAATCATTTTAAAACCATTGCAAAGTGGTTGATGTATTTAAAGTAATGTGTCAAAACTATACACTTATTTCGAAAACAAAATGCATCTTTTCTTTTTTTTTAGTTCATCGGACTTAAGTTCATTAGCGGCATCTCCAGGAGCATTAGCACTTTTAACTCCAACATCGAGGAGAAAACAACTATTACTATTACAGCACCAACAAAGATCATCGCTGGATACTGATGCTTTGGATGAGGAATTTGATGCTTCTCAGGTAACTTTTTATAAAAAACTCTTTGTTCAAACATAATATGTAGCATTTTAACCTAACATTGCAGATTCTTTCATTATTGATAACTTGAAGTTACGTGATTTAGTAAAATAAAAATGAAATAAATTTTCTAGAAAATTGAGGATAAAAAAAGAGTTTCCAAAAATAAGATAAAAAAGGCAAATTTATATAGAATTTAATATACAGGTAGATTTACAAGTTTTGATATTACGTTTTGAACAGTTTTATTTTAATTTTTTACCATATGGAAACCAGCGCCTAAACTTTTTAACTTCTAATGGCGAGTGACAAGTTATTGAAAATGGACCAAAAAAGCCCAGGATTAAACTGGCTCCTCTAAACTATTACCGAAGCCCATAATCTCCGAAACTACGATATTTGGTAGTTCTTATATGAAAAAAAATTACAAACCAAGTGTTAGGATCATTTTAACACGCTTACCTAGTAGCGATTATTTTTTAATAAGTATTGTCAAATATTTTCATGCTACTGTAGCTTTTACACATATTTTTTTTTCCATTTCAGAGTCAATCACCTACTTCGCCCAGAAATAAACTAGATGCGTCGAGTTCAAGTTCAACACATAGAATATCACTATCTCCTCCTGCTGTAGTTCCAAATATTCAAATTCCTATTACAAAACAACCTACTCTATCAAAAGTGCTACCTTCTGCACCATCAAAAACTAGCCCAGCACCTGCAATAGCAATAACACATCCAAGTATAGACCTTGCTGATGTGCCATTTAAAAGAACACCTAGCTACATTAACAAAAAGCGGGAACGAGCTTTAAGTCCATCAAGAAGAAGAGAACTTCAACGAAAAGCTCAACAAAAAGAAATGAAAGGCTCAGTATCGAATCAAATAATTGAGTCGCCATCAGACCAATCATTGACAAGAGGAGCAAGTAGCGAAACGAGTTTAGCTAGAACAGATTCAGGAAAAATCAATACGACTGATATTTCAGAAAGCACGACCACGACGGAAGATTATGTGACAGCTAATTCAGATAGCTCAAAAAGAAGTAATTGTCGGAATCAGAATCAAGGTAATTCATTTTTTTTAAATGTTATTTTAGTTCCTCATATTATTTTGAAGATAATGCTTAGACCTGTTATTGTTACAAAGGCGAATACGTACTACAAAGGCGGTACAATAAAGGAAAAACATAAAAGAGACTGAGCACATTTATATGGGAAGTGGTCCGTGGACCAATAGCGACACTGTTGTGGTACTTATGTGGTGTCCTCAACTAACGAAACGAACGAAAGACCACCAAAATTTGACCCGGCAGTTTTGAGAAAAATAAAGTTTAGGGAATTCATATTTTTTTACTGCATTCAAACTTTCGCGAATGTGGACGCGCCTCCCTGTATGTTGTATTCTGTATTAGTAAACATGTTTTCAGGATATCGACAGTGAAATTAAATGTAGCTTGAAACATACGAAAATATCCAAAGAACTTGGTGTCATCATTTAACAATTCTATTATCGCGTTTAATTTATATTTTACATTTTAACTCGACGTTTCTTTGTCTTTGCAGACCCCGTGGTCAGTCACTATAAAATATAAACTAAACGAGATAAATCCGGTTAAAAAGTGTTTTATTTAATAGTATGAATCGCGAAAACATAAGACAATATTAATAGTGTGTGATATTTTCCACTTTCCGATCTTTTCTTGAATATGTCCTGTATCCCGATTTTATGTTTCCTGCTTTTAGATTTTTTACATGTTCTTCCTCTTCTGATAATATCGACTTTTTCTTCTTTACTTTCTGCCACTCTCACAAACACTATCCGCACCTGCAATAACTACAAAAATCCGAATGAAGTGGCATCGGCAATCCGATAGCTGGTACTTTCACCGGCAAATCCGTTCGCTACCGAAACAGTGGACGCACCGTAAAAAATTAATCAGTTTATTTAAGCGACGTCCTTTCCTTAAGGGACGGCCTAACGCATAAGTGCGATGGAGATAGCAACAGTGCATTCGGTTTTTTCTATTATTATCATCGAAGACTCTGCTTGCTATTGTTGTTTCAATAGTAGTTAGTTAACCAGTAGGAAAAACACGAAAAAAAGTTTTAGGTTCCCCTCCTAGTAGAAAGAGAAGCAATTCTCTCTTTTATCTAGCACAGAAAAACTTGTTAATAAGCACATGCGTGTTTTTGTGCTAGATAACTTACTTAAATGTTATACTTAAATGTTTCTTAAAAAAAAGCAAGCCACGTGTTTTCTAAAGTATTCTATTATCCGAAATTGCCGGGTCAGGTATTGGTCTATATCTAACTGAAAAACATGACATAAGTCTAATACATTCAGAAATAGTCGTAATACAAAAAATTTAGTAAAAAAATAGGTATTCCCAAAACTTTATATTTCTCAAAAAAATTCGGTGGCCCTTCGCACGTGCGTATAGTTGACGTGTCCCCACATAAATACTACAACAGTGTCGGTATTGGTTCACGGAATACTTTCGCTCAGTCTCTTTTAATATCATTCGATTCAATGAATATTATAGTAATCATAATGTAATTTATTTAATCGTGTCTCAAAATTTACGAATATGTAGACTTGGCCGATTTTTCATGGATTGAAAATGCAACATATATTTAATTCATTTTAAACTACACAAATAAACTTCTCCTATCAGATAAATAATTGTATAAAATTATGTTTTTCAGGCGTAGAAAATAATAAACCACAAGACGGTTCATCATTTGAAAGTGCATCGAGTATGTATTCTTCAACAAAAAATATAGATGAAGATTTAATTGTTCCGAGTTTCTCGCCGCCATTACAAATAAGTGACGATTTTATAGTTCCTGATCTAACATCACCGCCATTACCATTACGCGATAGCATTATTAAATCCAAAATGGAAAAAATCGAGGTCAAAGCTGAAATTAACCCACTTTTAGAACAATTTAAGAGAGAAAAGACTGAATTCATTAAACCTAAGGAAGAAAAAGTAAACAAAATCAAACCCGTAAGTAAATATTTATTAATTTGATTTCGAGGTTTATGAAGTCAGGTACAATTCGATTTGTTCGTAGATACGTAGGTATTTGTTTGGAATTTTTTCGTGGAATTTTGGAATGAAAAATCATAGTTTTGTAATGATGGTATATTTAATATAATTAAATCGATTAAAAAACTAGGTTAATAACAAATCATTGTTATCTTTTTTTATATTACTGATATTATTTTTCCGGTAAGTTTAAAAATATGATTTTTGATTAGATGATGCGAGACACAATCAGTGGCAAGAGTAGTTCAAGTGGAAGTTACAGTATAGGTGGCTCAAATCCAAATGTAACTGAAGAAGATAGAAATAAAACCCCGACTGCTACAATCAAAGAACTTCCAGAAAAAACTGAAGTTAAGGTAAAAGTATCAGAAAGCAAATTGTCACAAACGACGCAAGTAAAAGACCAACCACCCGCAAAAGTAATGGTAGGTATAATGTCTATACTGTGTCTATTATAAATAGGTAAAGCCTAGACAATGACAGGACAATGACTGGACTAATGACTTTCATTTTACAGGGATCACTCTCCGACGATGAAAGAAGTGTTCATTATTCATCTTCTGGGTATTATGAAAGCCCCGTAGAAGATGACGATGATGGAGGCTTAAGTAAGTTTAGTTCAAAGATTTTGAGAAATTATGTTTTAAGAGTCTTTTAAGTAAATGTTAATTAACTTTTCGGTCTTATTTCTTATCACGAAATAAATCGCTACTTAGTTTTGCTTTCTGAACGTTTCCAATTTATTATTTTTTGTTTAACAATTATAATCAAAGATGGTTCCATTACTTTAACGTTTTCTAAGTAGGCACCTCGGATTCCTAATTGGATTGTAAATAAATAACTGAAATTGGTAAAATTTTATTTATTAAATTTAAGCGTACAAACACTCTCAAAAGTATCGATCTAGTAGACAAAAAACTTGGCTCTCAGATGAACGGAGAAGAAAAAAGAAAGCATTCACGTTAGAATTTTCGAAATCTTACGACGATTCCGTTTCAACTTCACAAGATGATTGGGCAAAGAAACCTAAAGACCCGGACAGTATTAGTCAAAAGTCGGAAAAAAGTTCACTGAAGTCAGCCACCAAGTCTCCCTTCGAAGAAAAATCAATAGAAGCAAGAAAGAAGAAAGCACATTTTGCTGACAAACCAAAAAGTGTGCAGTCGTCACCAAGAGAGCCACTTGATATTGAAAAATCAATTAAAGATAAAGATATAGAATTGAAACGGCCCTTCGAAAGAGAGCGATATGTAAAAAGAACAAAATCAAAAGCGAAAAGTCCTACCTCGCAATGTAAAAGTGTAGACGCAAACCATTCATACAGATCGCACTATGACCGACGAGAAAGTTTAGGATCCAATATGAAGCTTCATTTAAATATACCTACTTCAGATGATTCTAGTGAGCAATATAAACCAAACGGCAGAAGTAAGTTTATTTACATCATTTTATCTCATTTTAGTTACCTGTTTATTTGTTTGTTTCAAATATAACATGATTTGTACTCTTTTAGGTACAACTAATGGAAATGTATCACCAAGAAAACATCGTAGATTAAGAGATAGTCCAAGAAGAAAAACAGGAAACAATAATAACATTACTAAATCTCCTACATCTAATAATAATCAATCTGCCTTTAGGTATGTTATTTGTTTTCATGCATACTAAATATGCAACATTTTTTAAATCTTTGTTAAAACGTTGTAATTTTTTTCATACATAAAAGGCCAAGAAGAAAAAGTGGTTCCAACGAAAGCATATCACTGCCAGGTAGTTTACCTCGCAGAAAACAATCAATACCCACATTACCGGGAATGAGTTCATTAGAAGCTGAAGATATAGAAACGACTAGAACTTTAGCCTGTGCTGGTTCAAGATTAACACCACTGCGGTATATTAAAAATCAATGCAATTCTCCCAGGCATAAACAAAAGGATAAAGGTATTTTAACATTTTTTTTTTAATGTTTTGTATAAGCTCCAAGATTTATTAATTAACTAGCTGCTGCCCGCGACGTCGTCTGCGTGAAAGCTATGCAGCACCAAACGCACCTACGATTATAACACTGCTAGCGTGATAATATGTAGCCTATATGTTGACCCGACCTCTTAAATATCTTCATGCCAAATTTGAAGTAAATCCATGCAGTACTTTTTGAGTTTATCCCGGAAAGACAAACAGACAAACAGACAAAAATTCTAAAAACTATATTTTTTTGTTTCTGTTTCGATTGTAGATCATACCCCAAGTATTCTTTTAAAAAAATATTCAATGTACAGTTTTGACTTTCCTACCATTTTATTATATGTATAGATTGAAGTCTGCAAGTGAGTATAGAATCCACCATATGGGACATCCACTTTATGTGGAATAACATGTCAACAATTTAATGAATGGTGGGATTGGTGATGCGTTGCCTCCGCAAGCTAAGAAAAGAAGTCTTATGTTTTTAGCGCTCATTTCACTCACAAGCAAGATAGATTTCTCCGATTGTTTATTTTATTTTCTTACCTTTTAAATTCTAGCTATTTCAAAATCCAAGTATTAGTTCTAAACAGGATTATTTGATATTTGATTTTAGATAGAAATAAATTTACGTGCTGTTTTTCAGATGGTAAATTTGCAAAAGCCGCATCTGCTGAGTCACTTCGGTCTGTTTCACCAGGTTCCGACTCAGTTTTTTATTCAGAACAAACCGAACACAGCATAGGTGGTGAATGTGAAGCAAAGGCGCACTGTCTCCATTGCGGGAAGGAAGTTGATATAGTGACGGCAGAACAAGATAGTGTCGCTTCGAGGACTTCACATACTGATGTGTGTATTAACTATATCGTATTTGTTATAACTTATCACGATTATCTTCAGACGGGAGTCGTACAACAATCATAAGCCTCCCCCCTCCACCAAGAATCTCCACTGGGTTATTGTAGAGACTGAGTATCTTTCCTCATTGGTAAAACTCAATAATTTATTAATTATTATCGTTATATTCCGATTTCTTATAAGAAAATTTATTGGTTTATGTGGACAAAGCAATAAAAAATTGTGGTTGTACTTTTAAATGCCTTATTTTCATAGGTTCAGTTTTATAGTCTGATGATATAAAAACATATTAAAATGATTTAGCTTTGAAAGAATTAATAATATAATTTTATTTCTTACACTTGCCCTCAGGAATCTTACGCTGATGCTACGCCAGATATAGTTCCTGCTCCAGCTGGCTTCGCAGACTCTCCATCTGGATCTATAGCAAAAAAATCTAGTGGTACAAGGCTCTACAAGAAATTAGATAAACGCTACCGATCGGAAGACAAATCGAGACACCATTATAAATATCGGCAAGATGTAAGAGCCAAGGTAAGCTAAAATTGCATAACTAATGAATTATTTATATAAAAATATTATCATTGAGATACATTATATACAAATTACTGTCATGTTATCTAAGTTTTTTCATTAGTTTTTATCATAGCCTACTTTTGAAGTTAATCTCAATAAGTGAAAATGAGGTCAGCACACGGATTTAGGATGGAGCTGATTCTTCATCTACCGGGTTACTGGTTAAGTCAACCTAGATCCATTAAGGGCATGCAGTACCAGTTTTTTTCTAAATTATTTTACCTTGAAACCTAACCGTTTTCGAAAAAATCGACTTTTAATTTTTTTTATACAAAATGCCGATATTTTGCCATTAAATATGATATTTTGAAATTGGTGGGCTTTTTTACTATCATTATTTATTTTTTATACGCAGATTAAGATGTTTCATGATATTGGTAACCAAAATTATACGTAAAATTGCTAAATACTAAAATATAATTACGTTGTTTGTTCTTAATTCATTTTATGACCATTCATTTATGAACAATAATCGTAATTTTTAAGTCCGCTATCGCCCATTAAACTATTTTTTTTCCAATTAATTTGAATAAAAGCCTAGATCTATATACATTGTTGGGTAGCTGACAAAACTTAGATGTTTTAAAGCACATCTGCCGAACGTCTGCTGTAATAACTTTTTGATATATGCTTAAAAGAAAAGTAAACTGTAAAAAAATACAGATTACTCGAACTGAACTTTCAATTGCTCAGAACTATGTATTTAGTAATCTTACGTACAATTCCAGTTACTAAGATCATAGAACATCTAAATCTGCATATAAAAAATAAATAATAATAATAAAGAAGCGCACCAATTCCAAAATATCATATTTAATAGCAGAAAATCGGCAATTTTTTATAAAAAAAAAATGAAATTCGATTTTTTCGAAAACTGTTAGGTAGGGTGTTTCATGGTAAAATATGTTAGAAAAGACGGGTACTATACATCTTTAACGGATCTAGGTCGACTTACCCAGTAAGTAAACCTGTACATAGCCGTAATACATTGTTGCTAGATTGGATTGGATATTTGCAAATTATTTAATGCTATAAATCAATAGAAAAATGTACTTTTGTATTTAAAAAATTGCATACGTCGTAAATTGTATTTTTTTTTGAAACTATTAAAATAAAACAATCAAAAAGATATAACTTAACCCATTTAAATTAAATCTTAAGTTTAAACACATCTGTTGTTTTTGCTATCATAGGTATACCCCCATTTACAAATACATATATACGTTCCGGGTAAATTCAAGCAACCTTGAGTTTTAGGATCACAATCATTAATTATTTCGGAGCATTCATTGAAATCTACGCACATCCCGTATCGTGATTTCCAAATAAATCCAGGTTCTTGACAATCGCATGAAACATTCCATCTATTTGCCACAATGTCTTTAAGATTTTGATTTTCCTTTCGGTTCAGCTTGCAAATATTGTTCTGTAATTGTTCCTGAGAACAAGGGTTTTCAGATTGTGAAGTACAATCACTGATCGATGAAACATATTTTAGTGGACAGCAAGTGTCTGGGCAAAAACTGTATGAAGCACATGCAAAAGAATATTTATCGTCTGCTCTTGGATCCTGGTTATGTATTCCAAATTGAGGGTCGAGACACGCAGCAAAATTGTCGCAAGGTTCTCCTAACATTGATAAAGCTGGTGTTTCTAGCATTGTGAACCAACACATGTAATAAGCGGCGGTGGTAGTCCACTGAAATTTGTCTAACGCACTATCAAAAGGCAAGCTGCTTAGCATCAAAACTGATAACGCTTTACGGCACTCATTATCTAAATGTTCAATTACACCACCTACGATCGGTACTGATTTTCTATTTAAAATGGATATTGTATCTTGATCTCGTGTCATTGGAGCATTTTCTATTACACTGTGAAGATAGACAATGCATTTTAGAAAACTTTGTTCACAGTTGTCACGGACCTTCCAATGTAATGAGCTCAAAGCTGGCATTGGGAATAATTTATAAAAGCCTGTGGAGCTTGCATTATTTCCTGAATTAAGTCTTCTGTCCCACTCATTGAACTTAAAATTACGAAGAAAATATGCAATGTCTTGAATAGCTACAGTAAGCCACTTTTCATCCGGAGTTTCCAAAGTAGATTTTTGTAGTATTTCATCAACAGAATTAAGATTGGAAAAGAAGTTAAAAAATTCTTCTTCTTGCTCGTCATTGGTTGCTCCTTTTGTAACCTGGTGTAAAGCTATAACGAGAAAATATTTTAGATATTTCATTTTTGAACAATAAACATTGTCATAGGTCAACTAAATCTGACAGTTTTTTTTTGTTTGCGTTATTTTAAAGTTCTTATTACACTTTGATTACACTACAATAATACATAGTCTGTATATGGGAAATATACGCTTACGATATTCTCAAAAATTATAGATACTTAGTTCCTAGAGCACGTTTATCTAAGGAATTATAGTATAAAAACTTTTTAGGCATCAATAAACATTTGCTGTTTAAAATCAAAATAAAAAAACACATTTGATATAAAAATATATATTTTTAGAAATGGCAGAACGCTGACTTTAAGAAATGCTATGAAAAAAACTTCGGGGTGACGAACAAAAAAGTTTAAAATTCTTACTAAAGAAAAACGCATAGCTTTTGAACTTTTAATGGCCATTTAGGCATAGCAGATAACCTACTCTACAGGCCATATCATTTTGGATAACAATGGGCCAAACTCCCTGTATAATTAATTGACATTGTTGTTATTCATACATACATACATAACTTCACGCCTGTATCCCTTATGGGGTAGGCAGAGCACCAGAGGTCATCAAACCATCTGATGTCACGTTTGACAAATTTCGAGGTATTATAGTGATGGAGAGAGACTATTGCAGTGACAGGGAGTCAGCCTATCGCCCGCAAAAAAACGCCAATAAAACCTCTGTAAACCTCTCTAAAATCTCCCTTAACTGACTTTTACAGTATGCCCGGGAAGAGAAGCAGCTGGCACATTCTATGTTTTTCTTTCGCTCCCAGTCCAGCATGGAAGCATGTCGGAAGCATTCATTATTTGTCAACCTTTAATTCAATTAAGTTAACTCCATAAAATATTGTAACATTACAGTCTGAAGAAAGGGGCAAAGAAGAATACGCTACTCAAGAAAAGTCGCAAGACAATCGTATCGCTCGATCAGCTGGCAATAGCCTCGACAAACTTGGAGGTTCCAGCGCTAGCGTGGATCCAGATGGTAAGTTTACACAACTATATAGCTCAATTTAATATTAAACTGTCTAATTTTAAAGTCGTTACCCCCGACTTCGCCTATTACACCAAACTTCGCCTGATTTTGAAAAAAGTACCGTAGAGAAAGAGTGGCTGGTTATCTCGTAAAACTTTTAATAAGTTGTTTGCAATTTAACTGTGGCAGAACCAATAGAGGACATTAGCTGTTAACTTAAAGTGTGTTGGACAGTTCAGACAGAATATTACTACAGTGGGTGAGCATTTTTTAAACATTTTTAATGTATGAAAAAGTTCATACACAGTTTGAGACTTTATAATTCACACATCAGAGCACAAATTGTTTTGAACATGTAATAAGCATAAATAATGTCTTACAAACTAATGAATTAACGTAAAGTTCCGAAAACTACAACTGCCAGGCGAAGTCATGGCATTATATCCAAACTTTGCGAACCGGAAAAATATTGATGTTTCTCAAGCTTTCATAGTTAACTAGACTATGATGACTACATGAATCTTTAGGCATGGATAAACTTGAGCATAATATAAATTACACGCGAAAATTGAATATATTTATAGATAATACCAAAAAACTGTTCAAAACCAGGCGAAGTAAGGGGTAACGACGGGTATCTCTTATGTAAATAAATTAGGGAACTTCAAACTTAACAATTACAAACAAAATCTAATTTGGAGTTAGAAATTAGAGAGTGTATTGTGTTTAAAAACCATGAAGTTATAAAACAGTTCAAATGCTCGAGGACATCATGTGTTTTGGATTGATAGAATTGGGACGGTAACTCAGTTATTGTATCCAAATATAAATTTTGGACTAAACTTGTTTAATTGTATTTAATGTTAAAAAACTTGACTTTTTAATATTTTATTCAGAGCCAGAGGAATGTTCTGGAAGTTCTGAAGGTGCTGAAATCAAAGATGGCGGTGTGTATGCTGCACCATGGTGGTGTGGTAACTGGATATTACTGTCAGAACACGATGACAGCTGGAGCAGAATACCACCAGGTACGCCATTAATTTATAATACATTTTAGGGCTTTATTTTAAATCACACAAATGCTAGAAGAATTAACAATTTAAGTTGTAAATAAAGATTATTTAGTAAAATATTGACACCTCTCGGTTCAATCAATATATATATATAAAACTGTTCCGTTACTGACTGAGTGACTCAGTGACTGACAGACAACGTACAGCCGTAACTTGTGGGCGTAGAGAGCTGAAATTTGGAACATACATTCTTTAGGAGATGTAGGGATGCACTAAGGAAGGAATTCTCGAAATTCTTATGGGAACGGGAATTTGGACATTGTAGTTTGTATGAAATTTTTTATTCCTTGAGTGTACGGATGCGATACTTAGTATAAAGGTTCTTCAAAAAGTGACTGGTTGTTTTATGAAAGGAATTCCCGAAATTCCCACGGAAACGGGAAATATATGATGTTTTAGTTTATATGAAAAAGCCTTATTCCTTGACTGCACGGATGTGATACTTGTTATAAAGGTTCTTTAATAAGTGTCTGTTTGTATTATGGAAGAAATTCCCGAAATTCCCACGGGAACGGAAAATATAGGACTTTTGAGTTTATGCGTATACGAAGTCGCGGGCAAACGCTCGTTTGTGTATAAACTATTTATCCAAATTGAGTAAAATACACATTTTTGGTTTAACTTATGGAAATATGATTATTTCAATCCTTCATGATCTGTACTTTTTTTCTCGTGTGTAGTCAAAAGAAGTACTTTGTTGTCAAAAGCCATTTCTGCATCCTGTAAAATTCTAACATCCAACAACAAGTACTGGGTCAAGTTAACGGCATAAAACTTCTTGTCTTCTAGGGGTGAGTGAGACTCAAAGCCCTGCAGTGGGCTTATTGCAAAGGGTTGTGATGATAATGACGTATATTTTTCAGATGCAATGAGTGCTTCAGATTCCGGAGAAGAGGATCCAACTGAATCGGAGATAGAGTTCAACAAACGCTACGTCGCACTCACGCACCGGCTGGTTCATAGAAGGGCTTGCATCGAACTGAACAGGCGACAGAACGACAATAGTTTTGGTAAGTAGACTAGAATACTGGACAGTGACGTCCGGTTTTATTTATTAATTTTTATTAAAGTGACAAACACCTTAAATTTTATTTTATACGCAAATTATGATTGAGTATACAATGCGTTAGGAATCCAACTTTTGATAGTTAACCGACGTCATTTAAATAAATATTTTCTATTCGTTGCCTTATGCTCGTATTTAGGTAACCAGTTCCTTTTTAACTTTTATTTGTTTATATCATTGGATAAACCCAATTTCGTTTTAAAATTTCAACTAAAAGATTAATTTTTCGTTTCTTATTTCAAAATGTTAAAAGTCAAAAGGAATAAATTTCCAACTTGAAAAAAATATATATTTTTTATACCGTAGGTAAATGTTTTGTGATTTTAAAAACTTGAAGTTTCCTACTAACAAAACCTTCATCATCTAGTGACGGGTGATTGGATAATCGAAATCCGAGCAGCCGCCTGTCAAACCAATGTCAATCTTATCGTACTGTGGATGAAATAGAGTCACCAAGTTTCCGATATCCTATAACGCGTACGTAAGGCTGCAAACGACATTGTTGAATACGAGTTTTAGAATTTACAATTTCACCTAAAAGAGTATTTTTGTTTTTAAATAAGTATGAAGTCGTCGTGGCGCCGTGGTTACTGTGCATATCAAACGATATCGCAGGTTAAGCGCGCTCGGTGCGGCTGGTATTAGGATGGGTGACCGCCGACCATTCATTTCTCACGACGACTTGCGTGCTTCGGAGGGCACGTTAAGCAGTCGGTCCCGGGTGCTGTATACGTGTATACAGTAGTCGTTAGGGTTTGTCAGAAGCCATTTGGGCACCCTGACATATCTGACATCCACCAACCAGCACTGGGCCAGCTTGGTGGATTACGGCCTAAACCTCCTCGTTACCCAGAGGAGAGACTCATAGCCCTGCAGGGGGCTCATTACACGGAGTTGTGATGATGATGATGAAGTATGGATGACCGTTGGAAGATGCTGTTCTTCTTGTATTAAAGGACTTTTTTGTATTAAAAGCCAAAAAAATAAGGTAATCAACTTTTTCTAAGGTATTCCCATTTGAAAATTAAAAACCGATTATTTCTGATTCGGTTTACTACATAACAAATTTTTAAACAGGATTTTAACCACGTATTTTATTGAAAATTTTAACTCGTTGATTCAATGCCCAAGCCCCTGGTGTAGTGAATAAAAATACATAAACAACCACATTAAAAGCTGAGGTTTGCTATGATTTCGTATTTTCTCATTGAACTTTATAATTTCAATAGTTAATGAAATATCTTAATTATTGTCCTTACTCTTATGTATGTAGGCACAATAAAAAGAACTCTGCATTTTTTTGTTTAGAATATAGTACTTATTTATCAACAAGAATACTTTTTATTACCAAAATTTGAAATTTGATTAAATATAATAGCCTGCAGAAATGTGGATGCCTTCCCCTCCGTGGCCTTCCCAAAGGTTCTCCACACAGATCAGACGTGCCCTGCGTTCATCCAGCGAGCGTTTACCTGTTTTGACAATATCCTCGGTCAAAGTATACATAGTAAATAAAATACATTAACTGCGAACCCAATATTTTTTGATTACAATGTTTTCGGTTTTAGTCAATCATTTTGCCGCTTTATAGAACTAAAATAAAGTTGTGTTTTTATTTAAACCAGATCTTTTTTCTTTACTTTCATCACTTTACAATATTTACAGTGATATTGAAACGGTGTTCTTAAATTTCTAGAAGACATTTCTGGTGTCAGCTTAGTAGTCTATTGTTGGTTTTAATCACTTAAGCTTCTACCATCTATTGAATTAGTAAACGCTGTCATTTATTACTTAGCTTTGCAGATGAATTCCGAGAAACTCGTACTCAAAAAGCCTATGATAGTGAACTGCTCGTCAATATATCATGGTCCTATATTGCATAACAGACGTTGGTAAAACGAACAAAAATAACGATTTGATTTTCTTAAAACCGCAGATACTTCTACGTTTAAACCACTTTTATAAAAAAAATAAACACCGAATATTCACAGCAACTTTACCAAACAGTCCTAATGTTGGTGTAAATTTCACGATGTTAAATGAAAAACTGTTTTAGCCGCATTTTATCACTTTAGCTTGATATTTCTTCATAGACACGAGTGACTGATGCGTTTAAAAACGTCCATTAAGTGGAAATAATATTCAAAAGCGTTTCTGGTTAAGTTGGACCATAGTTGTGTAGTTTTACCAGTAGTACTATGGTCCAGGGTCTCAAATATGGACCACCGATCTCAACGAACAAAAACCCTTTTGTTGCGGTAGGAAACAACATCTACTGTATTGTTTTGTTCTATTTCGTTTGCTTAAGCACGAAGAGATTAGTTTTACGTGCATTTGATGGATAGCGCCATGGACTGATGCTATTCGATGTTCGCAAGAAGAACTTGTTGAAAACTTTTGTTTATTAGTATTGGTTAAAGTACATCAAAAATATCCAATCCAAAAATTCAAGATAACTAATTTGTGTTTATGTCTTAGAGTACTCAGTATTCTTTAAAATAAAGCTCTCAACTATGGTAAAATTGATCATAATAAGCAACTTTTGCCATACGTTTTAACCTAGACTATATTTGTCAACATGCCATACAACTATAGTCCAATATTTATTAAATAAAAAAATCAAAATACATTTGACTATATATGTACTCAATGACTACGCCTTGCTTAGTATAAAAACGTTGTAAACGTTGTAAAATATTTGTAAATTAATTCTAAAATAACAAGGAAGTCAACAAAAAAATTGTAAAACCAGGACCATAGTTGTGTAGTTTTACGGTATTACTTTTTGTGTAAAAAAAATAACATAGGTATCTTACCTAAAAAGCCAATTCTAAAAATCAGATTTTAAAGAGATTCTCAAAATGTAGAGCTTGTAAAAATAAATGTTTCCTATAGAAACAATAATAGGCACAGCACTACAATTCATCTAGTGCTAATTTTACGCTACCAATTACGCAGAGGCGTCAAAATTACGTCACAAGCTTTCGTTTATTGCTCCAATTCTATCAGTGACGATTGACTAGGCAACTATTTCTAGCTGCAACGCTTACTCTTAAATAGCAACACCTTTATTTTGGGGAGTGCCCTCTGAATTCTTTAAGAACGTTTTATAATAAAAACTTTTTTTACAAAACAAAAGAAGAACGATTATTTTTGTTTCTTTCATTATTTTAATTTGATACGATTATCAATAATGAAAAAGAGTAAGAAGTTGTGATGACTTTTTTTTCAAATTGATTTATAGATGATGGCAATGATCTTGTGCTAATGATAAAGCTGATTAACCCCAAACACGTAACCTGTAAGCTATTTCGACTATGTAACGGACTCTCAAGCGAACTATATTTAATTTCCGAAGCCGACTGCTGCGTCAGTTTCTAGTTGGCGAAACCGTTCGACTGCGTTCAGACGAGAATTCTATTCTACGTCCGTAGTTTTAGTGGCTAAGCTGTTCGTGCGTTGACTTAATAAACGTTAGTTTTTTACAGAAACGTGAAGTTGTAGTAAAAGTAATAGTAAGCAATTAAGTGTGATAAATATTTTTAACGAGCTAAGTGGTTGGATTCTCACAAAATGAGGCATTCTTGTAAGTCAATTTTGTTTTTCAAAGTTTATGAAAAGTTTTTTATTACTTTTTCTTTTTATTTATTTGTTTTATTATTTTTAGTGTCAGAAATGTTATTGAACCCAAAAGGGAGTCTTCGTCAGAAATTAGAGGAAATTTTCAAACTGATGTTGGTGTTGTGGTGTCGGCAATGTCAAGCTGACAAACTTGTTGCAGCTGAACCAAGTGGTATTGGAAAAGTATATTCTATGTAGAAAATCTCTTACATCAAATATTTAATTTTAGGTAACACTAACTTTAATATTCTTCATAATGCAATGGTGGTAATCGATTTAGAATGTCATGGTAATCTAATTTAAAGTAAAGTAATGTAATAGTAGTTTTGAAATATTTTTGAGGATACATTAATGTTTAGTTTTAAAGTTTTTTGCGTTAAGACAGACAGACCGATGATGTGGGGTGCAATTTGTGTTATCATAATACTATAAAATAGTTTTGTATTAACTGTGCATACTTGAAGCTTATCTCCTACTTATTCTAACAAAGTAACAATTTTCATGAATGGGCTTCCTTTAATGTAAATTTTGGCACTCATCCAACGATAAAACGAAAGCATGGTTTATCGGAAGATATATAAGAAATATAACATAGTCCAGACACGAGTACAATATATGTCACGGTCAAGTGTTTTGAACTATTTTTCTAATGATTACGAGAGCGAAAAAGTTCTGGCCATAAATATATTTTTTGCACAAGGTCGAGGGTTTCACAGATGTTTATTTATGTTGCGTATACGCATACCTATCTTCAAAAATGTTTGGTCAACATGTGATTTCAAGTATTGATGATGTATTCATTCAAAAGATCGACATTGTAACCGTTTATGAATGTTTATTTACGCATGTCAACGTAGTTATAGTTATGAATACTTAATTAAAATGTATACTAAAGATTTTTCTAAAGATAATATTCCAACATTTAAAATTATATTTATGTGTGCGTGTTTTATCCAATTGTTATTTTCATGTATTAACAATATTTTCAAAACAACTTTAGTATAACTTAAAATTTGAATATATGTATGTTGTGTTCTAAGAGTCATTTATTGCGTCCTAGAATCCCTACCGATAAACGGTGTGATAACGAAAAGTTACCTAATTTTTTTGTATCTTCGTTAATGTGTAGTAAAAAGGGCTCCCAGTAACATTACGATTTTTGTTTTAATATAGTATAGTAGGTAGTTTAAGGTTAGGAGGGTGACATAGCTGAAGATTCTTCCCGTTACAATAATTTCTCATTCAAAATTAAAAATCGCAATGCTTGATCTTTAGGTGTTGACGGTCAAAAATCCTTGAAACAATTTTTATATTTATTATTTATATATTTCTTTTATACACGGAGGCTGGTCTCATCAGTTTTTACTCAAGGATTTAATATTAATTTTGGAGCTATAAAAAACCGTAATTTTAAATTGTTATGTCTATGTTTTGCTGGTTGAACAGTTTCATAAATATTTGGAATTCTCAATGCAGATGAAATCAAAAGTTGAGTTTAAAACGAGTGAGTTGAAAACGCTTTTCAGTATTATTGTTATTGACCACATACATACATAACTTCACGCCTGTATCCCTTATAGGGTAGGCAGAACACCAGAGGTTACAAGACCATCTGATGTCACGTTTGATAAATTTGGAGGTATTATAAAGATGGAGAGAGACTATTGTAGTGACAGGGGGTCAGCCTATCGCCCACAAAAACGCCTTTAAAACTTCTGTCCCTTAACTGACTTTTACAGTATGCCCGGTAAGAGAAGCAGCTGGTACATTCTACGTTTTTCTTCCGCTCCCAGTCCAGCATGGAAGTTTTATTGACCACATAGTATTTCATTATAATATAAGCAATAACAATAACAGTATTATTGTTATTGAGGTTAAACATAACAAAAGTTTTTTGATTTCTTTGAACACTATTAATAAGTTATAGACTGTTTTTTAATATGTTGCTAACATTTATCTTTGATTTTAAAGGATGTTTGACCTATTGGTAGATGCAATCCTCTTTTGGACATAATGTATTTTTCCAACAACAAGTGTCATTTAACAATGATTTCAAGTCTAGTTTTCTAAGTATTTTAAGTCTAATTTTCAGGTCTAATAAATTTAAGTTTGTATTACTTTTTATTTTAGGTAGGTGTGTTTGTTCGTGTTAATGCACTTGGGTACACTCGTTCTAATATATTTTAATTATATTAAAAATGCTATTTAACCTTACTTTGTATTATCCTTTTACAGAAAGCGACAAAACAGTTGTTGTCAGGAAGGGTAACGAAGAGTTTGGCTTCCGAATTCACGGAAGTAAGCCAGTTGTCGTGTCAGCTATCGAACCTGATACCCCTGCAGAGACTTCAGGGTTGGAGGTCGGAGATATTGTCATTTCTGTTAATGGTAAGATCATCGTATTATACTTGCATGCTTCTCATCTTTTGAGATATTCTTCTAATTATCAACCAAACGAGAAGGTTAAGGGTGCATACTAAGATAGTCCTAGTAAATCTAATTTCATTGTGTGTTGTTTTAAAAAGGAAAAAATGGGACTACATAGGTATGTGAGTTTTAGTCAATTTGATAAATAGGCCTTTCTTTCTGTAAGATTTACAGTAAAATATAATTATTCGTAATGACCTATATACCTATTTGATGGTATAATAGGTATATAGGTCATTACGAATAATTATATTTAATATAGTATAAAACCTTCAGTATCCAACAGGATCTGTTCGGTTTACGGCTTTGCACCCAACATTAATACTAAATAAAAAGAAATCGCCAAATATTATTACTCCGACAATTATTTAATGCACCACTTACTACTTTAATATCAATGTTAATTTAACGTTAATTATTAACATGTCACGATGCTGATGATACTATGACTATTTTATTCCATTCTTGTTTAAATACTCTGGTCCCATTATTCGTATAATCCTGACTGAAAAAGAGTGCCAAGACTTTTTTTCGTCGGCTTTTTTGTCTCTTGGTCTACTGTGATATCTTATTCAATAACTAACAGCACCTTGTTAAAGCCGAAGTACAAAATTGTGACGTCATTAAGCGGTCTTATGATGAATGAAAATTTTTCATTTCATTTCACGATAGACGCTACATGTTACGAACTTTTATAGTCCTAAGCTTCTGTATTTTAAATGTTTTGTTACAGGAATCAATGTATTAGATAAAACGCATTCGGAGGTTGTCAAGATAGCTCATTCTGGATCCGAAATACTGGAACTCGAGGTGAGTTATTTTGGGTCCCTTTAATATCAAGAGATACGCGTAGAACATAATGCTACAGTTACACATGCTCTAAAATAGCATGCTTTGAAGCTTGTTATTTAGGATGCTCAATACGAGCATGCCTAGGAACAGTTTACATTTGCTAGAATTAAGCATGCTAGTTTTAAATATGCTTATATATTTAAGTATGAACGACTACCAACCGGACTACCAGGCGCAGACAGAACCTCCATCTCTATATAGTGAATTTACCAAAAAGTGGAACAAAACGCTTCGAAAGACTTAGATTAAAGCAAAACGTCCTCCTTCCTTCCTTTCCTGCGTATTACATGATGCTACTGTTACACATGCTCTAAAATATCATGCTTTAAAGCTTGCTATTTAGTATGCTCAATACGAGCATGCCTAGGAGCAGTTTGCATTTGCTAGAATTAAGCATGCTAGTTTTAAGTATGCTTATATATTTAAGTATGAACGACTACCAACCGGACTACCAGGCGCAGACAGAACCTTCATCTCTATATAGTGAATTTACCAAAAAGTGGAACAAAACGCTTCGAAAGACTTAGATTAAAGCAAAACGTCCTCCTTCCTTCCTTTCCTGCGTAGTACATGATGCTACTGTTACACATGCTCTAAAATATCATGCTTTAAAGCTTGCTATTTAGTATGCTCAATACGAGCATGCCTAGGAGCAGTTTGCATTTGCTAGAATAAAGCATGCTAGTTTTAAGTATGCTTATATATTTAAGTATGAACGACTACCAACCGGACTACCAGGCGCAGACAGAACCTCCATCTCTATATAGTGAATTTACCAAAAAGTGGAACAAAACGCTTCGAAAGACTTAGATTAAAGCAAATCGTCCTCCTTCCTTCCTTTCCTTCCGACCTTTGTTTGCCAAGGTGTGGAACGATCTACCTACGTTTATTTTTCCTGACCACTAAAGTCCTGGTACTTTTAAGTGTCGAGTAAATAGCGTCCTCGTGGATATACGTGTACTGCCATAGTCTTCACGCGCACTTTCTATCAGGTGGCATGGAAAACAAACGTCCTATGCTTTTAATGTAAAAAAAATCAACTAAATTCAACTGAATTGCAGGTTGCAAGAACTTGTGATGTAGTGGCATCGTTGGCCCACGACAACACTCCAGCGGCGCTCTACTCGGGCTACCTTTGGAGAGCGGCTCCTATAAAGCCTCACCATCCACCGAAATGGACGAGACGATGGTTCGTCTTGAAGAGGGACAACTGCCTTTATTATTACAAGACGGATTCAGTAAGTGAAGCTCCTCGATATAATTTTTGAAATATTTATTTAATATATAATCCAGAAACGCGTAAAAATTGGTTTTGTACTATGATCCAATATTCTTTAATTTATTGAAGATGGCTTTCATAATCGGGATAATCATTTGTTTTATTTCTTTCTTTCTGATATAAAAATATAACACAGTAGATCTTTATTATTGTGGTTCTTAATAATTAGGTCCTTAATTAAATATGTTCCCAAATTAAATTAATTCCTTATTAAATTTTACCAAATGATTCTAATCTCTCAATTCCAGAGCATACATCCAGTAGGAGCTCTCATGCTGATCAACTACCAACTAACAGAAGATCCTTCCCGTCCGCACGCGTTCCGTTTGCAACGCGGCGGGGGCACTCGCCTGCAACTCGCCGCCGACACGGAAGACGTGGCCGCTAGCTGGCGCGCCGTGCTGCATCACGCCATCGATAATAGTAATCAGGTAAAAGTGTTCTTCTTCTTTAAGTGTCTTCTAAAATGAGGAGGCTCTCAATTCGTGTGTATGTTTTTTTCAAAATTCAAATTCAAAATCCTTTATTGCAATAAGTATGGTAAAGTAGGTACAAAGTTTTGTGTCCTTGTTACACGATTTTACGGACAATTATGAATCGATTTTAAATATTCTTGTTTCATATGATAGAAGATACTTCAGAGGTGGTCCCATATAAATTTCAAAAAATTCGATTGAGTACTTCGTTAAAACCTTAAATAAAAAAAAATATGTAAACGGAGAATACATACATATTTTGTAAATGTAAAGGTCGTCAATATTAATAATTACCTGTGAAGTCGGTTTTTTAATGCTCTGCGTTCGTTGATTATGACAGTCTTAAGTCCAACGGCATCCTACTATGGGGCACTTCAGCTTTGCAATCTTTCTGGCTATGTCGGTGACTTTGGTTCGCCTGCGAATCTCCTCATTTCTGATTCGATCCCACTGAGAAACTCCGAGAATAGCCCTTTCCATTGCCCGCCGAGCGACTTTAAGCTTGTTGATAAGGCCAATAGTTAGCGTCCAGTGCTATACGGCATCACTGGCAACACACTGGTCAAAAACCTTTGAAAAAACATTCAACCTCATTCTCAAAGTTCGACCTACTTAACTGGATTTTATGTCCTAGGTATAGATAATCTTCGAATACTTCGAGCGTGGTGCCTCCAACTACCACATCCTACCTCTAACTTCCACAACTCGTGGAATTTAAAACTTAACTCCTTAACTTACCGAAAAGTTAATGTAAAAGTAAAGATAGACGATTCTATCCTATCTTGTGGTAAATCTGTCGCAATTTCTGACTGAAAAAGAGTGCCGAAAGATTTTTTTCATACCCGGTCAACTGTCCGGCCCCTCCGCGGTCGCGCTAGCTTGTCGTCCGAGGTCGCGCGGCGATTGCAAAATATAACAAACAAAGCTGAGACCTTTATTAAAAAGCTTGTGTCTTCTTAACCAATTTAGCAAATCTAAAAAGAAAAATACTATAGAAAAGCCTATAGGGAATCTAATTATATAGAAACAAAAAAACTAAAGCTAAGAATTAGTATTTAAAATAAATAAATATTTATCAGTAAAACTAGATATACTCCAAAAAATTTGTTAAATTTCAGATTTTAACGCCTACAACTTTGAATATTTTTAAATAATGTTAAAAGTTTTGCATACGTTAGTGTAGACAATTTAATTAGCTTTCCATTGATACCAAAATTGATATTAAAGATCGTCATGTACTGCAAATAATCAGCTAATTGAATACCCCGTCGTTTCGAAATTTTGTCGAGACTCGAATACCTGGCTACTCACGGAATTTGAAATAAAAAAAAATCTATTATTTCGTTTATTTTTTATTAACTAACTGATATGATTAAGTAAATTGCATTATTTTCAATTTTCTTAAATTGAAATAATTAAAATTAAATATTGACATTGTTAAAAAGTAAAAATATTGTTATTATATTGTTTTTTTTTTATAAAGACTTTATTGCATTATTTACAATTGAATTACTTACAAATTAATTTAAATAAATATTAACATACACATTATATTACATTAATAATCAACATGACATTA
Organism: Stenoptilia bipunctidactyla; assembly: GCA_944452665.1. Lineage (NCBI taxonomy): Eukaryota > Metazoa > Arthropoda > Insecta > Lepidoptera > Pterophoridae > Stenoptilia > Stenoptilia bipunctidactyla. The sequence goes on along the minus strand of OX101740.1, from coordinate 11,288,420 downwards.
GAAAAAAGATGTCTTTTATTTATTTATTTCAATGAACAGAACAGATTACATCCGTCTTGCGAGCTATGTACCCTTCAGCTTTGCATTGGGCATTCTTGGTGACTGTGGTTCTCCTGCTTATCTCTTCGGCGACGCTCGATGAAAGGTTGTGAATAATTTCGTAGCGTCATTTTCTTGGTCGTTGTCATCTCAGTCACGTCACGAGTCAAAAAGCGTGGCATTAAAGTGAGGTCTATCTGTCATGTCACATAATAAACTTACTCTTGACTTTTCCCGTTTCATCAGCTCCAGATCTGAGTAAATAAATAAATTTATATAATTTTTTTTTAAAAGGGCATTAAATAATTTATGTCGCTATATAGTATAATTTATTTAAAAAAATAACCAACACATAGTTCAACGAAAAAATATATTAATTTAACTACTTGGTTCACGAGAAGCCACATTTATTTGTCTCATATTACAAATGGCCGAACATAGTTGGTTGAATTGTGTGAAACATTTTAATATATTTAAAAAATCTAAGTGTATTTCCTCCAACAAATGTAAAGACTGGCTTATTTATTAAATATATGATCTAAAAACCAACATTACACTAAAAATATCCTTTTTTCGAGATAAGTATCAACGGTTTTTTAAATACTATTTTGGGTTAGCTTCGATCAATTTTCGGAAGACTTTTTTGTTAAAACAAATTAATTAATCTAACACTAAATAACTGAAATATGAAAACATTTATGTTATAGATCATTTTTATGTATAAAACACAGAAATTAAATACTTACGACATATTTAAATTCAACAAAAACTGAAGCACTTCTCAAAACGCACACACTTTTCATGGGTCGCACTCAATTACGTATTTCTGAAATTAATTTTGAAGTTTGTTGACGCTTCTCAACATTTTTGACAATACCAGAACGTCACTTACGTTCTAAACTAGAGCTCAGATTAATTTAGTGCCGACACGTTCGTTCGTTAATTAAAAAATAAGCATTTAGAAACGGACGGGCGGGAAAATTTTATTGGTAACTATAGCTACCACGGACGTATCAGGCTATTTTTTTTTTGGGTAGCTATAGCTACCATGGACAGTTGACCGGCTATGGTTCGTTAGTTGTGGCCAAGAAGTAAAGATGACGCTAAACAAGAAGTACAATTTTTCCTACTTAATATAGTCTCTCAAGAACTAGCTCTAATTATTTGTTATTGGAATTCTGAATGTTCCGAAAAGCCAATCAGAAATGTAAACAAAAAACTCAGCAGGAATCGGTTAAAGGTATTTTTTAGTTATTGAACGGCCGATTTCAATAACTTACCAAAGAGTTAAATTTTAAAAGTAAAGATAGAAATTCCCATACTACATAATATTTTGTGTCAATCCTATCCATCTGTCACTTGACTTCAACATAGTAGAAGAAATATCTAACTTTACTATTATTTTAACTTTTTGGCAAGTTATTGAGATTGGTCGTTAGTGAAAAGAGTTCAGAAAATAAGCTCAAGATTTAGAACCTGCAAAAATATCAATTTAAACTCTAACCTAACTTTAGCCTTAAATTTTCTGTTGCCAGACATCATCACGGCATCATTAATATTGTTGGGTATAACGCCATCTAGTGGTCAATTATGAAACTATTTGTCACTCAAACTTTTGGTACCGTTGTAAACCGCATCGAAACAATTGTACCAAAAGTTTCAAATGCAAATTTGTAGATGGCGCTTTTCTTAAAAGATCCCTAAATGTTCCATCAATATCTAAAAAACATTAAATTTTCATTACCAATTTTGATAAAATTTGTTATCTACACTCTAAATAAAATATATTATTTGCACATCATGTTTGCGTCTCGTTCAAATACGTAAAATCGAATTTATTTATAAGTATACTGTATAAACATTTTTTTTGGCGTTTCTTTCAAATATCGATTTGGGTACTCTAAATCGATGTACGTAGATACACCTACCAATTTATATTACAACTTTTTGCAATATACTATTTTTCGAAACTACTTTCACCTAGAAACCGACAGTGTTAATTTCATTACTATTCTATTTTACATTCCACAGCGCGATGGCTGGCTCGAGGTCACAATGAGGAACATGAAACTACCACCCTCTTCGATTCCCCGCCCTGACTGCTTCGGCTACCTCATGAAACTCGGTTCTAAGTGGAAATCCTGGGCGAAGAGATACTGTGTGCTCAAGGACGCTTGTCTATACTTTTATAATGACGGGACTAGTAAGAGCGCTTTTGGTAAGTAGCTAGATATTTATTTTTATAAGTGTATATGTACCTGATGTCATGTACCTGATCCCAGACGTCAGCCTGTACGAGATTAGTATGGCCCTTAAACAGCTTAAAAACAACAAGGCGCCGGGTGATGATGGAATTACAGCCGAGCTTCTGAAAGCTGGTGGCAAACCTGTGCTTAAGACACTTCAGAAGCTGTTCAATTCCATCATTCTCGAGGGCAAAACGCCCAAAGCGTGGCTCCAAGGCATAGTGGTCTTGTTCTACAAAGAAGGTGATAAAGCCCTTTTGAAGAACTTCAGACCCATTACTTTGTTGAGCCATGTATACAAGCTGTTTTCAAGAGTCATTACGAACCGTCTCGCACGCAGGTTTGACGACTTCCAGCCTCCCGAACAAGCCGGTTTCCGAAAAGGCTTTAGCACCATAGACCACATCCACACGCTGCGGCAGGTTATAGAAAAGACGAAGGAGTATAACCAGCCACTTTGCTTGGTGTTTGTGGACTATGAGAAAGCCTTTGATTCGATCGAGACCTGGGCTGTACTGCAGTCTTTGCAGCGGTGCCAAATTGACTATCGATACATCGAAGCGTTGAAGTTTTTGTACAAAAACGCCACTATGTCAGTCCGTCTTCAGGATCAGAATTCGAAGCCTATCCAACTGCAGCGGGGCGTCAGGCAAGGCGACGTTATATCGCCTAAGCTGTTTACCGCAGCGTTGGAAGATGTTTTCAAGCTTCTGGACTGGGATGGGCTCGGCATCAACATCAACGGCGAGTACATCACTCACCTTCGATTCGCGGATGACATCGTAGTCATGGCTGAGACCCTGCAGGACCTGAGTAAAATGCTCGATGACCTCAGTGGAGCCTCGCAGCGAGTGGGCCTTAAAATGAACATGGATAAGACGAAGATCATGTCGAACGTCCATGTTGCACCTGCTCCTGTGGTAGTTAGAGGCACCACGCTCGAAGTTGTTGACGATTATCTATACCTAGGACATAAAATCCAGTTAGGTAGGTCCAACTTTGAGAAAGAGGTCAATCGTCGGATCCAACTCGGCTGGGCAGCGTTCGGGAAGCTCCGTAAAATCTTCTCGTCGCAAATACCGCAGTGTCTGAAGACAAAGGTTTTTGACCAGTGTATGTTGCCAGTGATGACATACGGTACTAAGACGTGCTCTCTAACTATGGGCCTTATAAATAAGCTTAGAGTCGCTCAGCGGGCAATGGAAAGGGCCATGCTCGAAGTTTCCCTGCGGGATCGAATCAGGAATGAGGAGATTCGTATGGCGAACCAATGTCACCGACATAGCCAGAAGGATTGCAGAGCTGAAGTGGCAATGGGCAGGGCACATAGCTCGCAGAACAGATGGCCGGTGGGGTAGAAAAGTTCTCGAGTGGCGGCCACGTACTGGGAGACGCAGCGTAGGCATGCCCCCCGCTCGATGAACCGACGACCTGGTCAAAGTCGCCGATAAACGCTGGATGAGGGCGGCGCGGGACCGAGCGACGTGGAAGACCTTGTGGGAGGCCTATGTCCAGCAGTGGACGTCTACAGGCTGTGGATGATGATGATGATGATATGTACCTGAACAGGGCCAACTTGGTGCATTCTGGCCTAAACCTGATCGTGACCAAGGGGAGAGACTCATAGCCCTGAAGTGGGCTCATTACGATGAGTTGCGATGTGGATAAGTAATTTATATATGATATTCAATATAAATAAAATTGAAAATCCCTTTATAGATAAACACTCAGATCGAACCCTTAGGTATTAATTTATTTACTTCTATCTCCTGAATGACGTACTTATTAGCATCTTAGGGTGTTTCCACACCTATCGATCGACCGGTTTTTTGGCCTTATAAAAACGATCGTTCTGTTTGGGCTAAACTTTTAGCCCTATTAAATTATATACTAAGCAGAGATTCCAGCACAGATAAATCCAGGTATATGGTAGAAGGGTTTTATTAAAATTTGTTTTACATTGAAAAAGCTTATGATCAAGTGACACAATAACATTTGTAAGAAAAATAAGACATAGAGCGGTTGCTATCTAAACATAATAAAACTGACATGACAACAGTTCTTTTTATAGCCAGTCTTGCTTTGCTAACAAGTATACTCATAAATAGGTCTGAATATCACATTAAATATCTATATTCATTACGATCGACGTCAACTATTCCATTCTTCCATCGATTGACGCCGTCGATTGACAGTCGATCGATTGGTGTGGTAACACCCTTACACCACTGCGCCAGGTCTTCACATGTTCAATAATATGTTAGTTTTATGGACATTATTAAAACGCAGAGTTGCGCTTAGTAAAGAACGAGTAATCCGAGCGAACTCTGCTTTTAGTAAGAACATTTTCCTTTAGAGTCCACAGATTAAATAAAGCCTGGACCACATACAGGGCGTTTCAAGGCGATGGGACATCGAGGGCAAGTACCTTAAATATCGCAGATAGAGTATTTTTCTAAAAGAAGACTGCGTACGATTTTTTAATATTAGTAATCCACTTTTAACTCAATAAGTTAGCATTTCCACTTTTTTTAAGGTAAGTACTTTTCTCAAACATGCTTGGAAATTTGAGAATTATTTTGACAATATTCTTCGAGATAAATCGAACTTGCTGTACTGGTCGAGCAGCGGCCGGCAATTGTTGTATGGAAATCCATATCTGTCGTGTTTAGCGGCTAAATAAATTACTATGTAAAATCTTCTTATTAACTTATCAAAGGTTTAGTTTAAATTTCAAAGTGGCTTGCACATAAAATAAAATAAAAAAAATTACTTCGCGTAAAAAACGATTGTTATTAGTTGTTCGTCAACTTCGTTATTGGTTTTAAGTTTATTTTCCACGCATTATTTGAGAAAAGTACTATACAAGTCTTGGCCGCAACTAGGCATTGCTGGACTTACGTATGTGTGCCTCGGCTTTGCCTTGGCCCACATTCACACGTTCGTCCATCAATGCCTCTCTTGCCGGCCGCTGCAGTAATGCAGTAATGTCCCATAGCCTTGGGACGCCCTGTATAGGTGCATTTGGCCGCCAAATATCACCACCCTGGCGATTATATGTTCTGTTTTATGAAGGCCCAGTTCTTTCCTAAGCACGTGTGCTTTCATATTCGATCTCATCTTTTGGAGAGATTAAGGGGAAATTAATAGTTTAGTCATCGTCATAATTAAGGTTATGAACTATTAGAATGGTGCGTTACAGATTTAAGGAAAATATAAAAGAAAATCCCGTTGTTTATTAAAAAGATGGTCTATCCAAAAATAACATAATTATTGATTATTTTCTGAAATTTTTATCTCTTCGTTTTCTTTTTCTACACCTACTCGAAGAAAAGGTGTGGCGATACATGTAAGTTGATAGCATGCGCAGACATCTATCTATCATAGTAATAAATATTTTTTCTATTAAACGTAAACAAAACGTGTGTAAAAGTATACGATATTTTGGGTGGCCATCCTACTTTAAATAAAAAACGTTTTCAACCGGACTTTATCGCGTAGTCACTCGCGACCATAGTGTCTGTAAGGGATAGTTCCGTTATAGGATGGTACCGCTATGGCACGCTCTCTAAAAATCTAAAAAGTAGTACTTACCGCTTTGGCACCCTTAAGTTTTGGAATAGGCGAGTAGAAAAGTTTTACGATAGTTTTTGCAAATATTTAAAAGATTAAAAAAAAAAGAATCGAAAAAAGATCAACAAATGAACATTTAATATTAAAAATATCAGTTAGAAATAATCAACGAGTGAAACAAGAATCGTAAATTTATTGTAAGTTCGAGTGAAAATGTAAAATATAATGAAATGCCACAAAAATATTAAACAGCAAACATTTTTTAATAATGAATGTCAATGTAAATAATGAACCGTCAAAGTTTAAACTACCTCTTGTATGAATACAATATTTCTTTCGGGCTACATTGATTCACAAAAATTTTTTTTGTAGCAGTAATTTATGCCGCGTTTGAGCTCAATAAAAACACGTGCTTTAGAAATAACTGGTTCTTCGTAAAATACTACCGGAACACATAACCGTCGGTATGGAGGGGTTTAGGGTGGGCGCTAGGTAGGCAAACTAGGTTTCTACCAAATTAAAAGGAGTGTCTCTCAAGTTAGTCACCTTTTACGAAACACTTTCAAGGGGCATTAGCGTCATTCTAAGCTAATTAATAAATTCACAATTAATAGATTTTATTTATATGTTTGTGTTTTTTCCTCAGGAATGGCGTGTCTCCACGGTTACAGAATACAGACATGTGCGTCTGGTGGCAAGAAGTATGCCTTCGAAGTGATGCCAACGGAACCGAAGCAGAGACACTTTTATTTCCATACGGAGTCTGAAATGGACAGAAAAAGGTTTGTTACATGTTTGATTAAGGGTGTTACCACACCAATCGATCGACCGTAGATCGACGCCGTCGGTCGACGGACGAATGGAACAGTCGACGTCGATCAAAAGTTTCTAATACACCAATCGATCGACGGACGAATGTAACAGTTGACATCGATGGAGCTGTTTGATTAGACGCGCCGCCGCATTGTCTGTGATTTGTATCTAAGCTATTGCAGGAGCCACCATAATTAACAAATTTTCAATATAACTGTTAGTCATTCGAAAAGCATCCGAAAAACTGCTACTACTTTTTTTTTAAATCTTTTTTTTAAACAGTTTACAATATTTAGAAACATACCTTAAATCTCGGTGATTTTTCTGGTATGTTGGTTTAGTTAATTTTATGACAGGTTTTTATAACATTAAATTTTCATTTAAAACACATTACAAACAAACAAAAAATTAACACAATAGAATACAAGTCAGAGTATTATTAATAAATAAAGTTACAATCTGATAAACTTAAAATATCATTTGGATAAGATAAATGATCCTTGGCCCTAAAAAACTGCCGCACCCAGATTCTTCTGCGTTTTTGTCTCCGTAATAATAGCACGAATAACATCGTACTAGCCAACAACAACACGACCTCTTCTGGATACATTTTGAAAGAAACTGACGTCGAATGACCGCCGATCGACGTTGAACGAGCGTCGATCGACGTTCAGTCAACGTCGATCGACGAAAGCTACCAGACCAGTCGACGCTCGATCGATTGGTGTGGTAACACCCTAAGAGAGTGGCCAGAGGTCTTGGGTTCAAATCCCTGTGGCTATAAATATTTATATGATGAACGCAGATATTAATCATCAAGTTTTGATATATTCAATTGGTAATTAATACTTATATTAAGTTTAGCTATAACATTTTTTGTTATGAAACTGCTTTTGGGCTAGATTTGGCGTGCATATTTTTATTTTTAGAAATATTTTTCTTTAAATATCAATGTTACCTATTTTGGTTGAAAATTTTATCGGAGCGTCCTCTACAATTTAATTTTTTTCTCCATATCAGTGTCACGATGGTTTCAACCTGCGTTTATAATATAAGCTAGGACAGTTGCGGAAACGAAGTAACCTATTTTCTGTACTCGGCTTCAGATATATAAAATATAGATTTTATCTTCACTATGTGGTCGCAATTACAAGCTTATTGTATTATCTTCGGGCTTGTATAGACAGTTTAGGTATTTTGATTTGAAAGAATTATTGAAATCAATCAAATATAAATTTAAGTAGTGTCAGAGATTAGCTCGTTAATCCAAACGAGTAAACTATTTATCTCTCAAACTCAAACTCAAATATTCTTTATTTCGTAAGTATTTAAATACATTTGAAATAAGTCAAACAATTAACAAATTGAACTAAATCTACCACCACTTCGGAAAGTCGATCTGTTGAGAAGAAGTGGCAAGAAACTCAACAGCAATCATCTTTTAATAATAAGAAAAAAAAATACACAATAAAAAATTACAGCCAGGGAATCCCATCTTCTTGCATCCGGATATCTTATAGTAAACCTATAAGATCTATTATACTGACTGGTCTATTATACTGACTAGACCGGATTAGACCGATTAGACTGATTAGACCGGAATCTTTTAAGGCGACATAGGGGGAGGTCATATGACCAAAAATTAGTATTCTTAACATACTCAAACCAAAACAATAACGTTGAAGAATTCCCTAATAATGTTTGAAATATAAGATTTAGATACAGGTTATGTTTTTTTTTTATAATTAAGCTGGCGTTGATACTACGACCTCTAAGTTTGAGATGACATAGGTCCAAATGTCAATATGTCGTAATGAGCACGCTGGTCAAACGAAAAATCTCTTGAAACATGGGACACATAATAATCGAAACGATTGCTTGGGGATTAACTTTCAATATTATAATCTGTAAAAACAGACTTTATTACAGATTACAATATTGAAGGTCAATCCCCGATCATAGACAATAAAATGTTTAGTTTAAAATTGTCAAAAATTTATGTATACGTATATAACTAGGTAAACTTTTAATTTGAAAAAGGTTTCATAATAAGAGTCTAAGATTAAACCAATAAACTAAATACATCATCGGGACTTACATCGACGCCACCTAGAGCATCAATATCATGGATCAAATTGTACGGTTGCCAACTAACGTGCTAACTAATAAATAACGAGTTTTTCGTTCAGAAACGAATATCAAACAGTATTTTGGAAAAATAAACAGTATTTAATTTACTTAACGTTTTAAACACATATTTTGAGAGCTTCTCGCACTACTTATTAATCTAAGTCTAGCACATAAAGTGTTTACAATTTTATGCTGAAAACAGTATTTTGTACAGGTACTTTATTTTTGTTCAACAGTAAAAAGTATAATGTTGTGTAAAACAGTATATTACTGTTTTTAACAGTATGGTTGGCAACCCTAATTACAAGGCCTTATAAAAAATTTGTTTTGCCGTTAATCCAAATTTGAGATAATTGTCTTGTTCGTTCAAATACCGACTACCTTTTTTTTATTTACAAAGTGAAATATGTAACCTTGCTTGTCACAAATTGGCTTCTTTTCTAAACCTGTAAGCTCTCATTTTGGACCCATCTTCACTTACCAGGTGAAAAAGAGGTCAAACGCAGGCATAGCCATCAGGTGAAATTTTGGCCAAATGCGGGCTTAGTGTCTTACTTAAAAAGCACCTAATCACTTGTTAGGAAATATGGTTAAATAAATTTTCAATTTTTATTGAATGACATTGAAAATATACCGATGGTTTTATGTTTTTCCTGGGTTTTAGATCCGTTATAAGAAAGGTTTTTAAGCATTAACCGTGACTTAAACATAGAGTTTGCTATCAGTTCTCCATAGAGAACTGTGAAAGATTTAGGCTCAACTACCTACTCGTTAAAGACAAGATGATAATCATAGATGCAAAATAAAAACAATTTCTGCACTGTTAGCGCTTCTATTAGGGTGTCATCACACCAATCAATTGACGTCGATTGGTTTTTTCTGATCGGATTGGTCTTGTTCCCAAGCTGTAGTAGAATATCAGCGCTTTGCTCTCTGAGCAAAAATGACGCTGAGCTACGGCTCTTTGCACTGCTACAACACACCCTTTTTGTTGTAATTGTATTTTATTTTTTATTTTATTATTGTGAGATGTTAAATTTGTAATTAATTTTAATTTGTACTTGCTGTAATATGTGTGTGTTTGTGGCTTCAATAAATGAATTATCTATCTATCTAGTACAAAATATCGGTCGACGTCGACTAATCCATTCTACCATCGATCAACGCCGTCGACCGATTGGTCTGGTACCACCCTTAGATGTCAATGTCCAGTGTTCGCTCTACTATACAAACGAGCTTACATTTCTGTAGTGGATTTTATAATTTTTGTGTTTTCTTTGCCTTATAACGCTGAAGTCTTTGCCAGTACTTAGTACTGTTACTTAAGGCTCTTCATGCAATAATTCTGGAACACATCACCACTAGTGCGGTTATATTTAGCGGCAGATTTATATGAAGAGTGGTTCTAAGCGACCCCTAAAAAGTTATCAAAAGGCGTTCACCCGAACATGAACCCGATTACAGGAGTGTTAGGGCTAATGTAAACTAAGCGACTAAATAGCTCATGATATTATTTTTTTCATTCCAGATGGATGGCCGCTCTAGAATATTCGATAGACAGATGGATGAAGGCCGGTTGACGAAGACCTTTACCTTCAGAGGACTCCTTTGAATTCCTTTAACGATAATTTATTTATAAACATATCTTCTTCTTTTTCTTTTGTTTTATTTTTCTGTTACCTGCTCTTTCAAATACCGTTTTCTTTAATCGACAAAAATAAGATAGTTTTATGTAATCACTTTTAAGTATCTTTTATAAGTTTTTGGCTTTGTTCCTGTACCTACCTTTAATATTCGACCTCATCATCATTATTGGTTAGCCCGTTAGTCTAAATTTATTTAAAAATATTTCCTAAATCAAAGGATGGAAGGTAAATACAGAAGATAGATACATGTTAAATTTAAATAAAAATATCTCAGGGCTCCTGCGCTGACCTTATAAAGACTTAATACGCCAGATTTATAACTGAGCGAAATTAAATTGGAGCTTTATCAAAATAATGATAACAACAAATGATGCAATGAGGAATATGCACATGGATATAATACATTAATTAAGTCTCAAAAGTTCGAGCTAAATTAAAAACAGCTGTTTTTTGACAACAACGCTAGTTGTCTTTGAATTTAATGAGTCTCGTCGTGATTTTGTCTATAAACTAAGGTAAAAGCGAATAAAAATACTAAAAAACTATTAAATCAAATAATTTTAGCCGGATGTTGATATATGTTTCCAGATTAAATTACAAGATACGATTTTTTTTATCAAAACTAATTGAAAAAAGCATAGATAGAAACTTCATTATGGTTTACTTTTATGCAAATAGTGTCGGAAAAGTAGTTTAAGCGACAAGTTCAATTTTAACTCTATGACTACCTGATTTTCTAAGTAAAGTTATTTCATTTATTAACAATTAATCATGAAGTATTTACATTTAATAAGTTGACAACTGTTCAGTTCGTCATAACAAAACACGGAAAGTTACATAAAAAGTTGAAATATATAACATTATACATTTAGTAATCTGTAGGAATTCCTAATAAAAATATTAAATGTATAGAACATAGGAAGTGTTTTTGAAAAGTAAATACTTTGGCGTTCTAAAGTAATATATAAAGTAGACGTGTATTGTAGTATGACATAATAAGCTTTTTTAAAGAAATTTAGATTTTTTTATAAATATATTTAAATGTTATACGAAATACATTCAACACAATTCCATGTCACTAATGACCAAATATTTCGTATTTAGCTTTTGTCACCTCATGGTTTGTTTGATGTTTCCCGTCCCAATTAGCCAATCAAAAAAATACATTTTTAAACTAGAATTACATTAGAGACTAATCAAGCTATGAAAATATTATTTTTAATTAAATAGCAGCAAAATATACATGAATATTTGTTTTTCTCAACTTACTTATAAATAAGTAAATATGCGCACAGAAAATGCATGTGAAAATGAGATATAATGCATCGAACTAAGTCAACTTGTATTCGTAGAATAGAAATATTGAATTATTAACTTGTACCATTAAATATGAAAGGTATACAAAATAACATAGAAATTAATGAAAATTTTGAGGCATTTATAGAAAATGTTAGATTAAATGAATCATAATATAAAACGTCATTTTATCTAACTTGCAGTGCTAGCACGGATCTTTTGTCGATCGTAAGTTTACGAATGCTCGTATAGTATGGAGTCGGTTGCAAGTTTTTAGTAACAATGTAATTTTTTATTTTACAGTTATTTAAGAGTAGAACCTGTTAACAAACATTCAAAATTAACAAGGAACACATTTATTTAAGCTGACCGTGCGGCAATGGATGGATTTCAATTATTGCTTGCAAAACCGTCTCCATACTATACGAGCATTCGTGAACTTACGATCGACAAAAGATCCGTGCTAGCACTTTGTTTTGACCAATGATTAATGGATATGGAATTTGTATATTACCTATTTATCCTAAAATGCGCCATATTTTTCTCATTGAACTAAGGAAGACAATTCTTAAATATCCAAGATTTACACTACAGTTACAACTAAATTATAAACATTGAAAAATGAGAATACAAAGAAATTTAAAACAAAACAATTTAACATTTTTTTGATTAAAAAAATAAAATTGTGTCTTCGATGACTAGACTTGTAGTGTGGCTAAAAGAAATTTAATCAAAAACTTTTGACATAAATATAAACGTCATTATATGTAATAATATTATATATTTATCGTCTGAATTGGAGACATATTTCATGTGTAACGTATATTTGGAATAATTATATAAAACCTATCTCAGATTTTAGTAATAGATCGTAATAGATATTGTGTAGAAGTATTAAAAAGTGGTTATTTAATATTTGATGTGCCAAATTTATTCATAGGCTAGAATTATTATACGAAAAAAATGCAAAATATATAATTATCGGTAATTTATACCATTATCTTATTATTGACAAAATATTGTGAATGTCATAAGTGTTGTGATTTTTTACTTATAATCTCATAATTTTAAGAATATTCTATGATTTGAAATATAAAATTTTATTGCTATTCTTGGAATAGTGTATTAATATTTAAATTGTTTTCATTATTTATAATAAATATTATGTAAAAAAATCCCTTAGAACGCGGTCCATACTAGGTGACTTAAAATTGTGCATTATATAATTAAATGATAAACATAAATCCATGTTTGTAAATAGTAATGCTCAAAATATTTATAATAAATGATATAAAAAAAGGTAAAAGACTTGAGTATAAAAACATTTTGTTTAAAAAGCTTTTAGACGTAGCCTTGTAATAGTGAGTAATAAAAATAAAATTATTGATAATATTGTTTTAAATAGCGTATCAAATTTTAAAACGCACGTTGATAAAATAGAGAATTACCTATAATTAAAAATATAATAATAATGTGTTCAGTAAAGAATGTGTACAACATTGCGAAATATCTATTTGTTATTAATGAAAGAGAATTTAATTGTATTGTTTGTTTTGTGCCAAAGAACAAATCTATCAAATCATTAGGATAAATATATTGTGTTAGTACTTACATAAATGCTTAATGAAATATAACGATATGGATAAAGTCTTAGAGATGAATTTGATAGTAAGTGACTGTATTAATAGACTTCATTGTAATAAAGTATAGAAACCAAATTAGCCCTTGAGTTTTATTTAAACAATCCCTACTTATGTCAATTGTGAAAGCAACTTCTGTGTCTTAAAACCTCGTAAAAACGTTAAATCTCTAAACTGATTTAGAAATAATTTGGAACATATGGACTAACGAAACGACAAAGTCTAAATTTTAACATAAAAACAGGTTAGAAGGAGTTGAAATATTGGATGATAGTATTAAGGGAGAAATATATTACCAATAAGGCATTGCAGGTGGAAATCTGCTTCCCCAAAGAGCGAGCTAGGCAGGAACTCCAGGAGGATGTCAATAAGGACCCCTGTTGGCATCCGTTTAAGATAGCTGAACAAACTTCGAGTCATGGAGCGTATTTTATCGGTGACTAAAGTTGCGTTTAATCTCAATCTCACCTAATGGTAAGTGTGTATGAGTATAAAGAAGGCACAAAGGCTAAGAAAAGAAGTGTCACTTCATAAAGTTTTAAATAACATAGGGTAAGCTCTAGTGGGAGGAAGATGAACACATGAAACAGCTATTAACCCTAAGGTTAGCAGCTATATAGCCTAACAGTATGAGACTCACTCAGCAGAGCTGGACATACTCATTAAACACCCCCTTTGCTGATCGAGCATTTTTAGGGGCCGGTGATTACCGTCGGAGCGATAGCCAACCTGTGATAAAGGCTGCGCAGTTCTCTCATGGACAAGCTGAAAGCTAAAAATGACGAAACTGAGACTATAGCGACTATAGAAGGGAATATAAACGTTTAGACAAATAAACGTTTAGAAACGTTGGACTTGGTAAATTTTCTTTATTAGGGCAGCACCTGGTTAAGGACGCCAAAAGCCAGGATTTTATTGAAGGGAGCAATTTGGATCCAGAAAGTCATGCGGTCTTCAGTGACCTTTGCGTTCTAGCGAGACGGTTGGGCAGTCGGTTACAATTGAGGCGCAACATGGTTGTCAAGAACCAACAATTTGGGAGCTGAACTGGCCTGAGGAACCTTCGGGATGGGCTATGCTGAGAACGCTCTCTCCAGTTCTGAATGTGCTTTTTGGTAGCCCAGGCGGAACGCGGAGTGTGGTATGGCCTGTTTGGCCACAGAAAACATAAGCCAGATCTGAGGTGGACTCAGGTATGCAAGAGCACTCCTTAGTACTTAGTACTCCTTAGTACCGTAAGACTCTAGGCACTTGACACACCTAGCAGTTTGCTGCGGCGTGCCCATATAGTTGGCAGCGGTGGCATTGACCAGGAAGACCTCTTTTGTGTTGTTTTTTCACAAGGACGTGAGAGAGACCACACCGTGCGAATCCCTTAGAAAATGTACCCTACGGGGTTGACGAGTGGGCATGAACAAACATCCAGACATCCATCCAAACTTTCACATTTATAATATTAGTACTATTGTAAGTATAGCATTGCCTGAAAATGTGATCTTTGAAGAGCAATGGGTAGCAATGATTGAAAAGCTCACACATTTGTCTAAACAGTCATTCTGTTCCATCTCCATTCATCAATATTATCGACGGACAAAATATTACACCAAAAAGAATACAAAAAATTTTGGTCGCAAAAGAGGTGTCCTCAGCTATGTGGCCTGTAGTAGACAACGCTGCTTTTTAAAGCATCTTCTTGTCTTTTGTATTTAAAATAAGATTACTCAATATAAAAGCATAAAATACGAATGTTTTGAAATTAATGAATTTAAAGCAGAGGGTCTTGTTTGAATATAGACCACTCAAATAGGAGATAAAAGTCAAAGAAAGCTTTTTGAGTCTAGAAATAGACTTATAAAAAGTTACGTTATGAGAACTGTCAAGTTGGTTGGGAATCAGTACCCTATATTGTGTAGAATGAATACCAATCCGACCAGATGATATTTGCATAATTTGGATATACACTGTACCGTTTTATTCAAAATACAACTTTGTTATTATTTTGATTCTCATTTGAACCCCGTAAATATTTATTTGAGTCCTTCTTCTAGAAGTATAGTATCCATCCGAGAAAATCCATGAGTCATCTGCGGCCTTATCATCACTTATCATCAAGTGAGATTAAGATCAAAAGTAGGTTAAATCACCGTTAAAAACAAAACAAAAAACGAAGAGGGAGTCTAAGAGTTACCACATTAATCGATTAATCGTCGATCGATGGTAGAATGGACTAGTTGACGTCAATCGATAGTTTTTTCTAGGCCAATCCGATTAGAAGAAACCGATCGACGTCGATCGATTGGTATGGTAACACCCTAATAATTTATTTGAACGCATGACCGTTAGTTCAATTTGGTCGACTACGACACTGGAGACATTTAGAGCAGAATACTGATAGACACTTAGAGTTTTGAGTTTAAACTTATGAATTAATTCATATTGTCTTAAGTTTTCACGATTCATAATCTAAAAACACTTTTCAACCGAATTTATCGCGTGTAACTTATTTTTTACATTTTAACTCAAAGTTTCGGTGACTTCGTGGTCACGAGCAACATACGTTATAAATTATATGCGATATTTCGTACTGTAGAGTCGATAAGGGTTCGTCGATGGTAGAATGGATTATTCTACGTCGATCAATAGTTTTTACAAGACCAAAAAAACCTCCCTTAGACAAACTCCCTGGTGCAGTGGAAAAATAGCTGGCTTACTCGATTATAATCTAATCTAACTCTAATTCATGAAGATTTTTTTAAGATCGAAGGATCTTGTAATACGCAAGTTTTAAAATATTTTAAGTATTTATTTACCCTTTATTATACACAATAAAAAAATACAGAACAAAGAACAAATAAAAATAAAACAATGTATAAAGGGCGGCCTTATCGCCAGGAAGCGATTTCTATTTTGTTAGTCTGAGGCTAAATTTTACTGTCAGTTTATTCCAATATCTTGTCAAATTTATTATTTTATTTTAATATACTTTGATCTATTTTTTATTAGTTAAATTTATGTTTTATTTTACAAAATTTAACTAACTATAATTTAGGTATGAAAGCGTTTATTAATTTTAATATTTGAATTTATTTTAAGTATTATTTCATAATATTATTAAATAACGCTTCTCTAATCCTAAGCTGTAGCAGAATACCAATGCTTTGCTCTCTGAGTAAAAATGACGCTGAGCTGCGGCTTTTTGAACTGCTACACACCTTATTTTTTTGTTTTAATTATTTTTTGTCAATATTTTTTGTAAATGTGTTCGTGGTAATAATAAATGAATCTATCTAAATTGTGCTTTGTGAAATAGTGATCTAAAAACCCGAGAAGACTATTGTTTATATTTACTATATTTTATTTTGGTTTTTACAAAAGGGTAGTATTTTAGAAAATGTAAGAACCTCGGGTATTCAAAAATTCAATCTATACAGGGTGTTTGGTAACAGGATGCAAAGCTGAAAGGAGGTGGTAGTCTAGACCATTTAGAACATTTTGAGCCATACATGTCTTAAACGAAGTGTGATAGTTTTTTTTTAATAAAAGATTTAAGGTTTTTCCAAGAAAACTCCGAAATTTGACAATAAATCTCTAACAGTACTTCTGTTACTGTAGGGAGATTTTTCTAATTTTCTATTTTGGATTGTCTAATGTCTATTGTATACAATCACTGTAATTTGAAACATCGGCGACTCAAGAAAAAAAAACTGAAGGGATTTGAAAATTAAAAATAACAGAAAAAAGTATTTAGGTGTCTTTTTTAAGATGGATTAAAAAAAAAACTAAAATATTCTTGGTTATTAAAATTATTTTAAAAACATGCTTAGCGATTGCTCTTTCATTTAAGCTATTATTTACGACAGTAGCTATCGTATCTTTGGAAATAAGCTACCTAAAGCAACTAGAGAGCTAAAATTTTTAAGTGTGAATTCTGACTGAAACTGATTAAAGTTGTAGCTGCCATAGGCTCCTTTTCGTGTAATTATACTTATTTTGTAAACATGGAGTTTACAAATGAAGAATACGCCGATATTGTCTTCATGTACGGTAGAGCTGACGGTAACGGAGCAATGGCTCAACGAATGTGCCGAGAACGTTTTCCAAACCGGAGATTACCTAATGTGAGAGTGTTCTACAACACGTTCCGAAGACTAAATGAAGTTGGAATAGGTCGTCAACGTGGAGGGAATTCCAGACGTAATCGTCCTGATGTGGAGGATCCGACTACGAGCGTCAGAGTGGCAGCTCGCAATCTGAATCTGTCCATATGGAAAGTGTGGAGCACCGTTCATCGCGAGGGAAAGTATCCCTTCCACGACACTGGAGTTCAAGGTCTTGAAGAAGGAGACTCTGCACAAAGAGTGCAGTTCTGTCGATTTTTTATAAATTCCGATATTGAAGACGGGTGGTTTTTGAGAAGCGTTCTTTGAACCGATGAGCCCAGATTTTCGAGGGAAGGTATAGCAAATTTCCATAATCTCCACCAATGGGGTGACAAGGAAAATAATCCACATTGGAAAAAACAGAAGTTCAAAAAAAAAAAAAAGTCCAAAGACGATTTTCCCTCAATGTGTGGGCAGGAATAATAGGAAGAACCCTTACTGGACCACATTTTTTGCCAGCAATTTTAAATGGAAATAATTACTTAGAATTTCTGCAAAACGATTTGCCCGAGCTTATTGACGAGGATCAGCTGCCTGAAGTAGTAACGTTTCAGCACGATGGTTGCCCCGCCCATTACACCTTGGCTGTAAGGGAACACTTAGACAACTGTTTCCCGGACAGTTGGATCGGCCGAGGCGGACCAATCCCTTGGTCTGCTCGGTCGCACGATCTAACACCCCTTGATTTTTACGTTTGGGGACAGGCTAAGGAGCTGGTTTACACAAAAGAAATCAATACTGTAGAAGAGTTGAGACAGAAAATTCACTTTTGAAACCATGAAAGAAGAAATGATTTTGGGAACTACTACTACGGGAGTAAGAAGACGAGCTCGGGCTTGAATTAGACATCACGGGTCCCATTTTGAACACGAGTGACGTATGTTTTCTTTTTTAATGTAAGCATAAAAATAAATAATTAACCAAATTTTTGTTGTTTGAGTTTGTCATAAGTACAAGGGAAAAAATCCCTTTGATTAGTTTAGCTAGCTTATTTCCAAAGATACGATAGCTACTGTCGTAAATGATAGCTTAAATAAAAGAGCAATCGCTAAGCATGTTTTTAAAATAATTTTAATAACCAAGAATATTTTAGTTTTTTTTTAATCTATCCTAAAAAAACACTTAAATATTTTTTCTGTTATTTTTTATTTTCAAATCCCTTCAGTTTTTTTTTCTTGAGTCGCCGATGTTTCAAATTACAGTGACTGTATACAATAGACATTAGACAATCCAAAACAGAAAATAAAAAAAAAATCTACCTACAGTAACAGAATTACTGTTAGAGATTTATTGTCAAATTTTGGAGTTTTCTTGGAAAAACCTTAAATCTTTTATTTAAAAAAAACTATCACACTTCGTCTAAGACATGTATGGCTCAAAATGTTCTAAATGGTCTAGACTACCACCTCCTTTCAGCTTTGCATCCTGTTACCAAACACCCTGTATATATATATATATGACAATTTTTCTCTCTGACTTAACAAGATTATTATAACAATAAATCGAAGACAAAAAATATCTAAAAACAGAATTGTATTAATATTTAACAAAAAATAAACATATTTAAATTTTTATTTTTACAAAAAAATATATTTAAATGTTTGTTATTAAACAATTATTTATAAGATTTTGAACAATCATTTAACAAACAGGGTCAGATACCTAATATAATTATTAACTTTATGGACGCTAGAGCTAAACTTCTAAAACTCTACATGCTCAACACTAAGCAAGCCAATAATATAAAAAGCTTAATATAAGCATGCTAATTGACAAAGGTGCTTGACCAACTCATATTCTTAGATAAAAATCATTCACATGGGCTCGTCCTAAAAAATCTGATTAGCATCACAGTACGAAACTCACAGTCCCCAAACTAACATAGGAGAGCGTTAATTTATACGACTTATAAGCTACTAACACTAAAAATAAACAACAATGTTATCCTCTTTTTTATCGTTTGTAAAGGCTTGGTTGGTGGCGGGGGGAAGCGGGGCGGACAGGAGCGCTACTGCCTCCGAGCAAGCGGTAGTACGCGCACTCTACTTCTATCAGTCGCGCGTTCGCTGCGTACGCGCAACCTTCGCGATCAACGCCGCCATATTGGAAAAAAAACTGACAGATACCCGTGTGTGGATTACAGTGTAGAAACTCAGTGCAATCTCAAGCATAAATCACAGCAGTGACAGTTTTAAACAGTGCCAATTACATTTAAATGTTAACTTCTCCAAGTGACAGCTAACTGTTTTATGGACCATACAGTGCGTGCTATTGTTGTGTGCGCTTGTAATAATCTCCTATTCACCTGCCTGTAAGCCACCGTTGTGCGGTCGGACTGTGAAATGTGACAAAAAATTGCAATAGACTATTGTGGATTCGTGGGCGAACCGTTTGTAAACTTTGGGGTTTAACTACCTGCCTACTGGAGGGATGAACATGTCCGTCAACTGATCGGGCGATCAATCGACTTGTGAGTTCTTCAATTTTTTTCTAGTGCATGTAATTTTATACAGCGGATGTGGATAAATTGGGTAGGCAGGGTGCGCTTTGATGGAGCTACCTGTTTTATTACCGCCATGTGTTGGATGCATGTTTTTATTTGCATTATGCATGTTTATTATTGTTTTCACAGCAGATGCAGATTAATTAATTCTGGGAACTGGCAGGTCTGCGGTTAATTAAAAGCATTGTTTCTATTGTTAATGCTTTCCGTATTGTAAGCTACTGTTTTTTGGTTTACCAGTAGCTCTACATTCGGATTAGGTGCAATTATGCTGTGGGTGGAGGTAATGACGGTAAGCTGAGCTGTCGATTAAAATTGATGCTTCTGCAATAAATGCTCTTTAAATTTAGTTAAGCTCTCTGAATAATTTAATTTTACTATTTTGGGGACAGAACTGTGGGTCACTAAATAAAACTCAAATCCTGGTCAGTTAAAAAGATGTAATTCAATGCTTTGTCCCACTTTTTGCTAACGGTAATTGATGGGTACTTACTAGATAATAAGAAAAAGGTACGAAGCAATAATTGTACACTCTTAGTATCTGCTATTTATGCGTATAAATGTATATTAAAATCGCTTAAAGCATTGCTAATGTATTAAAGGGAGACATCACTAATTTTAATTTACAGGATATTCTTCTGAGCCGTTTTTCTCTAATCGACCATCCACATGGCTTGACATACATAGATAAAACTTGAAAATCAAGGAGCTATCTTATCAAAAGCTTAAAAAAATAACCGTTGAAAGGACTCTAGTATATCCATAGCATACGGTAGACACGAGGGCATGTCTAAATACTCGACATATAGTAGTTAATCTTTACCATCATTTGATAATTTTAATCTTATCTTACAATAAACAAGAGACTGTTAAATAGCGGCAAAATGGAATTGATGTTTAATGCGTAGTTGACAATAAAACTGGTTATGTTATCGTGATAAAAAATACATAGATTTTACCAAGCAAAATTGCTTACAAGAGCTGCGAAATTCATTATTAAAATATTTTTTTTCATCAAAAACAAATGTTCCATCAAACGACAATAGCCGATGATGGGTTAAGTACTTTCCTATTGGTGCTCTCTGAAACAATGAAAGTTTCAGTTACCATTTTTTAAATCCAAGATTAACTGTTTCTTACGTCGTGTTATTTTTTTTGATTTGTAAGAAGTTTATTTTTAATAAAGTCCGATACCATGGATTTTTATTTGTATTCATGAAGTTGTATTGTCTCTGCTGACTCTACAGCACTAATCTAATTCTACAAATAAAGCTTTAACTTGCTATCTATAACTTAAAATATTGATGAATCTGTACATTTTTGATAGGTATATATTTTTTCATTTTGATCTCTATTGGTTCCTGTTTTAGGACCACCGTATGTTATTGATTGTTTTACTCGCGTTAGATCTTTATCTTATCTAACGGTGATTGATTATTCCGTCAAATATCTAGTATGTGCTAAGAAAGATCTGGCTCTCAAGACAACCCAGTTGAAACAAAAGTTTTTTTTTTCTAACATATCTATTTGTCAATGTTGAAGAATATTTAAATATTGCGAAAAAAACATATTATACCAAAGTTTTTAACAGGCGCAAGTCGGATAGCTAATGTTTAGATACATAAATTCATAAAAATCTCTTATAGGAACCGAGTTTCATACACGAGAACGAAATAATACTACCTACATAATCTTTCATCTGCATTTGAATTCGCATCCTAACTTTTTAATTAATCCTTTTAAAGCCATATATACCTACTAGAATCAATCAGTTCTCTTCAAAAAGTAAACTTTTTTTATGAAGTCAGATCTCTCTGCTTCGGAATAATATTAATTAATATTGCTTGTAAAGCTTAGTTATAATGTCACTCGAATTTAAACTCTATTGTTTTACAACTTAGTGCAATTATAATGAGGCACTAGTAAATTAAGAAACAGTTGATCCGTTTCATTTCATGGATTTACTAGGTGGCTTCTTACATGCATATACAAAAATAAACTCAATGCATAAATAATTTATGTAAATACGAGATCGTATGGCTGTGAGAACATAGTAACAGATAATACTAATGTCTAACATTACAACACAGTTATCACCAAGGAGCGATAATAAGCATCATCCAGTTTCATAATATAGAGACCGTCATGAAAAATACAGTGTCATTTAACAGGGCAATGTGAAAAACGTTTTAATTAGAAAGTTCTAGATCCATAATTTATCAATGCACATCTTTGAAGTTCCACATACATAATGTGAAACAGATAAGTGTAACGTTACAAAGTAATTTAAATTTCCAAACAGATTACTTCAAGATATTCCTTTAAAAGGTTTATGTTATTGAAATGACCGGTATTACATCCTCGGTCCATTACTTACTGCACTGCTCGCATACATATTCATATCTTAAAATTCTCAAAGTAAAAGAGATAAAAAACACTTCCACGGCCGCAGTGGAAGAAAGATAGCCGAAACTCGATCAAGCAAAGCGTAAGGGCGAGTGAGAGGATGTTATACACATCGTTCGTGTAAAAGAAAGGGAGAACAATCAGAAGGCTTTTACGGTAGAACGGGCAGCCTACAGTGAAATGAAACCGGCGCACAGGCACCTTTTTCGATCTCGCTTAAATAAATTGATTCTAAGATTAATCTCTCTCGTAGTTTTTATAACTGATGCCGTCAGATGCTATACGATTTTGTATTATTAATTTCTACCATGTATCGTTTCATGTGATCACCAATTACGTTTTGACATTTACGTATTTTATGATTATTGCTATTTCTGAGCAATATATTTTCATTAAATTTATCTAGATTATTAAAATATTATATTAGGTTTGAACAGGTAATCAATTGAGATTAAAATAAAATAAATTGAATGGTTACAAACATGTTTTTGAAGGTGCTATAAATCCATATTAAATATTGTTTCTAGCTAAAATCATCACTTTTCCCGTAGATAGTGCTCAAAGCGCTGACATAAAATATAATATTCAGAAATCATGCTATCAAGTTTAATGTAGCATCTATGCATCATTGTGATCCCAACTACGCAATAAATAGTATAACAAAAAAAATATGAAACAGCTTGTCAGTATATCTTACTTACTAGCACAGTTGCCGGATATACTATAAAAATACGTTTCCAACAATATTGTTATACTGTTATACCGTCTAAACGAGTTTTATTGTCCCCTACCACGATACTAATTTCAGCTAGGAAATAGCCCAACCATCGTAAATCTCAGAACAGCGATCTTTTCAGACGTTTTATTGCTGTTCTACAAATATGTGAAAACGATATTCTGCCGCGGTTTATCTGATGCCATTGTGGAAACGTTGTTAGAATTTGTAGCACTAATCTAATTCTACAAATAAAGCTTTAACTTGCTAACTATAACTTAAAATATCGGTGAATCTGTACATTGGTAATATATATTTTTTTAATTTTTATTGCCTATTTCAGATGATTGTCAAGACGTGATGTCGGAAAACGCAGGTTCAGTGGCATCTCGTGCATCTACTCCACACCCTCCAGATGCACCTCCAAGTGCGCCATTACGGTCAAGACATGACCAGTTTCTTGCAAGTACTGCAGAAAGGGCTCAACAAAGACCTTCGTCAAGTGGTCGAAATGCTAACACCAATTTCGACTCCCCACCCATGCCCTACCATCGGCAGATGACGACTGGTTCTTTACTGACGTCACAACACCGTGAAACATCTGCATTTGTACCTGTGGTACCAACAAGAGTAATGCATCCTCCTGTCATATACCCAAATGAAATGCATCCTGCTTTGATGCCTTCAGAAATAATTGAAAGAGAGAGAATGTTAGATCGGGAAAGAGCGGAACCAGCCAAAGGTTCTCCAGATAGAGCATCAGGTAATTTCCCTAAACGGAATTCGTTTGATTTGATGGCAATGATGGTGGAAAAAAGAAAGGAAGTTGCATTACGGGAAGCAGCCGCTGCAATGCTTTTACCGCATCACCGGAATTCTTCAATTGAAGGGTTGATGTCAGATGGTTCCTCACAGCCTCCTATATATGGTCCACCTGGTGCATTTCTCGGTGCACCTGGTCCATCTCCAACAGCTGCAAACAGCTTTACATTTCCCGGTGCAGGTCTATTTCCGCCTGGAGCTGGTCCTCACCAGATGCATCCACATTTAGATAGACGATTACTTAGAGCACCTGGAAGAGCATCAAGACCGAAAAAGCAATTTATCTGTAAATTTTGCAACCGCCAATTTACAAAGTCTTACAATTTGCTGATACACGAGAGAACACACACAGATGAACGACCGTATTCCTGTGATATTTGCGGAAAAGCTTTTAGAAGACAGGACCATCTTCGAGATCATCGGTAAGGCTTATATTTTTTTTAACTAAATATCTAGATCTTATATATCAGAGACTGACTTAAACGCAGTGGTTTTAGAAATATTTCTACCAATGTAATTTTTAGTAAATTTGTAAAAATGAAAAATCTGTCGTTTTGAAAAAGGCAATTGAAACAAACTTAATTTGTTTTAAAAGCTGTTCCTACTGAGGTTTAACTACGATTATAGGCTTGATAGATACTTACCGCAATTTAAAGGTGTGTAAATGCTGATTATTATTGAACTTTTAGCCCTTTAGCATTAATCCGTACTATATCAACTAGCACATGCCGTGAAAATTAATAGATCTGAACATTCAGAACCGCAAAATCTATTAAATTCCAAACAATTTTTTGCTTTCCATTAATTAATATAATCTGTGGACTATCCTAAGCATTAATTAGGTATGACTCTTGACTGCACCTAACATACGCTTTCTTGCACTTTTAATTTTCTACAACGCTGATCACAGATATAATTATGACTTCGTATTTAATTATGAAACTACTACTAGTATATCTGAAGGTGCAGCTGTTTACTCAACTGTAGGTGCATCCGCTCTGGTCCTTGGAAATAGAATAATTATTTATAAAGTTGCTTGATCGTTATACTCTAGCTTCTAGGAAATTATTCTATCCGTAATTAGAAGTAAAAGGTTTACTTTCAAGCGTATAACGTGAGGTGGAGAACTGGTTTTATATCGACTTTTATAGTAATTTCAAGATAACTGAGCTTTTAACTAGAAATGGTTGTCAGTTGATCGATAAATAAGTCTCGTAATATTGTCATGTATCTTTGTTATTTTATTGGTTGCTTATATAAAAAAGCGAGAAATAAAAAAACTCCTTAAAAACTTTAGTTTTTTTTAAATACCTAAATAAAAACTAAATTTGAATTAAAATAATTTACAGGATTTCGTTAAAGAATTCGTTTTTGTTGTATAATAGATTGCTTAGTCACACGATGTTTTTTTTTGAATTATTAAATAAAATGCAGAAAAAATAGGACCTAAGTATCAAACACCATAAAACAGCATCATAATTCTTGGTAAATTTTACAGTAGAATATCTAGATCTCTAGAAAATATACGTTTTCAAGCAACCTGTTTTGTCCAGGTCGTTGACTTCTGCAGCGAACACACATTTTATAGTTGGCTATAAAACTAAATTGATTGGGATATTAGATCCAATTTTAATTGTGGTCAAAATATCATTTAATCAATCATCATTATAGCTTACCAATTTATTCAACCTCACATGTACCTAAAAAAAGTAAAATATGTCAAATATTTAAAAAATAGTAAAAAAAAATCTGCCACTTTTTGAATTTCTGAATCCTTTGAAACTTTGAATCATTGAAGGTCATAGAGGAAATCACGCCTACAAGATTATGTACTTAGTTTTTTGTATCACAACTGAAATGGTTTTTAAATCAAGCATAAAAGTATTACGAGCCAAGCAATTTGTGATGATTCTGTCGGTACGAAGCAAGGCCTTCGTTTTTTCCATTACGTGTAATTAGTTTATATTTCGATGACTCATTGATTTCTATTGGCTCTTCGAAAAGAAACAGGATTTCTTAGTGCCAACATTTTAAAATCGAATATTAGTCTTATTGAAATAGTCTTAACGACGACGTCAAAAAAGTGTGATTAGGAATCATTAAATTGACTTCAACATTATTTATTATTTCCTGGAACAGTTTAAGGTGCCGATTTGATCAGATAAAGTAACATTAATTTATTCGATAAATAATTTATTTTATACTGATTTAAATTTAGAGATATGTATTGAGGAGTCATTTGTTTTAACGAACAGTTTAACTGAATCTGTCACTCTTTTGATAAATAAAAAACAAGCTTATTTAAATAGAGGTAGAACACTATTTAAAGGTAAAAAAATGGTTTTTCTGTTGTTTTAAAAATGCTTAATAGTAAAGCCAACATTATCAACAATATCAATTTTGTACTTAGTAATTATAAAAGTGTTTTTAATCACGTTGTTTCATATTATTCATCTAGTAAACTTATTTGTATTTTTTTTGTCACGAACTTTGTGCAAAGTTAATTTAAATACGAAGAAGATGCATAAAACCTTGACTTAATACCATGTAATTATAGTCTTCACTATAATAATCGTCCACAAAAAGACTACACCTTTGACTATATTCAGTTTTCAAAAAATCTTGAAATATAATTTTATCATAATTTTGGCCAACGCAAATTAAAAAAAAAGAATTACGTGCATCGAAATTTTTAAGCGCTTTGAATTTTTCCCTGAATATATTATGAAAACCACTAAGTGCTTTACGTAAATAAAGCATTTAACTTTTCAACTGCGGCGCGCGTTATCTGCGATTGATCGCAAAAAATGGTAATGAGATCGAAATTTTCGACAAATTCCTGTTTTATAATAAACCAATAGTGATTTTCTTCCCGATAACGCATTTAAATTAATCACAGGGTATTATTTTATATTTATACAAATAAATTTTACTAGTGTAGTATTGAAGAATACCAATATTTAAATTAATACAAAATTTTGATATCTATACCTAGACAAAAAAAATTTTTTACAGTGCCCACATTTATGAACAAAGCAGATAGAATATTTTATTTAATAATAACCTAAGTTTATTCAAGAAAGCAATAGTGAAATCCTAAATTTAACAAAACTTAAATATTTGCATAAAAACTTGTCAACTTTGTCTCAAACAGTATAAAATAGTAAGTCTTGCTTATCCTTGAATGTGTCGCTAAAATATAGAATTAAAAACGATATTATTTTTGCATCCAACATCATTTTATCTCAAGGCTCGTATGTAATTATGATTCGTCGAAGACCACATATAATGGCGACCAGCAAGCCTCTACTGACTCGTTCCGATCGCTCAAGGGGCAACAGCAAAAAGGGATATCAAATTAATACTCAATCCATAATAAATCATACTGAGCAGGTGGACTCGATAGCAGAATAATTTCGCCTACGGATACCTTTTGAAATTATTATCTTTGGAATACAGAATCCATTTCAGTCTATATGTTACCATAGCAACGATCTTAAAAATTCTAAGCTTTCGTGTTCGAAATTCCAAATTTCACTGCAGGCGCTCGCAGCTTGGAATTGTCACGCGATTGTTAATTCTTTTTTTAAATTTTGACAGCACTTAACTTTGATTGGTTAGAAATATTTTATGCATGCGTAAATCTAACTTCGAAAGCTGCAGAACTTTTTGAAAAGAAAAATTAATAAAAGTATGCATATGTTATTTTTGTGGTACTTAATTGGTTTTCCCAACTTACAAAAGACCATCAGTAATAATCGTGACCGAAGCTACAGAATAATTAGCTAAAACGCCATACGTGTTGGATGTTTTCTCGATTGCAGAACCAGATAATTGCTTTGAAAGTTCTTTTCGTACTCCACACACAACATTATGTAATTTTTTACTACTCAAATGAACTGGGAACTCACTTAAGGCCGTAACAGACGGGTGAACTTGGTTTGACACGGATCACTTCAGTTTATTTTGCCGACCAAGTTCGATTGTTTATAGCACAGGATGAAATCTATTATAGAAGAAATTATACTTTACATCAAACAAAACTCCTATATTGATTTGTAACAATAGAGACAATTATGAAGCGCGCTGTTTACTACTAAAACTTGTGTTTTTAGTTGTAAACAGTTTAACACATTATTCATATCTGCCTATATCAACTACAGGATCAGTAATACAAAGATTCAATAGGTTTGTAGCCATAACATCCTTCGGAACCCCTCAGATTGTTGTCTTCTAATGGTCATTCATCATGGGAACGAGGGACTTTATTAAACCCTACATACGTTATAAACAATCTTTCCAGAGCGAACCAATTTCCACTTTTGCCTGGACCAAGTTCCAACATCTCTTAAAGCCTTAACTTAATCCTTCACCTGCGGCGAGGAATAAGTGTATTTATGTATTTACCTTGCCTTAAGGCTTGGAAATGAAAAATACAACCAATTTGTAACATATGAATGTTTTTTTTAACTGAGACTGTTTAAAAGGCTTCATCGCATGTTTTATTTATGAGATTGTGTTATTATCCCACACTTGCTTTGTATTCATAAGTTTAGCTGCCAAATCATAATATGTATCAGATTATTCAGATACTATTAGAGCCGAATGGATATGGACAGCCAGGGATTATTACTATATTTAATGTTTGCGTGGATAGACTGCAAATCAATTTTTTGTCGTTCTTAGAACCAATTATGTATTATTTGCGTGTTCGAAGTTTTTAAACGAATTCCGATTCAGAGAAATACGGAAGATTGTAGCTTATACGTAGAAGCGTTTTTTTGTAGCTTAACCAGACGTGACCTCAACCTCACTTGATAGAAAGTGACGAGGAGGTAAAGATGGAGTGCGCGGATCTGAGCAAAATGTATGTGAACCGTGAAATAAATTACTTGTATGATATTTAGATTCTTATCTGAAACAAAAATATCTACCTCTATAAGATATCTATATAAACGATTACCCTGTAAAGACTTCAATAAATCTCGAAGTAAAGAAAAAATTGTAGACAGAAAAGTTAGTATACATCGTGGCCCATTTAGATAAGTATTGAAAAATCTGAAACTAAAAGATACACGAAAATCTGTTCTTATAAATATCTATTTATTGCCACTAAGTCTATCACTATTATTTTCAACAGTTACCTCTTTAAACGGTTAAAATTATCTTTTATCTGCCATGTAAGGTGTGTTTCACGCGTGGGTTGACAACTGATATACTTATCGCTCTTTTAGCATGTCTTAGCTACCTTACCCAATTTTACAACTTTGTGCTTGTTAAACTAGTACATACTTTTATTTTATTTAGGTATTTCGTGTAATATTACTTAATGAACACACGGACATAGTTATCTTTTATTACAATTATTTCTCATGGATTTACAACTATAATTTTACGACTTATTGTCAAATGTATTTAGACAAAAATTACTAAAAGACAATTGAAAGAGCCAGGGACAAAGAATATTTACTTATTATCATAACTATTACTTTTTTAAGCTTACTTTAAAAATTAATACAACTACTATGGAGAGAATCTTTGTGCAATAATAACGAAATAGCATAAACATAAAAAAAATACAAAAATGAACATCAACGTTCTGTTATTATAGTTGATTCTGAATTTAAAAACGCTCTTGCGTTTTATTCATGTTCTTGCACAAGAACGTTGCGTTCGAAAAGTTTCCGAATGGCTCGAGGAGTCTCAGAGCAAATAGTGACCGCTCGGTTCTCTAAACAAACGTTACGAGTGTACCGGTGCTGTATACACAACATCCAAGCTATTTAATTTTGACTTCTATTCCTATAATCATAGATGACGGTTTAGTTTAATTAAACAAGACTAAAATAGGCACCTCTTAAACCGAGCCCACATAGCTGGCTTGTCAAGAATATTTCTATTGACACAGCATCTTATGTTATTTGTGAATCAATAAATTGATTTTAACTTCATTTTTGAAGTATTTTACCTGTTCTATAAGTTATTTATTAGTTAGATGATCCACAGTCTCGTGTAATTAAGTTTTTGAATGATGAACTTATCACAGTTTAAGAACAATAATCAACAGGTAGCTTTATCATTACAATAGGCCGTATTCGACGGTATATTTCTTAAATTCAAGTCTCTCTTTGCGTCAACTAAAAGGTTTCAAAATCGGTTTTTCTTAGCAACTGATGAGTTTGAAGTTTACATAAAACTACTTTGACAAATAAGAGAAATTTAAAAGTTTAACATCGAAAAGTAGCTAAAAACTTTTTTACTTCTTTGAGATTTGAAGTATAAGCTACCTACAATCAATGTAATAAAAATGCTCTCAGAATGTTCAAATCGGTACCAAGATATTTTTGGTACTTATACAGGTGATAACCTATTGAGCTGTATTTTACTGAATAAGAGTACAACACTCTCTTTTTTTTAGGTCTCTCTTAAATGTCAAATTTACTTAAAACTTAAATTTTGCTAACATAATAGTTTGTTAACTCAACAAGCAAACTTGAAACATTTTGTGACGCTTTAAAACAATCTCTCGTATATATATAATATAAAAGTCAGTTAATCAAACCGTAGCACGAAAGTTTGGAATCCCAAACCTTTATTTTTTAAGTATAAAAATAAAATGCATACGAGAAGAGTCCACTGGTAGAGATCATTAATCATATGACAATGTACGTTCCGTAAAGCCACAGCTACTCACACTAGGAAACCGAAAGCCTTACTGCTGCGCACACATTGACAATAATCCTTCCATATTGCCTCCAAGATATAATCTTGCTAAGTTCTGTTTGAGTTCTTAGAAAATAACTGAGTATTGTTATTTTTTTGGGATATAATCCTTAAAAGGATAAATTAAAATCCTACTATAGTGGTTAGGTGTATTTCATTAATATAATAGTATTTGTTAATGTAACTGTATTTATGAATTGCTTTCTTCTTTAATATTTCAGAAAAACGTTAATTATAAGGACGTTGAACCAGTCGAGCGTTTGTGACAACTAAGTTGAGTTTTTTTAAATTAATCTACTTGATAAGATCTTCAACATATTGCTAAGGAATGTGATAAAAATGAACAAGTGAGGTAGATACAATCATGAGGCCGTCTACGGGGTTTGAGAACCATAAGGCAATGAGACTGGTTAGCCTTGATGCCTTAAGCCCAGATTACAGTACAGGCTTTAAAACAATTTACCAAGCGGTACTAGTCTTGTAAATCCAATTAAAATAAACGATTTACTTGTTGTTAAATAATAATTATCATTGTATTATTATACATCTGATTTAAAAGCTATTATATGTGCTGTTATACATGAAGAAGCGCTTAAGAAACAAAGCTTTGAAGATAAAGAAAAATAATAAGTTATCAAATAAGAGAACTTTAATATTATATTAAAGAATATAGAGTTTTAAATTAGCTAAACTTTATTAAATACTTTAGAGGATTAGTAAAATTGTAATCATAAACTAGTTTGTAAAGCATATTTAAAGTTTTAAAAACGAATTTTACAACCAAAAGTGATCTCATAAGGGGTATTTTTATCCAAGTTCCCAAGCTAACGGACCTTAAAAACGTTCTATAGGCTTAGTCGAGTTTTGAAAAGGAAATAATCGTGTTATTTATTACTGTAGTCTGAGAATATATATTTTTTAATCTCTTTTAAATGCGTGTAGACGATTTTATGAGAGATTAAGAATATTGGACAACATTAAAAAGATTGTCGATATCAATAAATATTTATTACACTTTGGTTTAAGTTTGAAAAACTTGAGTGACTAAGATAGGTGAGCGTTACATATAAAAGAGGTATTAAGTTCATGTTTTACGATTTTTGAGGTTATTAATTTTACTTTTAGAAGTTTATACGTTTTAAAATAATAAAACAAAATAAATAGTGGAACTTTAATTTAACACTTTACGCTAAACTAGGTTAAATTGCAAGGAGGTAAAAAACAAAAATCTAGATTCTGTAATTACTTTAATGGTGTTGCAATTACGTAAACTTTAAAAAAATAGTTCATTTCTAATAACAAGGTTCTTACACACACTACTATTACAACCAATTATAGTAACCACTAAAACTGGATTTTCGATGAAATCAAAATTAACACTCTACCTTAGCCTTATTGAGCCTCATCATATAATAAATCATAAAGACGGGATACTGGCAAGTAAATTGAGGCAAGGATTCCAAGTCTAATTGGATCTGTACATAGACGGCCTATCAATATGTTTGATTAATTGTATCTGTGGACTTGTATATAATTGCTAGTCGGGAACGCAATGAATCAAGCAGCAAAGCTGTATCTGATAATGAAACTGGTTCTAACTTGATTTGATTCGTCCTAAACAGTTCCACCCGTGGGACAAACTTCTGTTGATCCAGTTTGATTCCTCTACTTATATTTATATTTACGATCATATATTTCTTTATGCTCCAGCTTATTGCGAGTAATATAAACTTGTACAAAGTTTCGTAAGTTTAATATTTAAGTAATGGCGTTTCCTCTAGCGTTTTTTTATGTTATTGATTTGGTTTCTGGTCAAATGGTTCTTGTATCAAGTTTCCGATGTTTTTGCAGCATCGTGAGGCGCCATCTTTTTTGATGTATTAAATTTCTGTTTCATGTTTTGAGATGTAAATAATATATTCAACTTAGAAAATGGAATCTAATCTAACGGTTTTGCAAAATAGTTATCAGATATCAGTTGTATTTTTTATATTAAAAAAACCGGTTAACAACCACCTGGATGCACCTGATTGTAATAGACATTTAAAACGTTGTTTTGTGGACGTTGTAGCTAACTGGTAATATAAGGGTTTTAACTTAAATTTAAGTGTTAAATGATAATAATATGAAGATACATACAGGAAAGAAGCAAAGTGAATTGCTGTAATAATCGGCATAAAAATAAAATTTTCAATTCTTTTTTCAAAGAACTCAATAAATAGAAACCAAATCCATATCACCTGATATCTAAAACACAGGACAGTATAGCAAGTACATAGTACAATGAATGTTTGTGTCAGTCAGAAGTGAAATTGAGTGTGAAGCGGCAGCGGCCAGCCGTCGCTCCCATTACGTCTCTTGGTGCGCCAGCGCCGAAACCGGCTTTGACTGCGACGGTGTATGTAGCTGGGAGAGAAAAAGTCACATCTTGGCACGTGGCATGTGGCAATAATCTTTTTCTTAGGGTACCTTTCAAACTAGTTTTGATTAGCAATCAGCTAGATATCCTCTCTATTCTAAGTATAATATAGGTAGATTTTTGTCGCAAAATTAGTATTTGTCTAGTAAAGAAACAGGAATTATTATGATTGAGCTAAGTTTTAATATCACTTCAATGTTGGTAGTTATGGTGTCGACTGCATTTTGTCTTTTGTTAAAGATACTTTAAATAATATGTAAAAGTGGATCAACTCAAAGTATGGTTGATATATGAATGAATGAGAATGTATCTTCAAAATACATTCGTCAAAATTCTTAAGCATTTTTTAGGATCTGTCTACCGTATACTTACCACAGCGCGTCTCCATCCGAACTCTTTGCCTTGCTCCATTAGTATTTTCCATTTATTTTTTGTCCTCTCTGGTACCTGTTCAACTTTTGGGTATTTGATTTTTTTATAAAGCGACGCGTCGCAGTGAATACTGAATTTCTTTGTATAATAAATGATGCTGCGTGGAAATATGCCACTTTTGAACTATACGGTCACTTCATTATTTTTCGATTTAGTTTTTGTGGCTAAAAATAACAAAAAATATTTTGTGGTTTGTGACTATTTTTATTTTTAAATTCATTGTTGCAATATTTATAACGGCTAATAATCTAAAAAAGTTAGTAGAAAATACATATTAATACAAGTTTTATTTCGGCGTATAAAATGAATGGAATTTAACCTATACGACGCAAAGGTTAAATTCCTTAAATTATAATTTTCGTCTTTTATTGAGAAACAAAATAAAAGAAAAACATTTCATTCATAAAATCGCGAGTAGAAGTACATAAAAATAAAGATATGTAAACTGGCCGGACATTTTGATGCTAAAAATAAGAGTAAAACTTTAGCGTATATTGACACCTGCCTCGTCCGGATCGGTGGCCAAGAAAAAAACTTCCTAATGAGTATGCTAATGGTATGAACGCTGTTGCTAAAACATTAGTACGAACATTTTGCTTAATTTGCATAATGTCACAGTGGGAAAAAACATTTAAGCTACCGTCAATAGCATTATAAAAAAAATAAGGAAATATGCTAAGAAAATGACAATGAAACTAGTAGTGACTGCGACAGTAGATAATCCAGTATACGTGAAAGCATTAAAGACATAAAATAGCATTAAAGCTAATTAGCCTGAACTTTCTGACAATGCGTTGGCGTTTTCCTACCGAGGCTGAGGTATTAGTAGCTTAACAATAAATCGTTTAACGGAGAACTGGCTCGAAGTTGAGATAAAACAGAGCGTGGGCTGCGCTTGCGCCGGCGAGCTGACTCCGATACAGTTGCTTAAGTACTGCATTTATGTATACCTAATACGGCATATGACGCTTTTGTCAAACGCTTTTACGAGAATCTTAATGTTCAACAAATAGCCTATAAAAACTCATAAACACTATCTCAACTTTTTTAGATATCTATAACATTTTGTCCAAAGTTATAATGGAGATTTATTTTGCATACTTTCTAAAACTAACGAATTATCATAAGCTTTTAGTGTCAATATAGATTTCAATGTCCGTTAATATTATTGAGAGAATTTAAATAAAATAATACTTTGTGCAGTTTGCCTGAAAACACAGTGATTTTAAACAGCGAGATCAGCCACTTCATTATACAAATTGTTGAATTATGTAAATATTGGCTATTTCTAAGCAGTTTTGATTTAAGTTTTGTACCAACTGCGGCTTGTAACCATTTCTGAGAATATTATTATTTATTGTCTGTCGCTACTGTATCCACTGTATGAATTTTGCATTTAATTCTACCCACTCTGCTAATTTCCATGACCATTGAATTTTAAATTAACTTAATTGCGCTGCTTTTAGAACTGTTGAAAGGTAACTTTGTGTAGTTATACTTAATTTTGGCGTTATCTTGATGTTATTTTGTTGACCTTCTTTTTTGAAATTTTGGGGTGCATTAAACTGTGGCGTTATGGAGTTAATGAGCAAAAGTTTTTGGTACGATTTTATCTAGATGATAGGAAGCTTAGATTGTGCCAGGCTGTGCGGGAGGAGGCAGGTGTGCGGGGCGCGGGGGCGGGGGATCGGACAGTGACCCACGCGCAGCATTCCACCGCGCACTGCGGATGGACCTTCACTCTTACTTTGCGTTGAAATAAGTGAAAATAAACACTTAAAAACTACAGAATTATAACGTGATGGAAAACAATATTTATCTTTTATTAGAAATATAACTTTGACACAAAGATAACTTCGTCACCAAAGTTATTGCTCATCTTATTCTGCATCTTAGAAACCTAAAGTTTTTAGACTAAATCTGTAACTTACAAAAACTATTCTATAGACGAAATCATATACGTAATTTGAGAAGTAGTTATAGTTAAAAAAACGATGATCTACTTAACCCGTTTGTAGTTCTAAAGATCTTCTTTTCAATCGATACGCATCAGTTCGCTTGATTAGTAATCTTCATCTGACAGACACATTATTCGTTAAAGTAAAGGGATTCATTGTAGTTATAATGATTTATCTATAGTCAAGCTATTTTTTTTACTTATGTATCAAATTTGTAGAAAACTCAAAAACTCATTATTATTTTATTTCATTTTTAGTTTGCAGAAACCATTTTAACATAGTTCAACAAGTTTAACAAGTTTCATAAAACTTTATGTTTGTTCTTATTTCAAATGACCAGAAGTAAGTGGTTTAAAAACTTTACGGCCGAGTCAAATTACTTCTTTTTTGTTATCTATACTTAATTTTCCATTATTTTCATTGGCGCCATACTTTGTATTCCCAGTTCAAACCGGTAATGGAAAATATAATAAAAGCCATTAGTAGAGGACTTGGTCCACTCTATAATTTCGTAATTCATTTTTTCGTCTTCGCTCACCTGATGGGATTTGAGTCTCCATGTTGTGTCTTATCTCTGTATGTAATAATAAAACTTAGACATATTTTAGTTGACGTCAAGTTGATCGAAATGCAGAGATAATACGGTTTGAGAAGTAAGATTTGTTTGAGTCATTAATTACGAATCTAAAAAAGTTTGTTAAATGAAAAAAAAAACTGTAAAGTTGTCCAGATATTCCATTGGTTCTTTTTTTTGAATTCATATTAAAAAAAAAATTAAGCTTGTCTATGTTATAGAGTTTGTTAGTAGAATTTTTCTGTCATTTATGTTACATAACTTACCTTGAAGTTATTCTAACTTAAGAATAAATATAACCTTGTTAATTAAGTACTACGTTTGATGTCTTTGTAGAGTTGTTTGACGAGAGTTTCCGCTTGACTTTGTTTGAGAATCTGGCTTTTAGACTCGTCTCAAAAATAAATGACTTTCATTAATTAGATTTTATTAATTTATTGCAACTGATTCCGAATCCGATATGAAACTTGTTTTATTGAGGTGAAAAGATTCATTTATTTTTTTATTGGACCAATTAATATTCCGAACAGACTAAAAAAACTGCGGTTTTGAATTTCATAAATCGAATAACAAACGCGCTTTCTTAAATTTTAAAAAATAATACCGCAGGTGCAAAAACGATATATTTTCATGTAAAAGTTTGGATAATCTTTCACAATCGAATATTTGCAACATAATATCACATGAATCAGATCTGTCTAATTACATAGTACATTTCTTTCATATAAATATCATCTTCATTTTCATCTATTCTTAAGTATATTTTCTTTCATTTCTAAAATTAAGCTCGTCTTAAATCTTAGTGTTCCTTACTAAGATAAATATTTGATAAATCATGATGTACAGCGGAATCCAGTATTGTATTTTTTACCCTACGCATTCACTTTAAAGTTGCCTTTGGAATGCTCGTGTAATCATCATTATCTGCCTGCATGACTTGGAAGATAGACTTTTTTTCGGAATAAAAACTACTCAATCCTCTCTTAATAGTACAAAATGGTAAAAATAAATACTTGTGGAAGGTAGAAGGTCAAAAAACTAAATGAAGCTGGGTAATATTACC
Organism: Stenoptilia bipunctidactyla; assembly: GCA_944452665.1. Classification (NCBI taxonomy): domain Eukaryota; kingdom Metazoa; phylum Arthropoda; class Insecta; order Lepidoptera; family Pterophoridae; genus Stenoptilia; species Stenoptilia bipunctidactyla. Next base: position 11,251,262 of record OX101740.1, on the reverse strand, counting down.
ATCACATATTATAAAATGTAAAGCGATAGGTTAACATTAAGTCTTAAATAATTTGTCTAAAACTTTAAGTATAAACCACAAAATACTTTTAAAGTAATTCGACTCAGTGAGGCCTCTTACGAAATAAAACCAATTTAGATTGGACTCTTTTTGACGTTTACATATTTATAAAACCAAAGAATCGACGTTATTTGTTGAGGTCTTTTGAATATGGTTTTGTCGATACCAATGCTGGTTTTGCCTTGAGACCGTCGGCTCGGGTTTCTCAGATCACGTTCAAGGTATTCTCGTGTAGATCTTATGGTATTAAATATTTAAAATTTTAACATTATCATAACTTTTTTCATAAAAGTGTTCGAAGTACTAAAATGTTAATAAAATTTACATTTGTTCTTTACTTTACTAGTCATAAGCAATTTTAGTACACTTTTATGACAACAGCTATACTTGCAACCGTTTCTATTTATTTTTTACACTTTTGTTTTCCAGGCACATGGTTTTGCGACCAATGTTTTTCAATAAGATATTCTTATCTCATACCTTAATTTTAAAGTTTGATTAAAGTAATCATATATCTGCAAAATTTTCCACATACCACTGTCGATATTTAATTAAATTTTGATATTTTACAACTCTTATCAATAAATCTTTACCCTTTTAATGTTCATCGAGTAATTATAAATTATGCATACTCGTTGTCTGTATAAAAGATTAAAGGAACATATTTTGACCTTTTATATTTTTTGTTTCAGGTACATTCATTCAAAAGAAAAGCCGTTTAAGTGCACAGAATGCGGCAAAGGGTTTTGTCAATCTCGAACTCTTGCAGTCCACAAAATCCTTCATATGGAAGAGTCCCCTCACAAATGCCCTGTTTGCAGCCGTAGTTTTAATCAACGTTCGAATCTAAAAACTCATCTATTGACACACACTGATCATAAACCTTACGAGTGTAATTCATGTGGCAAAGTGTTTAGACGGAACTGTGATTTAAGGCGTCACGCTTTGACTCATGCAGTAGGAGATGTCCCTCCAGGTGACGTCCTTGATGTTGGTGAAGAGGATATAGGCCGACCTGGATCACCTGTAGAACCAGGATTCGATGACGATGATGCTGAATTATCATCACCGGAGCATTCCCCTGTTAGAAGAGCGAGGTCATCTTCCGTTGAAAGTATTGGTAGAGATCAAAGTGAGGAAAGACCTCGGCCCAACTCACCATCATTTATTGAACGTACTCACTGTCACCACAACGAACCCAGGGACAGAGCTAGTCCCTACACAATGCGTCCTCAATATACAGAAAAACATCGGACTTCTTCTACATCTTCAGATTTATATGAAACGCGTAGATACACGTCGGAAGAGATAATTGAAAAGGAGATGCGTCGTTCAGATTTACCTGATCACCCTGTTAGGCATCCACAATTACAGATTAGGCGTGATTTACATCATGTTCCTCCGGATGCTCCTAAACTTAATCAACTTTCAAACACCGTTATAGATCCGGGGTCATCTGGGATGTACTACAGTCCATTTAGAAAGAGAAGTCATCCTCCTGATAATTCTGAAAACATTAGATCGTGCACGGCTGTTTATAGAAGTCGGTCACCAGAACCAACAAATCTTTCTTTGCCTCGACAACCCATGGCTCCATCGGAGATTGTAGTTGCAATGGCACCAACGGGTATTGGTATGTCCACGTATCATAAATTTGGCCTACCATTACCGCCACCTCATCCTCCGATTCCTTACGGCCATGTCACGCATTCAATGTTAGGACCACAACAAACTCAAGCTCAAGATTTAATCGTCAAGAATGTAGTTCCTAAAGATACTGCTCCAGCTGTTGCAACAAACGTTGTCCAATCCAATGAGCTCGCTCAAGCAAATCATAAAGAAACTGATGACATAAACTCAAGTGCTATTGCAAATGGTATTAAAAATATAGTAGGCATTACTCCACCCAGTAATCCTAAGCCGGGAACAAGTCAATCTACTGGCACTAAAAAAGGATTTAGCATAGAAGACTTACTGAGACGTTAAACGTAGATATTAGATGCATGATAAGCTAAAGTTTAATTATTCTACTTATGTTAGTAATGGAAAGTATTATTAGACATCATAGTATTTTAATAATTTCTATAAGTATGTTTGTACGTATTTGCAATGTGGTTTTGGTTTTCGTAAAGATCTCATAAAGATTGTTTGTGCAGTGTTTTGTTTTCCTCCAAATTTTAAAAGTAAATATATCAAAATTTATCGATACATCTTGATTTATGTTTATATTTGTTACATTTTTAGGTTAAGGATGATTGTTCATATTATAATTCTTATTTTTTGAATCCATGTGTGCATTTCAGTTAAGTGATAATTTGTGAAACTAGGTTTAGTATAATAAAAAAAGAGTTCTACTTCAAGGAATTTTTTGTTTAAGAAGTGACTGGTAATGTAACAAATGCTGAAAGTGTTATTTAATGTATAGTTTAGTTTCAATGTACTTGAATTAAGTTATGGCAATATCTAGCTTAATCAACTTAAATATTAAAATGTAAATATCATTTTGAAATTCATTCGTATGGATAAAGTTATAAAACTTATATGTTTGTAGTGTAAGATAATATTAAGGATTTTAAAACATTGTTGATTTTGATTATCACAATTTCAAATTGGTTACATATTATATTAGTTTGTATTTAAAGATAAAAATTATGTGACAATGAATCAGTGGCAAATTCAAAGGCTAGTTTTATTTTTATTTTTACGAGTATATGGTTACGGTTTATACTTGCAAATTTAATTTCTTAACGAATAATTGTATTACCGAATTACTAAATTAAATTTAGCTATTGATCATGTTTCCAGTTTGAGGTACCATCGTGGCCATTGCCGCCTGATCACTTAAAAAAATGTCGTATAAACATTGCTGCGCTGCCGAACTATATTACTATCTATTCTATTTTTTTGAGTGCAAGCAAAAACAAACTTAGTTGTGATTAAGTGGCAGTGCCTTCGATAGTACATAATCATAATCCTTTACTTAAAAACTTAAATATTAAGTCACAAGCGTGTGAGGATCTCTGTCTTTGTATTTCAAATATATTTTTGTTAAGATTGGATTGTACGTTGCTCACTTAAATAGTATACTTTAACTTTAAGTTTCTTTGTATTGTATTTAAATAAATTATCATAAATAAAAAGATTTTCATTCACTCGTTTTTTTAATTCATTTACATGACCATAACCTTTCGTAATATTTTATTTATTCACACATCCTATGACACAGATTAGTAGATTGTTCACATATTTTTTTGAATATGCCGTTGGTTTTCTAATGAAATAAATGAATATGAATAAAATAAGAACAGACTTTAATTTGGTAGTAGGAAAATATTGAGTAATTTAAATTTTCTTAGAGGTGGTAGATACTGTTCGTGTGAGTGATTTTTTTTAGTTCTATACAGGTGTTGGAGCACAACCGTATGAGGTAAAACCGGTTATATACGATTTTGATCCAGATAGATAAGTCTAATTATTATCATTTTTTCATCAGTGCTGCTCGTTGACTAAACACCATCAACTTTCAATGTGTCATTCAAGACAACTTACACTACTACAGAACTTGACCTCGTAAAATGTATAGGCTGTCAAGGTTGGGCCCATGAAGGCTGAACCAGCTATGATATACAGAAGTTGGATAACTTCTTTTGCACAAGATGCAATGTCACGGTAAATTCCGGGGCAATTGTCGTATATAGTATACGGTTTTACCCATGGGTCGGAGCAAAACCGGAAAAAGTCGTTATTTGCTTTTTCATGGAAATTGTTGTCTTTTTAAAATTTTCGCAAATGCAATGGGTACCTGTTAATTGTTAATTGTAATGGGTACCTTATGAGACGATTTAATACCTTTGCTTTTTGAAATGCATGAACTACATGCCCAGAGCCTTAGCTATACGGCGTTGACCCGGTCTCCCATATTTACTTGTGATAATGGACCTAGATGCAAATAAAAAAATGTACTTATACCACCCAGTTTCGCGTACAAACCCTGTATTCACACACAAGTTCTTCCAAGATATACATGAATCTGTTGCAGTGTGTATGTGGCAGTGTTATCAAAAAAACAGAGATTTGATCAATTTTCTAAGTGATTTGATTAAGTGACGGAGAATTTTTAAATAAAAACATGATTTTATCATTTCCCTAAACAAATATAGTGATTTGAACAAATGTCACAATTGGTTTAGTGAAATGACAAAAATGGCGGAAGATGTAGTCGTAACAGTAAGGTGCGTCGAAGAGCGTAACAGGTTTCATATAAGCCAAAAGAACCTGAAGAGCTATTATTTTCAACCCGACATGATCAAAAATTTGAGAATCAGATCGTACCAAAAATATTTAATAGTGGTTATTTATTACCACTATTAAATGTTTTTTATTATCTTACTGAATTAAATTTGTGGTATTTGTCAGATCACTAAATTTGTTGAGGAAATTGAGGAAATTGAAATCAAATCTCTGTTTTTATCATATTACTGCGACATGTATCTGTTTCGTACAATCAGCATCACAAGTTGATTAACACATTGAAATTTTCACAGTCGCTTTTCACCATATTGTGCCTAAATAACTACTAATATGACTAACCTTTATGTTTTATTATTACAACTATACATATAGAGTAATCAATATAAGGCGTTATTTAGGCACAATATGGTGAAATCGACTTCTTTAAAGTTTCAACTTTTGTAGCTGACTGCACGTGTATTGGACGGAATATGCTGGGTCTCTTAAAATTTACACTCCACGCGTGTTACAAGAAATTGGCTCATAATGTCGTTATATTTAGCGGCAGTATTAAAAAAAAGCTTACCACCTAGCAAAATTTAAGTAAAGTCAATCAAAAAGGCCTCTTTAAATTATTAGGTTACGTAAAGATATCCTTTAAAGCTTTCCTTTATTATTGTATGAAATAAATATAAACATTTCAAGTACTATCGAACCAACTGAATCATGACCCACAACAGGGTAATTTTGGCAAACGGCCTAAACGTAGTAGGTCGAAATTCGCATTTAATGAGTACAGAATTCGTACAGTATCTAAAAAGTCATAAGTGCATTATAAGCGATAGACCTTACAAGGTTGACAGTTTCAAACGAATTTCAGCAAAGTGGGTCATGTACTATCGAACCAAAATTGGTTCATAAGATTTTTATGTAGTAAGCGACAAGTGATCATGTAGTTTATCCTGATTTTTATCCTGATTTTGAATAAAAGTAAGTCTAATTAAAGTTTAGATTTAAATAAAACAGCCAATTAATGCGCCGTATTGGACATTAAACTCTGCCTTTAAGTCTTCCTAAAGTCAAAGTTAGAAGCTTTCTAAAACGGTTTTCGTTAGCAACTGTTGAGTTTAAAATACTTGAAATATAAGAGGACTTAAATTAGTAATTTACTTTTTGTATTTTACTTGTATGTAATTTTAAAATTTTATTGTAATTTTTTTTAAAGCCCCAGACAATCACACCAACTACATGGCCCTAAAGTAAGCATAGCTTGTGTTATGGGATACCATGTAGCGAACTAGGGGGAACCTAGAATATAAATACATAAATAAATAAACACCCAAACACGGAACCTTTTTTTTTTTCTTGTTCCGAGCGGCGACCACTGAGGCAGACAGGTTTACCCCATCGCCAAAGTGGACTAAAAAACAACCCTATATATGTATAGAATACGCACAATTATATGAATTAAGTGTTTTTAACTAGGCGCAAAAGGATTGCAAAAATATTTTATACTAGTTTCAGGGATCTGTTCTCTCTGCAACTTTATTCTTGCTGCACATTAATGACCTCATAACACCAGGCATTATTGGATGCGCTGATGACAGCACTGTTGTTGAGAGATATATATCCAAAGCGCAAACGAGCGCCCATGAAATCCAGGTTATGAGAGTGTCTACGATTGAGCGCGTTGATTCGACCTTGCGGAATGTGTCCGATTGGGGAGAATTCAACCTGGTCAAATTCAACGCCTCCAAAACGCAAACGTGTCTATTCTCCGCAAAAAAGAGCACCTTTACTTTTACGCCCACTTTCCAGAATGTATCTGTTCCCATCACCGACCATCTAGGGCTTTTGGGCGTCACTATAACTTCCAATTTAAACTTATTAGCACAACAAATTGAGTCTATGGCTAAAACGGCTTCCAAAAAATTGGGTATCATTTCGAAGGTCCGGTGGTACTTCAGCCCTGAACGGCTGCTCAACTTATACACAGCCCAAGTGAGGTCGTGCATGGAGTACTGTAGTCACCTTTGAGATGCTTCTGCCAAATACCAGCTCGCGCTAGACTCGCTAAAAACTCTGTTGACCGAAGAGCCCTTAAAGTCATCAATAACAACAACCTTATAAATAAAAAATTGGAGACACTGGAGCATTCTCGTAAGGTTGCTTGTTTGACATTATTTTATCGGCTATATTTTGGTGAGTGTGCGTGTGCTCTTTTGACCAAATTGAACCCACTCCTTTTTGCCACCGGACTACCAGACGCAGGCAGAACTTCCATCCCTATATAGTAGATTTACCACGAAGTCGAACAAAACGCTTTGATAGTTCCTTTTTGGTACGGATTGCCAAGGTGTGGAACAATCTGCCTGCGTCTGTTTTTGCTGACCATTACAGTCCTGGAACTTTTAAGTGTCGAGTGAATAGGTTTCTCGTGGATGGACGTGTAACACCATAGTCTTCATGCGCACTTTCCATCAGGTGGCATGGAAGACTAACGTCCTGTTCTTACAATATAAAAAAGTAGATGTACTTATGAACATATTTCCAAACATTGTTTAATAACAAATTTAAAATACAACATAAAATGATACATTTTTGATGTTTTCAGTCAATTATAGGCTATTTGTCTTGTGATCTATGGTCTATCAAATGAACCGCTTTTACCTCAAATATCTTTAGTCCTTTGAACAACCATATTAGTTAATAAAAGTTTAAAACATCCTTTTGGTAATTACAAGTCATATCAGACATGGTTTTGAAATTCAGTCATGTTAGAGTACCAAATATCCATCAATCCTTAAAAGAATTAAATTAATAGAATTATGAAGGATCATCTCCAACTTTATTGGCAACCAAGTTTTCGTGCGACTTTCATGATTATTAGTGACCATAAGGTTTAAAATGGAACAGGTGACTTTAGGAAGGATCTGGCTGTTCCTAATTTTTAAATAAGCACCTTATTATGAAAACCATGACTTTTTGAAATGATAGTTTCCACAATAATGTGCTAGTCACTTCAAAACGTTAATGTGTCAAGGCCTAAAAAACTGCCAACTTTCTTCAAAGATAAAAAGGTAGAAGCACTAAACACAAAAACAATGCCTCTCGAAAAGTAACAACAGAATCCGAACAAGCAATGTATTGAAATGAGAACTGCAAAGTCCGTTTAAGCATAAAACGCTTATACATTAGTATTTTACGACAGTACCCAGACAACCGCTTTAAAAGAGCCGGCTACTTAAGGCTTATGCAGATTCTGCGTGGCCGAACAAAAAATATGCAGGTGCGAATTGGATTTGTTAAACTTGTTCTGTAGAAGCTATGTACTTACAAAAGCTGTCATCATGTTTTACGGAAGCTGTCGATTTAAGATGGTTATTGAAATAACTGGCTTTGGATGAAAATAGAAGACATAAAGTTATACATAATAAAACAAAACAAAATATTAAAACTTAAGACAATATAATAAAAACTGAGTCTGTTTACAAACATTAATTATTCCATTATTATTAAGGGATTGTGTGAAAATCCAGTTGTATCATGTATGCAAGACTTAAGAGCTTCATCATCATAGTTACTATCATGTGAGATTTAAGTTACTATTAAAATATACAGGGTGTCCCGTAAACCCTATAACATACCTTCACGGAGATATTCTAGTAACCATAAGGATAACAGAAAAAATAAAAATAAAAAAGTGGAAGTTTATGTTTATATTTTTGCATGAAATAAAAAGTCGAAATTTATGTTGAAAAAAATTTAAACTAAAATTCGACTTTTTCTTTTATTTATGTTTTTCTGTAATCCTTATGCGTACTAGATAACCTCCGTGAAGGTATGTTATAATGTTTTCGAACACCCTGAATATTTCATCCTTTTACAGTTGTAGTTTTATTTTTTTACTAGTCACCGCGCGCGGTTTTACCCGCGTAACTTTTGATCCCGTGGGAATTTCGGTATAAAATATAGCCTATAACCTTCCTCAAGAGTTGGGCTATCAAATACAATACAAAGATTTTTTCAAATCCCACTTGTAATTTCTGAGATTAGCGCTTTCAAATAAACAAACTCTTCAGCTTTATATATTAGTAAAGATTTAAAAAAACTTGCGTTCCGTTGTAGTAGTGGATATGTAAGATGGGATAATGTGGGTTTGATTCTCATTGCGAATGTTTTTTAGATTTGCAAATATTTGTCATGGGTTCCAGGGGTTGTTTTTTGAATACATTTTGTACTGAAGTAGACGATTTGCATATTCACAAACCTTCGTGGTTTATTTATGCACTACCAACATTTTTATTTTAATATAATATTTGTGAAATGATAATAAATAAAAAAAAAAAGAAACTTCTCAAAATGTTTTGGATGTAGGATGTTTTTTGACGTAATGAGGTTTTGTGCATAAAATTATGAAGCCTTGACATTTTTGTATTTTATTACAAATACTAACTTCTTTAGTAATTAGATAAAAAAATAACAGAAATTAGTAATAAAAAGTAATATAAAATTAGAACACCACCATTTTCCTTAACCCTGGAGTTAGGGTGTAACTGCTGTCTGGACCGTGCCCGTCTACGTAGGTCACATCAGCCTGGTAGCACCCACTGCTGGACATAGGTCTCCCCCAAGGTTCTCTACCTCGCATGGTCCCGCTCCACCGTCATCTAGTGTTTGATAAACATAATAATAATAAACACTTTATTGTACACCAACATGGTAACAGAGGAAACATTACATTAATTGATGACATTAAAATACATTTGTACTGGCGTGTGTTTACTGGCGACCTTGACCAGATAGTCGGTCCATCTTGCGTACGCGGCCACCACCCCAGAACTTTTCTACCCCAACGGACATCTGAAGATCATAGGCCTGGCAATGAGACTTTCTATCATCACAGGCTCGACAATCCAGTGAGGCACTTTCATTTCAATTGTCATTTTGCAGAGTATTTAACTGCAGAAGACAACCTGCTCACTTGCATCCTCCAAAAAAATACCTCATTCGAAATATTTCCAACATTATTTAGTACCAAAATAAAAATCTAGATCTTAACGTTTTCTAGATATGCGAAGGAACTCCAATCAAAATATTTTAACGATCGAATGGTATTTTATCGATGTATTAATCCGGTCGAATCGAGGTGAAAGTACTCAGACACCCAGAGCAGTGGCAATCAATTGAGTGTTTGCTGCTGAATTTGATTTAATTAAAATAGAATGCTTTGCTAAATTTGTTAATAGTAATACATTGCTTATATCAGGGTTCATTCATTAAATAGATTTTTTAAGACTATCATATAAAATAGAAAGCTAGATTTTCGTTGTCATGGCAAAGCTCATACATTGTAGGTAGTGTTTTATTCTTAGGGTTGTATTATAAACCGCTTTCAATTCTAAAACCGAAATTAAGGGAGTAGATTTTTATACATTAATTAGACGTTGAAAACTGTCTCAGATTTTATTATGTTTTTAATACGGCCCTTAATATCGAGAACTTATTCTTAAAGTCTTATTCCTACTTCAGCTTTAAGTTCCTACATTTTTGTATCTACAGTTTTTTAAAATAATATTTATAATATCAGTATTTTGTTCTTGTTCTTATACTATCGGCAAATTTTCCAGTATTGTTATGGACATCGGCAAGTTTGATATCAATTTAATGGCCATAACTATAACGTTCATAAAAAAAATCATAATAATCGGGTTGAAAACAATAAAGCCGCCTTTAGTCGTAACAATATGACGACCGGCTGGTGTAGCGGTAACATACGTTCGAATCCCGGCGGCGGCGGATATTTGTGTGATGACCACAGATATTAGTAGTCCAGTCATGGATGTTTATATGTTTATTTAAGTTTATTCTAATAAAAATTATGTATTTATTCAATATGTATGTTTATATACATATTTCTTAAGTATATCAGTTATCTAGTATCCATAACACAAGTTCTTTAAGAAACTTATTTGGGCTAGATGTTGTGTGAGTGTCAGAAATATTTATTAATTTATTTATTTTATCACATAAACAGCATTGGAATGTCCGTGGTCGTACTTCAGTAACATCTGTGAGCACCATTCCACGAGAGCCCGCTTCTGCTCCGCCGTCGGTTCATGGGAGACCTAACGACAATAAATGTTTTCGAATGAAAAAAAATCGAGTAAAAATTTCTGGATTTGGCTCATACCAATACCCAATAGTTCTAGAATTCTCTTATTGGTAATCCGCCAGTACAGGTAGCCACATTATTTTCGTTGACGACAGTTGCAGGCCGCCCTTCACGAAGTTCGTCATGTAAAGAAACCCAACCTCTCTCAAATTCAGCACGATGATTTGCTGAATTTGAGAGAGGTTGGGTTCCTCACGGTGCTCAAACAAGGTGTTTCTCTCTCAAAAGCATTTTGAACACATTAGCGTTTAATCTTTCAAATTCATAAAAAATCATCGCTCTAAAATCTAGATTTATTTCCATTTTCGTTGCGTACGTAGAACGTTGATGTGTTATAAAGAACAATTGACAAATGATTTTCCACCAATATTATTTTTTTAAATATAGTTAAAAGATCTTAAAAAAATATAACATTTGAAATAAATTCAAATATGTAGTTCCAATTAGCTAGTAGAGCAAAACTTTTAGTGTACCCCATCTCATGCATAGGTATTCAATCCATTTTATAATTTTTATGGTAAAAAGGATCCACCAACTCCTAGCTGTAATTCCTTTAAAAATCCATTGAAAAGCCATTTTTAATGATTCAGACAATTATTTTATACATAATTATCAGATTGTAAAAAATTAAAGCTTTCTAAGCTTTTAGAAGAGCTTTTCATCATAAAATTAACAATATGGATTGAGTACTATGCATAAAATGGTGTACCTACTTTTAAGTAATCTAATTTTCAATTTTGATAACCTAAGCATAAGTACTATTATAAATTGTCGTTTACTGTTAGACATTTATCGTACTAGCTGTTTCGCGCGGTTTTACCCGCGCAATTTAGAATCCCGCGGGAATATCGGGATAAAAATTAGACATTGTGCTATTCCAGACTGTACACTATCACTTTGTCAAATATCATCCAAATCCGTTGATCCGTTGATTGAGGAACAAACATCCATACATCCATACTTCCAAACTTTCACATTTATAATATTAGTAAGTAACTCTGCAAGATCATGTGACCGAACAAATTAAATATTTTTTTGCGAATGGACATCTAATGTTCAGATTGAATTACATAAAGATGAAACAATAACACCGATCATTTGCTCATATCATTTGTCAACATATGTAAAAAGTACCAAAAGAAATTGTTCTATTGATTGATTGATGTTCACCTTATCATATTTCTTGTCGTACATAATATTGTCGGAGTTTTTCTACATGAGAATCTTTCTAAAAAAAGTAAATTGAAATTGATACGCAGGTTTTTTCATTGTAAGCAGTTGAGCTTGAGCTTGAGGGCGGCCAGGGACTGAACAACGTGGAGAACCTTGACTGAAGCCTTTGTCCAGCAGTGGACATCCCCCGACTGATGATGATGATGAAGCAGTTGAGTGATTTTATATTGAAACAATTAAAGCATAAACTGTTTAAACTTTTCCCATATTAGAAATACCAGACTCTTAAATGTTGTTTTAATTACCTAGTTCCCTTGGACAACGATTTCTTCACAAGCTTAAGTCTTTTTTTTGTACCATTAAACTCTTTTTGGAACTGCTAAGGTTTATTGGTCTATAAAATATAATCCAAGTTATATTTCGATCATTTTATTTCAAAGTGCTTATAAGTGCGTTAAGTTTTACTGAAGATAGCCCAAGCTTACACAAAAAAGGCTTCTATACTTGAATTTCATAATTGAATAACGCTTTCTAGAACTGCGTTACTTTCAATTCACCTAAAATTACAAAACAAAAGTCCATCACCCGGATTCAAAAACAAAGTTCCAAATAATCTCCGCATCTACACGTGTTGTGACTTATAATAAGCCTGTATGACTAGCTCGTAACATTACCAAGATATACAGCTTATGGGAAAACCTAAGGTAATAGAAACCACTGCGTACGTGACGAGAAACCAGTAATTGTAGACGGTGACGAACTCCTTTTTAAATGGAAATTTTGGACAAAAGTCTAAGAAGTGATTGATGCGTATTACACTGGAGTAAATTTCATGTCACGCCATATATTAAAAAGTTATATAAATTAGCTGTTTCGCGCGGTTTTAGCCGCGCAATTTCTAATCCCGTGGGAATATTGGGATTTAAAGTAGCCTGTGCGCTATTCCACTATCACTATGCAAAATTTTATCTAAATCCGTTGAGCCGTTCTGCTGCGATTGAGGAACAAACATCCATACATCCATAGTTCCATCCATCCATCCAAACTTTAACATTTTTAATATTAATAAGATTTATTATAATAGTAAGATATGTTTTAGCTCGGTTTGATTGTGATTGTCACACATGTCATCTGTCTGTCATGGTCTTTGTGAAATCACAAATCGTCGAATCAAATGTCAAATTAAAATAAGCAAATAATGTTACAAACGTCATTTATTCAATTAATATTATTTAATAAATGTCCTTAGTGATTATGTAAGTCAATATCACTATTCATTTCCCACGAAGAATCAAAGCTCTAACGCACGCGATATAGTATAAATCACATAATAGTAGTTCTATCTTATTTTCAAAACCTATCTAAAAATGGCCAGGCAAACGGATAGTGTATGCAGTTTCGTACTTACTAAAACTCAAACCTTTGCCTCTTCCTGTTAACTACTGTGCCACCACCGAAGTAACTTACAAAATCGTTAGTTAACGTAACGTTGATGAAATCAGGTGATATTTATAATAATTTATGGTCCTTTCAAAAATCTACTCCCATTCTACTCGAACAAATGTTCTGATCGATTTATATGCTAATTTTTTTCCCAATTAAGTATAAATTACTAAAAGTCTGCTACCTAATTTTTAGTAGAAGCTACGCTTTCCAAGACCCACGATTATCGACTTTTATTGTAATAAGTATATGGTTGTCTGGTAGAAAACTTTGAATGTATTTTAAAATTTTATTATATAAGGTCAACAATAAAGTGTAAATAAATGAAATAAATAAATATAACTTAGGCACTTTGACTAAAGAATCTAACCTTATACAAGGTGTTCTGCTTGATTTCCCATAACTCTAGGGTATTAATGGGACCATGAAATAGTATCAAATAACATGTGAATAATTTTTCAATTCTATTTTTTTTTGTTTTAATTTTTCATACTAATTCAATTAAGTCAAAAAATCTTATGTAAAACACCTTTATACGAAGTATGACAACATGGCATTTTCCATCCCTTCTCGGCTATGCACAGGTACAGTTCGCGACCTTTTACGTTGTACATTGTATGCAACGTTCTTCAACGTTTAAAATGTTTTTGTTGTTTATTGTATGGCTTTAGTGACACGCGTCTACTGAATGAAGTATTATTTTTTAGTAAGGCACAAAACCTCACAGTTATGGGATATCAAAAAGAACACCTTGTATAACAAAGATACTTTATAAAAAATTGGGATACAATTTTAAATTATTAACCAAACTTAGAAAATCTTTGAAAATCAAATCACTTGAATTAAGCTTTTGATTATACGCTACAAAACACAATCTTACATCACTGTTTTGAGCAAATTTAAATTTAATTTATTCCAATTCGCAATCTAAGCTAGTTTTAACTTTCTTATGGAAGTTAAGTAGAACCTTCATTGGCCATATTGCAGAGTCGTTAAGTGGCCAGTGGCCCCTTGCAAGATTTGCAAGTATTACCTATTAGGGTTATCGAATCTTTGATATTTGCTACCTATGAAACGAGATTTGGTTTAATAACTTGAAAACTAAAACTCGGAAACGGATTTTAGTGATAAGTTCCAGTTTTAAAAAATACCATAATAATTTAATTAGTACACATACATACATACACAACTTCACGCCTGTATCCCGTATGGGGTAGGCAGAACACCAGAGGTAATAAAACCATCAGATGTCACGTTTGACAAATTAGGAGGCATTATAATAGTGAAGAGAGAATTTAATTAGTATTTTTTTTTAATAGTTTTAAAAATGGATATAGGAATAGTGGTGGAAATTACATTTAAACATAAGGATAGCTTTGTTTTATGTTGCACTTTCAATTTTTGTTCAGACTATCTGTTACTATAAATAAGACATGAGTGTTTGAGTTTTATTACCACAGCTCAAGAAATTCATCTCACAAAAGATAAAGTAGTATCTTATTTTAAGTGTGATTCCACAATTTTTACAGATAGACAGATATTGAAGCAGAATGATTCTCTGATCTTCAACCATCCATCAATTCAAATGGATATCATATTATGAGCGTTACCATAACAACCGAAATATTGCCATTTTATATGAAGCGATTTTTAGATCAACAACTCAACAGACTTCTAACTCGCAGAGACTCGTATTATCAGTATATCGTATATAAGAAGATTAGGATCATTTTATTATTAATATATATAATGCATTTGATGTTAGATTTTGATATATTCTAAGTAAAAAATTAGCATTCGGCGTCAAAATACAGGAATAAACATACAAGATAATACAAAAATTCTAACCTCTTTCTAAAATTTAAAACAACAAAGTCTTATCACATTTTTTAATTTCAATAAAACAAAAACGCATCGGTAACCCTATCGATACACCTTTCGATACATTCTACAGTCTAATTAAAACGGTGTAGGGACCCTTTATCTACGTCAGAGATATCTCTACAACCAAATGACACGCAAACTCTTGGGTCTTTGGGACCAGTTCGACAATTCAGCGTGGCCACGTGTCAGCGACTGGCCTGCGGTTAAGAAATTTGTGATTTGTATCATTTTCGTTAGTAATTGATTTTGTTGCGTTTTTTTTGTTGAAAGGGGTACGAAAAACCATTGTTTTTGTGTGATATATTGCGAATGAATTTATTGGTCTAGTGAACATGTGGCATTAATAATTATTGTAGTTTTGATTTTAGTTTCCTTTGCTCCCAGTCATGTCATGAAGTCTAAGGTGGTATACACCTTAGACTTCATGACTTCATGATTACACTTACGTCCCATCACTACTTTATAAAAAAAAAACATCACATACATAAAAGTCAGATAAAAGGTAGAAGGTCTGCTTCCATGCTGGACTGGGAGCGAAGATAACATAGAATGTGCCAGCTGCTTCTCTTCCCGGGTATACTGTAAAAGTCAGTCAAGGGACAGAGGTTTTAAAGGCGTTTTTGTGGGCGATAGGCTGACCCTCTGTCACTACAATAATAATAATAATAATAATTAGAAAGAGGGTCAATAATAATAATTATTATTATTATTATTTATATTTTCATTTTTTTATCTCCTTTTTCAAGGGGTTTACTTTATCATGCGGGTTTTCACCAAGCAAGATAAAGGTAAGGATTAATATCTACTGCGGGTTGTTTGTGACTACTGTTGAGGTTAAGAATTTTCTGGTGATGCGGCAAGTATTTAGGATACAAGCTTTCTGTAGGGTTTCGATTACGTTGGTTGAAATTTGTAATGAATTTAGGCTGTTTTTGAGCGTTTTTGGTATAACACCTGTTGTTGAAATTACTATTGGCACTATATGAACCGTATCTGCTTGCCATTGACGTTGGATTTCAATGGATAAATCTTGATATTTTGCAAGTTTTTCATTAATAGTGGATTGTATATTGTGTGTGTTAGGAATGGCTATGTCGATAATGAAAATTGTTTTATTGCTCTTATTGAAAAAAGTAATGTCAGGACGATTATAATGTATTGTTTTGTCCGTAATGATAGTTCTATCCCAATATAATTTGTGCTCTCTATTTTCGTGTATGGTAGAAGGAGTATATTTATAATATGGGACTTTATTGGTAATGAATTTGTACTTGTGTGCTAAATGTTGGTGTATAATTGATGCAACCTGGTCATGACGGTGTTTGTATTCTGTCTGTACTATGGCTTTGCAGGCCCCTGTAATGTGTTGAATTGTTTCTGGAGCGCTATTACAACGTCTACATAGATCGCTTTGATGGTGTATTTCTTTGGTGATGTATTTGCGGTAGTTGCGAGTAGCAATTACTTGATCCTGGATTGCCATTATAAAGGCTTCTGTTTCTGGAAATAGTACTCCTCGCCTTAACCAGCTGTTTGATAACTCTTTATCAACAAAAGGTTGGGTAAGATGGGCGAAATGCCTTCCGTGTAAGCTTTTGTGCGCCCATTCGGTTGTTTTTTGCTGTGGGCTTGTGATTTTTTCATTTATTTGCGTTCCTCTATTTTTCAAATTAAGTGGTGTGTAACGGTTGTCTATATTTGCAATAAATTTGTGTAATGAAGAATTTTCTGATTTTGTGTGAAAGTTATTTCTAAGTGTAGTTATTTGTTTGTTATGCAGATTTTGTATGTCTATAAGGCCTCTTCCGCCTTCGATTCGCGGTAACGTAAGTCTTTGAATGCAGGATTTAGGGTGGTGTTTCCGGTGTTTAGTTAGGTTAGTGTTGATGATGCGCTGTAGTTTTTTTAAGTCTGTCTGCGACCACTTAATAATGCCAAAGGAGTAAGTTAGAATAGGTATAGCAAATGTATTAATAGCTTTTATTGTGTTGCGAGAATTTAAGGATGATTTTAATATTAGTGTGACTCTTTGTTTAAATTTACCTATAAGTTGTTGTTTTGTTTGTTTTTGAAGTATCTGTCTTGACTGTTGAAAACCTAAATATTTATATGCCTCTTGTTCCACTAGGGATTCTATTTGTTCTCCGGTATCTAGAGTGTAAGTGTTATTTTGAATTTGACCGTTTTCTATTGAGCTTAGTTTACATTTGTCTATACCAAATTGCATACCTATATCGTTTGAAAAATTTTGTGTTATGTCAGCTAACTGGAATAATTCTGTTTTACTATCAGCATAAAGTTTTATGTCATCAACATACATAAGATGTGATAGTGTGTGATGCGTATTATCGTGTTTTAGGTTAAACCCTACTTTGGTTTGATCTAATAATTCTGATAGCGGATTTAAAGCCAAACAAAACCCATAGAGGACTAAGAGCGTCTCCCTGAAATATGCCTCTCTTGATCTGTATCGGTTCACTAGCTGTTGTATTTCCTTGATGGTTAAATATTAGAGAAGTCCGCCAAGATTTCATTGATGTTTCTAGGAAATTAATTATGTTAGGATGTATATTATATGAATGAAGAATATGAATTAGCCAGCTGTGGGGTACCGAGTCAAATGCTTTTCTGTAATCTACATACATGCAATGGATGCTTTTTTTTCTTTGGATTGCTTGCTTCATTACTACAGCGTCTATTACAAGTTGCTCCTTACAACCTTGGCTATTTTTCCTGCAACCTTTTTGTTGTTCCTTTAACACATTGTTTTGGGTTAAGTGGTTATAGATAGTTTCACTAAGACATGCTGTTAGTAGTTTGTATATTGTTTGTAGACATGTAATAGGACGGTAATTTGCAGGGTCAGAGGTATCGTTTTCTTTGGGTATCATAAAAGTTCGGCCTTGTGTAAAGTAAGATGGCATCGTGTCTGGTGAATGTATGAATTGGTTAAGGTAAGTGTAAATGAATGGATGTGTGTAGGTGAGTTTTTTGTACCAGAAATTATGGATGTTATCTGTTCCTGGAGATTTCCAGTTATGGGAGCGTTTAATTACTTTTATGAATGTCTCCAGTGATATTTGAGTGAATTCCATTCCGGGTGTGTTATTATTGTTGTTGATCCATCTTGCGTTGTGATTATGTTGAGTAGAGTTCTCCCATATATTCGCCCAATACAGTCGTGCCGATTCTACTGTTGGTACGTCTGCGTTGGGTAAATGACTATTATGTTGTGTGCTATGCGATGCTAGTTTTCTGTAGAATTTATGTTCGTTATTAATGAATTGTGAGTTCTGATATTTTCTTGCAGTACACGTAAGATATCTTCTAAGTCGGTTTGAGGCTGTATTTAATTTTTGTTTGAGTGTATCAAAGAAATGTTCGGGCTCAGTGTTTGGGTTTTCAAAAGTTGCATGAATACGGTAATTTGTTTTAATATCTTCCACTGCTAAAACTATTTTTCGACTTCGATTTCCTTTTATATATTGAGTAAGGCGGCCTATTTCTGATCTATACTTATTTATTTTAGTCTCAAGTCTTAGTTGCCATTTTGGTTTAGTATTTCTGTGTCTACTATTTATTTCGGTATTGACTTCTCCTACTATACATGAGGCAATAGTGTACGCTGCGGTGTTAATAATAGTTTGTAAGGTACTAAAGTCTTGGTCTTGTAAAATGTATTGTGGGATCACAAATCTGTTCACGTGGTCTGTAAGAGACATTAACTTTCGAGATATTTTTAATTTTGGAATCTGCGGTCTATTTGTGGGATCAGTATTTATAAACTTATCGAGATTTATACGGAATTTTATTTGAACTTCATTTTCTCCTACAGCATCAATGTTATTTTGATATTGATTGTTATGTCTAGTTCTTGTCTGATTTTGCGGTAATGTCGCCAAACTCTCTAATGTATACGCGTCATGCCCTTCTTCTAAGTCGGTGAAAGAGTTGTGTGTTATGTTAGTGGCATCTTGTGGGCTTTCATTTATAGAGTTTTGAATGGTGTTATTAATAAAACCTGATGTCTGTTCCCGTATTGTTTGGATTTTATCTGTGCTCATAAGTTTATTGTTGATTATTACTCGTCTTTGATCGGCAATGCGCTGTTCGGATAAATGGGATAGGTGTGGGTATTGCAATATAAATTTTTCGAGTAACTTTTTTCTATATGCAGTCATATTAGTTTCTCCCTCGGTCACTTCGAAATAAAATTTTATAATCGATTCATTGATCTCCGGTGACCAAGTTAATCTACCTCTCGTGGTTGGTATTGCTATGTGAGTTGAAGTTTGAGATTGTGTAAGCTGTGATGTAGTTGAGAAGTGAGAGAAAGGTGTGTTGTTCGGGTTATCTAGATATATTTCTACTTCAGATTTAATCTCACTAAGAGTTTCTGACGGTAATAGTCTTTTATTTACTATAGCTCGACGTTGGTCTCCAACTCTTTGTCTTGATGCATTCGTTTCTGGGAATTTATCATGGAACAATTTATGTAAGGGCTCTAAATATCCACGTTGAAGTGATTCTAATTTGCTTGTTATTAAATATGTACGCCAGATAAACTTGTTCATTTCTTCGGTCCATTTTTTTCGCGTACGAGTTGAGCCTGCAGTGGGCACAGGATTAGTGGCATTTGCCTCCTGCGCAACATCTGTAGACGTTGAAGATGTAGAGGATGGTGAATAATTCAAAATTGAGTTAGGAGATGAGATAGGTTGGAAAATACTAAATGGTGATGAATCTGGTGATGATGGGTGTGAATGAATTTGGGCTCCAGATGGTGCCTGGTGATCTACAACAGTGTGAACAAACTGGGTAAATTGCGACACGGTGTCTCCCCCAGAATACGTGAGACAGCCTGCGCCCGAGGGCACAGGGCGGGATTCTCCATCGCTATTAGCTACGGTACCCGCCTGGGGTAGTTTTTTACTGCTTCTTAGACGCATCGCTTCTACGTAACTATTGCTCCGTTAGCCCTTGGTAAGTATTAGCTAGTGTTAGCTGCCAAAGTCCGCCCCTCACGTGGTACTGATGTTCGTACCGGACGTGGAGTTAGGTTTGTGAGGGGCTTATTATTATTATTATTATTAGGTCCGATTGTCGGGTCTTTTCCGCCGAAAGGCGAGTAGTTATAAGTATACAAAATAATAATAATCAACTCTTTATTGTACACCAACAGCATAAAAATAAAGTAAAGAAAATGATACATTTTAATTTCATATTGGCACAAAGGCGGCCTTCTCGCCGTAGAGCGATATCTTCCAGGCAACCGAGTCTTGACAGGATTAGGTAGTGGACAATTAGGATGGGCGTTGGAACACAGGCTATAAAATAGACTTCATACAAATAATTACACAGTCATACCTAAATATCAATAAGTAATACATATAAATTCTAATAATACATACACATACATTCTAATAATACATATATACATACTGATAATCAAAATATATATACAATGAGAGAGCTAAGATGAACAATTTTTCATAAGATAATGTTGTTTAAGCATTCTTTTAAAGCTGTACGGATTGCGAGCTAAGCGGATCTTCAACGGTAGTTCGTTCCATAATGACACCGATCTGACAAGAAACGATTTGCCCAAAAATGTGGATGTATGTGATGGTGTCGCTAGAAGGAGATTCGAAGAAGAGCGCAAGTTACGATCATTATTTTTGAACCGATAGTTGATGCAATTTTTCAAATAATCGGGTATAGCTTTATCATACAGAATACGGTAAACTACAGATGGGATGTGAGTATTCCGGCGAAGGCGAATGGGAAGCCACTTGAGATTATTTCGGAATTCAAATATGTGATCATATTTGCGTAATCCAAATACAAATCTAATGCAGAGATTTTGGAGCCGCTCAAGTTTATTAAAGAGTTCTTCAGTTAGGTCAAGATAGCTGGCATCAGCGTAGTCGAGAATAGGAAGTAAGAGAGATTGTGCTAGCGCAATTTTAGTGGCAACGGGGAGAAAATTGCGAAGACGCTTGAGCGAATTCACCGCGGCAAACATCTTCCTACTCACTTCAGTGATCTGTGGTACCCAGGAGAGCGTGCGATCAAAGATGATACCGAGATTCTTCACGGTCTCACTAAAAGGAATGGAAACGCCATTAAATTCGACTTGAGGTAGTAAGTTATTGTTCATACGAGGTATCATTTTGTTATTGCCGATAATGATTGTTTGCGTTTTGAGAGGGTTGACAGTGAGCCCGTGTTTGTAACTCCAGTCTGATATTAGTTTCAAGTCCGCATTGTGTAGCACTTCAGAGTTTGGCAGCTCTTCGAGACTGCTTTGTGTATAAATTTGAAGATCGTCTGCATACAGATGGTAGAGATATATTGAGAGTAATAGTCTCTCTCCATCATTATAATACCTCCAAATTTGTCAAACGTGACATCAGATGGTCTTGTAACCTCTGGTGTTCCTACCCCACAAGGTATACAGGCTTGACGTAAGTATTTATGTAAAAGGTAGAAATTTCTATAGAAATAAGCTTCATAGTAGTACTTTTTTGCTAAGTTTATAGTTTATTAAATTTGAAAAGTATACGTACATTAATTGTGAAAATAAATATAATAAATTGTATGCTAATGTATTTTCATTCTCATCATATCCACCTAAGATACAATCTGCGAAAAAAATCAAGTATAAATGAAAGATATTATAAAAGGTAAACGTATGGACTTAAAAATCTGTTATCATACTTATAACTAAAACATTAATGTGCCAAATACGAAAATGATTTGAAGTAGCAATTTACTGAAAGCTTTTGCATATTAATTACACAAAATACTTATCAAGCCATCATAATACACTTAAAGAACCTATAAACTAAAGACAATGCCTTACACAATAATTGCGAATGCACTAATTACAAATGTTAAAAGTCAAGTCGAGTTCACTTAACTTATAATATGAAATTACCTTTTAATTTAAAACAACACCTAACTTCGTATCGTTAATTACATTTATAACTTTTGAAATTTTAATAAACTTTTATGATTTCTGTAGAAGACACCCGATAATCCGTATAGGCGCATCGCGAAGATTTAATGCGATTATTTATTTTCTTTATTTTTAAAGTCGTCGTGTCGCAGTGGTTACTGTGTGTATCATACGATGTCACAGGTTAAGCAACGTTCGGCGCGGTCGGTACTTGGATGGGTGACCGCCGACCATTCATTTCTCACGGCGACTTCCGTGCTTCGGAGGGCACGTTAAGCAGTAGGTCCCAGGTGCTGTATACTTGTATACAGTAGTCGTAAGGGTTTGTCAGAAGCCATCTAGGCGACCTAAAAATTCTGGCATCCACCACCCAGCACTGGGCCAGCTTGGTGGATTATGGCCTATACCTCCTCTTCACCCAGGGGAGAGACTCATGCCCTGCAGTAGGCTCATTAAAAAGAGTTGTGATGATGATGATGATTTATTTTCCTATTTAATTTTTCTAAAAATATTAGAATATTAAATAGGTATAAAAATTATTTTTACTTTTTGGTAGATAGTAGACAATTCCAGATGAAGCAATAGAATATAAATTTTTGAAAATAAATAATTCAGTTTACAATTTTCTTATTAGATTATGGGCAAGAAGTTCTTCTTCCATCTTCATGTTTTAACATAATTAATCATCATTTAATTCATCCATGGAACAGATAAAATTATCGTATTTAAATTGATGAGAAGTACTTGAGTTAATTTGGCTATGTAAACATCATAGGTATTATGAGTAAACACATTTAAAAATACCACCTAACTAGGTATAATTCTGCTCATCAAGAATCATGAAATCTTATAAGAAACATAAGGAAGACCTTAATGGTATGCAAATAAATACGCATTTGATATTCCATTATTCTTACCTTGTTTAGTGATCGAACATAAAGGTCCTTTAGTTTGATCGTATTTTAACTCATATTTCCACTTTGCCGTTTTCTTACATTCTTCTGTAAAAATCTTAAAACATTGTACCACTATTCACTGAGCGGACCACAGTACGCTGCAGGCTCTACTGCGACGGTATTCAGGTTCAAAACCAGTTTCGTTCCCTTTATAGTGTAGACCGCCTGCGCTGCAGCTTGGCTAGGGTGACCATAAGTCGAAGATATTTTAGTACATTATAAAATCTATTGCATAAACCTTGTCATTTTCGAAATTCTTTCGATTTATCATACAAATAAGTATACTTTTTTACTATCTAGAATTAAGAAAACATTCAATTTATAATATGGTATAATTTTGTAGTAAGGGAAAATGAATTGTTTTCTAGATTTAGTAAGTGTTACAAAATTAATGACATTGGTAACAAATTTAAACATTAGCGTGCACTTAAGTTAGATACTCTAAAATTTTTAGTGTATCAAAAGTTGTAATGTTATGTTCGTTGTACTAATTAAAGAGTATACTACATTGTTACACTCATGGGCATTGGAAACAACCTATAAATGGCGGTACAGTTTGTTGATTACATGAAGCCTGCCCGTCTGCGTAGAAATCACAGATCCATTTGATATCCCAGAATTGGCAAGACATTGTGTGCAAAAACAGTTGTGGTTATAGTCACAATACATAATCATTTTCCTCAATTTACACGATAAAAATATCCATACAGGTATTAGGCAAGACGCTTTTAAAAAACTAGCATTATTATCGTGTTATACTAAAGTTGAAGTTAAATCAACTATAATCAAATAACAATGCAAAAAAATGGTTCGAATACCAAATAACTTAATAAAATATGGTCACCCCAATCTGTTTTATAGGTACACACGTGAACTAATACAAGAAATAGGAGCAGGGCATTTTGTTGCTCTAACTTCATAGAAAAGGTATCTAGAGAGACTAGCGTTCATTCGATCGAGAATAAAACTATACGTAATTAAACCCAATTGCGATATTACGACGAGTAAAATTGTTGAGGGGCGATCACCGAGGGAGGACTATAACTTATGTCTTACAATTATTTTTCTATAATTTAAGATGTTTACACACACTCGCAAGTAATGTAGGTAGTTATATAATATGTCCAATGTGCAGATCGTGGGTCACGTTATACTAATAGGATGTAAATAAATGTAACATACATACATACATACATAACTTCTCGCCTGTATCCCGTATGGAGTAGGCAGAACACCAGAGGTAATAAAACCATCTGATGTCACGTTTGACAAATTTGGAGGCATTATAATAGTGTAGAGAGACTATTGCAGTGACAGGGGGTCAGTCTATCGCCCACAAAAAAGCCTCCCATAACACCTCGGTCCCTTAGCTGACTTTTACAGTATGCCCGGGAAGAGAAGCAGCTGGCACATTCTATGTTTTTCTTTCGCTCCCAGTCCAGCATGGAAGCAACATAAATGTAACATCTAATGATTAGGTTTTTTTTTCTAAAGACGAAGCCCGCGGTTTGACCTAAATCTTACCTGATGGCAAGTGAAGATGAGATCGAGGATGAAAGCACACGGGCCTAGGAAAGAACAAAATATTGCGGAAAAACATCATATTTGGTGGCAGATTTTATATAAAGGGTGGTCGCTAGCCAGTCGGGCCCTGACAGGATCCTACCACCAAGCTGGGGTCAGTCGGATTAGTCGTCTTTTACAACACTGTCCTAATTCGTCCCAACACGACCACACATAATCAGGCAATCGATACTATTACATGCTTCAAATATTAATTTATTTACTCTTTATTGCATACAATTACAAAATGGATTACAAACAAGAAGAATTATATGTATCTTATTGTATAACAATTGGCGGTCTTATCGCTAGCAAGCGATTTCTTCCAGACAACCCGGAAGACAAAAAAAAGACAAAATATGGAAGTAAAATATGTTAATGTTACTTTCAGTGCGAGTATCTACGCTGTCAATCCTGTTATTCTATCCGGAGTAGAGCAAAGATGTTTGCCGGTGGAAAAATCTAGATGTATCACACAGACACAAGCACTCTTCATAAGACGCACAATATTTTTTCGGTGACTAATCCCGCGTCTGACCTTCATCTCACCTGATAGTAAGTGAAGGTGAGGTCGAAAATTATAGAAAAAAGTTTAGGAAGGAGTTATGTATAGACGGCCGGAGGTTGTCTTTTAAAAAAATTCAATTTTATTACAAGTAAACTTTAATCTTTCAAAACTCAGACGAGACTAAAACAATATTCAAAATACAAAATTATCACTAACATCGAAAGTACAAACTAAACATTAAAATTAATCGGAATTGAAGCAATCCCACAGTTCGCAGGGTATTCCGGGAAACTGCTTGCCGGCGATCGTGGGAAGTGCTGACTCCATGGGATTACGCGCACGTAACTCCTCCCTCCTTAAGACGGAAGCGCGCCTCGCAGCTTCCAGCGGCGTCCTCGCTGGTATCCATCTTGGGTGATCTTCTCAGTATTTTCGAGCGTAGGATCCACAGGACCAAGGCGGTGACGGCAGCGACGTATATAAGGATTGTCGGCCAGCTAGGAATGATGAGAGCTGGCTGCCAGTTAAAGAGTTCCTCTTCTTCTTCGTTTTCTATTTCTTTTGCTTGATTGAGTAGTTCATAGGTGCGGTCTAAAGGTGTATCTTCTAGTTTCAACTCGTACTTGTGCTTTTCCTCTTGTATTATGTTAGTGCTCGGAAGAGGTATGACGTCATTGACAAACACAGTGTTGACATGTGTTTGCAGAGTCCTGTTCAGTATAGAGACCTGGCAATCATCAGTCATCTTCATCACGTAAACTCCGGACAGCCTCTTGTAGTCGACTTTCTCCCCACATTGATTGCGTAGAATTTCATCTGCTTGGGTTATAATCAGCCACTGGTTGTCCTTGATTTTCTGTATTCGTCCGTTTCTCAGCTCCAGTTTAGCGCGGGTACAGTTTGATCTTCGATGTTGCAAGAGCGCGATGACGCAATCGTTGCTAAGTTCGTTGGGCTTCAGGTCAGGCAGCTTGCATAGGCGAGTATTGTCGTCGATGTCTCGGCATTCCTCATCTAGGTAGGCAAACTGTTCGCTCCCGAGTACGAGGTATTTGGATTTAGGAATAATAGTTATATTGTTTTTGTTAGGAATAGAATATAAATGTATAAGATCATATATATGGGGTTCTATAAGAGGTAATACTAATATAAAGGTTAATGTATGTTCTGTGCTATATGCTCTTATCTCAATAGAACGCTCAATTTTATGGATATTCATAGTATTCAATTCTGCAACAGGTTTGTAAGTTAACTTTCTATTTAAATCAATCATTTCTATAATTAAGTTTTGAGCATTAATTATGCTCGGATGCATTATACCTAAACGCGAAAAACTAATAGCGTCTTCTAGTTGAGACAATCTATCATAGAGTAACTGTAAGCTAAATTCTATCTGAACGTAAATATCTAGGAAGTGCAAGTGACTACTAACTAAACTAGAACTATTCGTGACATCAAGTACTGTTAACTGTAACCTTCTTTGATTAATATTAATTTTATCTAATTGTTTATTAAACTCTCTAATTGTATTTTCTGCTAAGTTGACAGTTTTCTTTAATGGTTGTTGTAATCGTTGAAAATTTAACTTTAAGGAATTAATTTCTTGTTCAATTTTCATCGCATCTTCATTATCTAAATTACCGGTTATTGTTTTTATAATAGTACCTAGGCCGTTGATTAGGCCACGCTTACGTCTAATTTGGGGTGCAATAAACGTTAACTTATTATTAATTAAACCTATGGTACGTTCTATTTGGTCCCTTAGAGTTCTATGAATGTCACCAAACGACGTATTACGTTCTGATTTTTTGGTGATCGCGTACAGAGCTAACATATTCTGTGCAGTATCTCTAAGATAACTAGTATTATATACGCATGCCAGACTTAGGGAATCAACCTGTCGAAGTACTTGTCCTTGCTTAAATAATACTATACCGTGATCGTTTTCTATGGGGTCTAAAATCAACGTTGCGCTTGTGAAGAGCATGATGGTCCCTGCAGCGATAAATCTGTAACAAGGTGAGGTCTTCGAAGAAGCTTGAAATGGACTCTGATAGATTTTGAATTAGGGTGATTACCTATTATTTCAGCTACACTATTAGGGTGTAGGTGAATAATTTTATACGGCCCTTTGAAGACTGGTTTCGTTTTATCGTTGCGTGCAGTTTTCGCCACTTGTTTATAGACTGTTTCGCCTACCTTGAACGTGATTTCCTCCGCATGCTGATTGCGTTTAGAAATCACCTGCTCCTTATCCTTTGACATATGTGCTGCGATACACTCTTGTACAGCTTCTGCATTGAGTTTGTGTTTAATGACGTAATCCTGATAAAACTCCTTGGGGTAGTATAACTCAAGGGGGTTGCGTGAAGCTGTATGACCAAACAGTAGTTCATGTGGAGTGTAGCCGGTGGTTGTGTGTATAGAATTGTTGTAAGCAATCAGTGAATATCTCATTAAAGTTTGAATTGGATCGTCTGTGTTAGTCATTCTTTGTATTCTTATTATCTCGCCTATTGTAGAGTGGAATCGTTCAACTGGTGAGTTTGAGTTAGGGTTGTACGGTGTTGTGAAGTGTATGTTAATATCGTGTAATGCACATATCTCTTTAATTACGTCATTATCGAACTTAGTATCCGAATCGGTTGTTAATCTCAGAGGTAAGCCTAGGGATGCAAAAACCTGTAATAAAGCTTCTGCAACGTGCACACTACTACAAGCTGTTAGTGGCATCGCCTGGGCGTATTTTGAAAAGTTATCGACTAATGTTAGGAACGTAGCGCCTCCTGTTGAGTACAAATCCATGAATAGATGTTGCCACGGTTTTGTTGGCGTTTCTGTAATAGCCAGTGTAGGTCTAAGGGGGTTTCGTTCGTATTTTGCTTTTAAGCAGGTGTCACAGGCATTAACGAATTTTTGAATACTAAGCAGCATGTTAGGCCAATGGTAGTTTCTGTGAAGCTGCTTATAGGTTTCCTGAATACCACGATGGGTGGTTTTACCTACGTGATGTTTTTTAATGAGTTCATCTTGTTCCGTTTTATTTTCTACAAGAGTAACTCGAGATGTACACTTTATGAGCTTTGGACCTCTGTCATTGAATATCGTTGTGTAAACTCTTGAGAAAGCAAGGTATAAGGGTTC
This sequence comes from Stenoptilia bipunctidactyla, assembly GCA_944452665.1. NCBI lineage: Eukaryota > Metazoa > Arthropoda > Insecta > Lepidoptera > Pterophoridae > Stenoptilia > Stenoptilia bipunctidactyla. The sequence goes on along the minus strand of OX101740.1, from coordinate 11,223,165 downwards.
ATCGTAGAAGAAGCAATGGAAAACTCTATCAGCTATGGTGTGTTCTTTTAAAAATTTTATAATTTCGGTTTCGGTATTATTAATTGGGATAAATACATCTTTAATTACGTTACGAGAATTAGTTGATCTATTTTCTACTCTATACACGTTGCCTGGGGTTGATCTTATGTGAAACTGTTTTAATTGCCTGTCTATTGCATCAGCAACTATCGGTATTCCGTTATTTTCATTATCCGGTTGAGTATGGTTAGTTGAAACTAATTGGTTAGTAGCGGTTGATACAATACTCATAGAATCTGACTCGTTTTCAGGAATTGAAGGGGGCGGTTCTACACTAGGGTTAATCTGAACATTATCTGGGTTGTTAATTTGATTACTTTGTTGTTCCTCGGCCATATCAAGTACCTGATCTAATATATCACTTTCCGCACACTCGTCGATATTTACTGCAAGAGATTCGATACTATTATGGAATATCTTAGCACGCGATAGGGCGTCTGCGTTAGTGTTTTGACGACCATTTTTATATATAATTTTATAGTCGTACTCAGCAAGTTTAAGTCTCCATCTGGTGAGTTTAGAGTTGGGATCCTTTAAAGACATAAGCCACATTAATGGTCGGTGATCCGTGTATATAGAGAACTTTCTGCCGTACAAATAAGGCCTAAAGTATTTAACGGCCCAAACGATAGCTAGCAGTTCCTTTTCTATCGTTGAATACCTAGATTCTGTATCTGATAGCGTACGCGAAGCGTAAGCTATGGGCTTGTCTGAACCTATGTGACCTTGTGATAAGACAGCGCCAATAGCTACATCTGAGGCGTCTGTAGTAAGAACAAATGGTTGGTCGAAATCGGGATATTGCAGAATAGGTGCGTTTGTAAGTATTTCTTTACATTTATTAAATGATTCTAAAAACTCGGGAGAATGAACAACAGAAGCGTGTTTTTTCAAGCAAGTTGTCATTGGCTTTGTTAATTTGGCAAAGTCTTTGATGAACTTACGATAGTACCCTACTAGACCTAGGAAGGCTTTGATGTCCTTTTGTGTTTTTGGTAACGGGTAATTTAAAACTGCCTTGATTTTATCTTTATTGGGTTTTAAACCTTGGTCTGTAAGTTCATGACCCAAGAAATTAACATGTTTTTGCAAGAATTCTGATTTATCCAGCTGTATTTTCAAATTATGAGTCCTAAATCTATCGAATACTTGTTTAATTTTTATAATGTGCTCCTGTAATGAGGTGGAAACTATGATGACGTCATCTAAATAAGTGAATACGTTGACAATACCCCTGAGTATGTGATCCATCAGCCTCTGAAACGTACTGGGTGCATTTTTTAGACCAAAGGGCATACGTAGAAATTCATAGTGTCCCCTTTCGGTAGTAAATGCGGTTTTTTCCACGTCATTTGGGTGCATTTCCACCTGATGGTAACCGCTAGCCAAATCTAGCGTAGTAAAATATTGGGCTCTTCCTAATCTATCTAATATATCATGGATGTTGGGTAAAGGGTATTTATCTTCGATTATTCTATCATTTAACCGCCGATAATCGATAACTAGCCTCCACTTTACTGTCCCTGAGGCATCAGGTTTTTTTGGGACGATATGTACCGGGCACGACCATGGGGAAACACTCTCTCTAATGATACCTTGCTTTAACAATTTATCTACTTGGGCTTTAATTTCCTGACGTTGTTGTGGTGCCTGCCTATAACTCCTGACAAACACTGGGGTGTCATCTTTTAAACGAAGTTCATGTTTTACGGCATGTGTAAAGGTAAGAGGTATATTTTCAGAGTAGAATAAATCACGATATTGATAACATAATTTAGTAATCTCTCTCTTTTCTTCTTCATTTAAATGATCGATTCTAACCTTTTGTAAATTATTAACTAATTCTTTATCGATATCCGTACAATCCGCTTGCGTATTATTAAGAGAGCACTGTTCAATAGTCTGGTCAAACGGTTCTAGATTAATATAAGTATTGTTAGAAATTATGTGCTTACTATCAGTATAATTAATAACACACGTTTTAAACGATCGGTTTTTAACTGTTATAAGGGCAGACGGTGATTTTATTCCGTTAGCCCAACAATAGTCATCATGAACATATGTACCATCAGCATAATTAGTTTTAAGAGTGATAAGTTTAGAGCATCTAGGATCAACTCTGATTTTCTGTATGGGATAGTCAAAACGAATAGGTATATGTGCACTACAAGTGTGTAGAATTTTATTTTTTAAGTCAATGTTACTAGATAGTGTTTTAAGTAAATCGAGACCTATAAGGCCCTTGTATTTGGTATCGAAATCAAAAATTAAAAATTTATGAACTGTGTCTGTATTAAACACTGGTGGTAAAGGTAAGTATACTACATGGTTGTGGCGTGTACATGCATGTGCAGTCTTAACTTCAAAAGGTTCAAGTGCGACAAAATTTTCAAAAACAGTTCCTAAAATAACACTTGGAGAAATCATTGAGCGAGAAGCACCAGTATCGATTAAGAATTTACCATTAAATTCAGGAAGCTCGATATAAGGCAAATGGTCTTTATCGTGATTATTAAGTTTTACTAGGTATGGTTTTCTATGCTCTCGTCCAATGGAAAATCCGAGTTTTCGGCACTTACCTGATTATCACTGCTACACTGCTCTGCATTCTCGTACAATGCATTTTCATGCTGGAAATCAGTTTGGTTCACCGTACTGTAGCACGTTGGATCACTGTAAAAATACGACTGGTTATTATTTGTCGAAAATTGGTCATTCGGTGTGTAAAACAATTCCTCGAATGCAAATTGCGGCGTCGGCTTATCCACTGATCGCATTGTGACATCCGATACCTTTTGCGGTGGGTTATGCTGTTGTTGTGGCACGTTTGGCTGCCTAAGCATATTGTTACGGAAATTTCCAGAACCTCTAAAATTACCTGAGTTTGGCGGTGTAAATCTAGCTGGTTGTATTATGCGATTCTTCCAGGGTAGCATTGAATTCACCCACTGCTGTCTCTGCTCTGGTGTCATATTATTTGGCTGTGGCTGGAATGGAGTAGGACTTACCACAGGTGTCTGCATAATCGGGAACATTGGTCGGAGTACTGGGTTATAATTATTATGAGGTTTTGGTGACTCCTTAGGTCTGGTTAATGGCGTAGTGGAAGGCACAAAAGAGTTAGGCATGTTCCTATTGTATGCGATCCTAGCCTCCTCTTGTCTAGCTGCTATAATTGCGAGTTCAAGAGTAACTGGATGAGCGATGCGTACACCTATAGATACATTAAATTCTAATTGATTAGTATATTGTTCTATTGCCATATTTTCATAATAGGATTTATCAGAATGCATGCCAACAGAATGTAACGTATCTAGCATTTCTCTAAGTCTCCTGCCAAAGGATTCGGCGTCTTCACCTTTATTACGGCGCATACGAGTTAACTCTTGCATGAGCTGAATCTCATTGCGAGGTTCACCTAACCTTCTCATAAGAGCGGCTCTAATTATCTCCCATGAATCTAGCCTCTCTTCAAAAGCTATACTATCTATGGCTGGGCCACTGAGGCGGCTCTTGATTAAACAAATTAATGCGGGGTGCTTAGCATCCTCGCGCGATAACAAAGATATAATACTATCCACTTCCTTAATGTAAAAGTTAAGTGTTTTAGGATTGCCATCGTATCTAGGCATTAAATCGGCTATTATTCTAAAGTTTGCACCACATGATGATAACGCCATCTCGTTGACTCACTAATGTAACACTAGGTTATTAAATAATAAACTAATATGCACACTTTTAATATGTCACAAAGATGAGCGTAGCCTATAGCGATAAGAGCTATTAGACCGAACACAACTAACTATAATAAACGTATAAATATATAAGTATATAATAGTATAGGTATACTTATATATCAACTATTTAATATTATATATTTACTTATTACTTAAAACGACAGGAAATATGGAAGGAAACTCGGAAGTTACTAAGTTCACCTTACCTTGTTATCCTTGCCTCTCCCGTCGGGTCTCGCTGGTCTCGGGTGCTCTTTTCTCCAAACTCCCGAAATTAAGGACTCCTCCGGTATCCACCAAAGTTCTTTAAAATATCGCGGTTTATCGATTAACACCGATCACTCCGATTGATTTTAAACTGAAGTGCCGCGATCCTACCGACTGCGCCAGTTATGTATAGACGGCCGGAGGTTGTCTTTTAAAAAAATTCAATTTTATTACAAGTAAACTTTAATCTTTCAAAACTCAGACGAGACTAAAACAATATTCAAAATACAAAATTATCACTAACATCGAAAGTACAAACTAAACATTAAAATTAATCGGAATTGAAGCAATCCCACAGTTCGCAGGGTATTCCGGGAAACTGCTTGCCGGCGATCGTGGGAAGTGCTGACTCCATGGGATTACGCGCACGTAACTAAGGATCTGCCTCTTTATGTAACATTGCCCGAACATACAGGGTTGATTTGCAGTCACCGGCCAAATTTAATTGTTAGTTTCTTTGATACGATATAAACGTACCTGCATATTTAGTTTAGTATAGCTCAGTACAAAAAAATAAAGATATGGCACCCTGTATAAGCACTAGAGCAGTGATATTTTTCGACAGATTTATATTTAGGCAATGTGAGTAAAATTACAGTTGCAGACAAAAAAAACCTTTATGAGGATTTTTTAGTAGATTTGCAATACTTACTTAACTATTTATTTATTTACGTTTCTACTTTGTGTTTTATAGTGTCTCAATTCTGTTTCAGTGGTAGTTTTTTCGTTAAACGTTATCATTACTATTGACTAATCTCGATTGCGTGAAATATGTTTTAAGGCCCCTGGAGCATTTATGTGCCACTTTATCAATATTACTGAAATTTAAGGTTAGTTTTTTCCCAAGCATTTATATATTAATTTTAATATACTGTATCAGTTGTAACTTATATTTTTCTACTGAGTTATTCAAGTTCATAACCAGATACATACTCGTCTCAAGGTAATATAACAAACACAAGAAATCTATTTGGAATATACTACGTTTTACTATCACTTCATTCTATCTCCAGTCTCGGCTACATCTATCTTTTTCTACAAACAATGAAACAGTGTCGTGCCACAAAAAGAAAACGAAGGGTTGAATAGTGTTGCACCAGGTTATCGATTTTCAAAAGAGTATCGATTCCTTTATTTGAATGAATAGAATTCAAGCGAACATGTGTAGACCAAGATATAAGCTGTCACTTGTTTTTAGTAATAAAATATATATTCAAAATTACTCTGGACACAAAGTTGGTAAGTTATCTTTAACTAATATCTCCCTTTATTTTCATTACAGAATAATAAAAATCTTTAACGTTCTTCTTTACGTTCCCTAATTTTGAAATTCACGTGGTATCATCTCCTTCAAAAACTTCTTGGCGAGTTAATTTTATATTTAAACAAAATTAGTCATCATGGAACAGATATATTTTATATTTTTAATGAAGAAAATTGCATTCACGTATATGTTTTCTTCAGATGATTTCATTTAATAAGCAGTACATCTATCAGGATTAAATAATTTAAAAAATATAAATATATATCTATATTAACTACTGAAAGAGCTTATAGGTTATGTTGTCTTGAGAACTGTTAGCACTGAAATTAAAGCAAGTTTATTAAAGTTTGCTTTAAAAGCCTTTTTAGCCTGTTCATGGCTCAACTGCATCACTTTAAAATCAATAAATTAGCAATCTTTTAAATTCAATGAAACTATCGATGTTATCTTGCAACATCACTATCCTGAGCTACTGCAACAAAAAAATATTTTATCGTGCACGGGACAGCCTAAAAAAACAAACGGTAAGTCACTCGCGTCGCGTCGCCTGGCGGGCCGAGCTTTTTTTGTCAACTTCCAACTTTTGAAGTCTCAACGTGGCTTGGTCAACTTAGCGCATGGAAAGTTTTGTTATTAACGTTGGTATTTAGAGCTTTTTTGAAGAAAAAAATAACCGGACATAAATAATGTTTTTTCTGGACTAATAACTTTTCGAGTGAATAGGTTTCTCGTGGGTAGACCTAAGTATACCACTTTAGTATTCAAATTAACTTTCAAGCAGACGTAATACAGGACAAACATCCAGCCATATAATTTAAAAAAAATGTATGAAAGAAATTTGATTTTAGGCCGATTTTAGGTTTCTACCAGAAAAATGAATTTTCTTTTACCAATTTAACAATTTTGAATATAAATAAAATAGATTGAAAAATTATAATATGTAGTATTTAGTAGTAATACATAGAGCTGTTAAAAATTATATACCTACCTAGGGCACTTTTTATTTTAAATACGAATAAACAAGATAAACAAATGGTATTCAGCCTCGGCAATGAGGGTTTAATCAGTTTTCCGGTTAATTCAACTATGATTTTACAAATTATTACTTTTAACCACATTTCTCGGTTTAACAATAGGTAATTTTTAATCAACCTTTCGGTTTACAGAGTTTCTGCTGACAAATGATTTATATAATACCTACATTGAAATTTTACGAATACGTACCTTATTTATACAGTTTACAGGTAAGGACGACCTAGATCCATTAAGGGCGTGTAGTACTCGTCTTTTCTAACTGTTTCGCCCCTAATTACATAAAAGGACCTGTCCGCCCCTTGTCATTTTGAAAGCAACAACATAAGTTCTAAAAACATGTGAACTGCTAAAAGAACGATTCTTCCAATTGGCATTGTATTAATATACCCAATTGCAAAGGAAAGCTTACAATCAGAGTATTAGATGAGTGTAAAAAATAGCTAGAAAAGACCCAACGAAATCGTAACATGATCAAAAGCTTTAATCTTATAAGGACAGTAGATTGTGATTCTGTGATTTTTTTATTGTACAATTTTAGTTAATTCATACAACTTTTCAGATACTTTTATATTTTTATTTTAACATAAAATACAAAAATGTCTTGTGATTTGCGTGCATTAAAATGAAAATGAATTTTATTACTGTTGTTATTGTGCCTACTTAAACTAACTACTATTAAGACGTTGCGGTCTCATTACAGATGAGAAGTTACAAATATTATTTACTATTTAAAATCTACAATATTACACTATTTACAATGTTATATAATATTATATAATATTATCAAGATGATGCCTAGGTAAATATTCATTTTTTTTAGGCAGTTATATGCTAGTGTAGTATGATCTAGTTATATTTTAGTACTTATATTTATGATACCACAGGACTTCATTTCGGAGAGCGCGATTGCTCTTTATTAATCAAATTGAACCCACTCCTTTTTACCACCGGATAACCTGAAAACAACAGATCTCCCATTCATAAATAGTGGATTTACCAAGAAGTCTAATAAAGCGTTTCGATAGTTCCTTTTTAGTTTGGGTTGCCAAGGTGTACCGAACTGCCTCTGCGAAGTGGTTTTGGTTTAATCCACTACGTGTACCATCGAAGTCGTCGTGGCGCCGTGATTACTGTGTGTATCATACGATATCACAGGTTAAGCAACGTTCGGCGGGGTCGATACTTGGATGGGTGACCGCCGACCATTCATTTCTCACGACGAATTCCGTGCTTCGGAGGGCACGTTAAGAAGTCGGTCCCGGGTGCTGTATAATTGTATACAGCAGTCGTTAGGGTTTGTCAGAAGCCATCTGGGCGCCCCACCACCCAGCACTGGACCAGCTTGGTGGATTATGGCCTATACCTCCTCTTCACCCAGTGGAGAGACTCATGTCCTGCAGTGGGCTCATTACAAAGAGTTGTAATGATGATGATGATGATGTGTACCATCTAAGTCCTCATGTTCACTATCCCTCAGGTGGTATGGAAGACAAAAGTCCAAACCTTTCTAGGTAAGAAACCACCTTCGAAAATCGTGGTGTCGCGGTTTCAATCCCACGATGTAAGCAAAGAATGTGCCGAGTCTGGGTCCTTTATATGGTATCTCATATCACAACCTTTGCTTAGTTGGGGCCGTGTACTTGGTGTCTGTTGCGAGTTGTCTGAGCAAATAAATAAAATCCCCAGAACATCAACTGCCCCGAAACTGAGCAAAACTTGTGATATGGGATGTAGCGAACTAGGGGGGAACCTAGAATATAAATATTCAATAAACCTATATGTATAGAAACCAGTTGGAGAGACACTGTAAGAAATAGAAGGCCAGGAGCATTTTTTATTTTGCTCCATGCGGGGATCCACCAATTACCTAGAAGTGTATACACGATTGTCAAAATCAAACTGAATTTTTATAGTGAATTTTGAGAGCCAGTTTTATAAAATTAGCATGTAAATTATTAAAATTAGATGTGTATCGTTGTCACTTTCATTATAAAGTCGCACGGTAATAGTTATTCAAAGCTATCTTATCTCATATCTTCTGAACTTATCAATATTTTATTCATCCCTACATTTTACAAATCCTTCCATCTTGATTTCGGGGGTTGCAGATCAAAGGGCATGCGCGAAACACCCCCCGTTGTTAGCCACGCCTTACTCACTCCATGACAGGGATATTTCTGGGGGTTGTTTTTTATTTTATAGGTAGTTTATATTTAATTTTATAAGTCATTTATGGAAGGGTAATTAATAAGGTCTATTTAATGGTTATTGTTTAGGGTCGGGAGTTTGTTTAAGATATTTTATGTCTGAGAGGATTAGTGACAGCCCTATAGTAGGTATCCACTACATATCTTTATCTAAAGATTATTTACCGTCTTAGTTTACCGTTGATAGGTTCTGCAAAATGTAAAGTTGTAGTTCACTTGCAACAACAGGGATTGACGTGCGATCGAAATCCAAATACCCCGAGTATAGCATATTTGTTGACATCACAGCAATTCTACTAATATTATCCTACATTATTACAATTGAGAAAGAGAGGACGAATAAAGGCAGTATACAAATTAATTATAGCTAAGTCATGTATAACTCTTCTTGCGCGATTGACCTTCAGCGACATCTATCGAATAAAAGCAAACTAAAATTTTGTATATTATAAATGTGAAAGTTTGGATAGATGCTTAAGGGATTAATGGATTTGGATGAAATTTGCCATAGTGATAGTTTACAGTCTGGAATAGCGAATAGGCTATTATTTTATCTCGATATTCCCGCGGGATTTGAAATGGCGCGGGTAAAACCGCGCGAAACCGCTAGTACATTCTATGATTTTAAGTCTTCATATTTTTTAGTTTTTTACATACATAACTTCACGACTGTATCCCGTATGGGGTAGGCAGAACACCAGAGGTAATTAAAACCATCTGATATCACGTTTGACAAATTTGGAGGCATTATAATAGTGGAGAGAGACTATTGCAGTGACAGGGGGTCAGCCTATCGCCCACAAAAAACCTAACACCTTTTTAAGTTTTTTATTTTTTATTATTTTTATTAATCTGGTTTGTCCTAAATCTCACCAAGCGCAAACGAGCCTAGGAAGGACCTGGCTCTTTATAAAATATTGCCGAATCATATCAAGGCTAGAGCGGTTATATTTGGAGGCAGAATTTATTTAAATGGTGGTCGCTAACAAAGCTGATCCTGAAGGGTTCCACCAAACGGGGGCCACTCGGATTAGTCGCTTTGCCAGATTTTTAAACGCTTATCCAGGACCGGTAGGGCTATTTTAAGCTGCGGTAGTATCCAATTATTCTATTCTCAAAATACAAGAAAAAAACCGTGAAGACTCTTCCAAAATTAAGATCGCATTTAGATTATTATTATTAAAGGCCTAAGTGCAAAGGCGATTCAACTAAGTGTCCTCTGCTTGTTTTAAAATTGTTTCATAGCAAGACTAGCGTATTTTCATTTGTATGCTAATACTTCATACCAAATCTGTCAATATTTTCTTTTTGATGCATTTCAGAAATAATTTAAGTTCATCCCTGAATTAATTTTGACCTTCGATCTGGGCAAAGTCGCCAGTTAACGCAGGATGTAGACAGCGCAGGACCAATCGGTGTGGAGAACCTTGGGAAGGCCGTCCAGCTGTGAGGATGATGATGATCCCGAACCAATGTGATTTATCTTCACCTTATACCAAGTAAGATTAAAACAAAAATCAGGTAATTACAAAAAAGGCTAATTCACTGGGAAACATGAAAAAAAAATATTAATAACACCATTTCATAAAATTATTAGCTTCACATACAAAATCCAAAAAGAAAATAATATCCCACCCAAAGCGTATGTCACGTACAATGCGAGACAAAATTACGTGACCGCCTCAATACCGGCCAAGCGTTAGCAATTTGGGTAAATTGTGTGCAAACAAATCAATGGATTTGCCGAATGATACAGGCCCCGTAATGAAACTGATTAAGTAGCATCACCCGGTCAGATTGGCTGGACAGTGATTTAGATTAGGCAGGCGTATTGTGATAATGGTACGTGATAATGACACAAATGTGTTGTTGTTAAATTACTATTTAGATTTTGCGTGATTAGTTTTGTCTGTTTTAATGTGAAATTCACACTAAATAAGCGATTTTCAGAATACTAAACGTCTGAGAAAAGCTTTAAAAATTAAAATTCTCGCTGATAGTAATAATTTAAAGAGTAGAGGATGTTTGTATGTTAGTCTGTCACGTTATAGCGGCTGCGTGATTTATGCTAAACTTCCTCCAAATTCTAGTTCAATATTCCTCCAAGTTCTAATTCAAAATGACTACAGTCTTCATAATAGAATTTGTTTCAATTCTAACTTTTCATATGGTATAGTTTTTAAAGTCAAGAATTAATCTGATTCCTGAACCCATGTGTTTGGTACGTGCTTGTTTTTTCTTTCAATTAGTGTTTTCGGTCGTAATCTGTTATTACCGTTAAAATGCAGGATAAATAGTTACTTATTTAAAAAAATACGTACCTCATACGCAGAACACCAAAGGTTATAAGACCTTCTGATGTCACGTTTGACTTTGGTTGACTGAGGTATTATAATGATAGATAGAGACTATTGCAGTAACAAGGGGTCAGCCTATTTCGTACACGCCAATAAAACCTCATTTCCCTTAACTGGCTTTTACAGTATGTCCGGGAAGAGAAGCAGCTGGCACATTATATGTTTTTCTTTCGCTCTCAGTCCAGTTTGGAAGCTAAAAAAATATATAAAAGCAAATAAATAAAATGTATGACAACTTTCGCACGGTAATTAGAATAAACGTTTTTTAGACCATACATCTTCATACATCATCATTGTAAGTTTCGCTAATGTCAAACTAAGATGCTTTAAAATCAGTTTTTGTTAGCAACTGTTGAGCTTGAAGTCCTCTAATTTGTCATAACAGAGACCTATAATTAGAGAGTGTAATGTCGAATCGAGTTCATTAAATATTATATAATATCATTAAAATTTATTTCCCCACATAACCAGGAAAGTATCAAGTAAAATAACATATTTCCAATCTTAACGTGATAATATATACGTTCCGTTCATATACAGTTCCTTACAGCCTCACATTTCACTCACTTTATTAGATTCCTCCAATCTAGTTAGCTTATTTACCCATCGCCCCTTCCCTATGGGGTAAGTAAACACATAAATTACTGTGTCAGTGAAATTGTAGCAATAATGTTGCAAGGCACTGTAACGACTTGTTCAGCACTCGGTAATTAAGTGATGTAGTAAATGTATGTTTATTTAAGATATACAGCTACTATAAAACTTGGTTTATGAAATACGGCTTGTCATTAGATTAGTTTTGCACGTAGGTGTAGTAAAGTCAGCATGATTCTTGTCGACATATTTAACACTCATAGTCTTATTCGGCATTTTTTTATTTCAACGTAGTTTACACTTAATCTTTCCTCTTTTCAGGTAAAGGGGCATCTAAACCAGGCCGTACCTATTCGACAGATGACATTTTGTCTCTCTAATGTCACAATAAGAGGCTTCAATATTGGTTTTTGACTTGGAATTCCCCTAATTTGACAAAAAAGATACTAAAAATTAGGAAGTATAATGTCGAATCGAGCTCAATGCGTCGATCTGTCCGTGTAGTCGCCTTGCCTTTGGCTAAGCGTGTCATTCATAAAAAGTCTGCCGCCAAATATTACCACTCCGACAGTGATGTGTTCCGGCAATATTTCATGAAGAGCCAGTTCTTTCCTAAGCTCGTTTGCTTTCATCTTCAACCTCATATTCACTTATCATCAAGTGAGATTGAGGTCTAACAACTTAATCTTATCTTTCTTGCTACCTATTATTATAAATGTGAAAGTTTGGATGAATGGATGTTTGTTCCTCAATCACGGCAAAATGGCTCAATGGATTTGGATGAAATTTAGGCATAGTGATAATGTACAGTCTGGAATAGCACATAGCACATTTTATCCCGATATTCCCACGGGATTCAAAATTGCACGGGTAAAACCGCGTGAAACAGCTAGTGAAAAATAATTATAGTCAAGGCGCGCTTGTGCGCAAGAATTAATCTTAGTTGTGGCTAAGCGCCCTCACGCTGAGCCACTAAACCTATACATGTATAAGTCAAGTATTATCATTACGAATAAATAAAAAATCTCTTTATTTACTTCGGCTATAAGCACCATTGTATTTCCAGCAAAAAATATTTTTTTTTGCAATATAGACACCTTATTATAACGTATAGAACTCTATCCAACTCGAGCAACGCGAGTTGTTCTAGCAAGGACAGTTAAGAAACTCTGGCTCACTTCACTCTTTGGGTTGCACAGTTGTGTTCTGTGTCAGTTTTGGGTAAATATGTACATACCTAATACATACAGAACTTCACGCCTGAATCCTTTAGTTATGGGATAGGCAGATCATCACAGGGTTTTTAGGTAGGCAGAAACCATCTTATGTCATGGTTAGAGGAATTATGGGCGTCAGTCTATCTCCGACGAAAAGGTCAATAAATTCTCTGCAATCGGTAATTAAGAAATAATATTAAGTATTTCAGCGTTTATTTCAGTTTCTTATCAGTACAAAAAGTACCTTTTATTGTAATGATTAAAAGAAGATACTTATAAAATTTAGAGGGAAGGTAAATATGCTTAAATGTAAAATCTACCATTGCAAATGTCTACAAATAAAAATAAAAATCTGCAAATGCTACTTTGCTTCAGAGCATGTCAAACAAATAAACCTAGTGAAATATATCGATTTAAAAAACGTGTCTCTTCTTAGAGTATCAGCAGGGCTAGCATGCAACCATCGATAAATAGTCGAATCGACAAGATAAATATTATTTTGTTATTTTATCCTATTATGTAAGCTAATATGCGCACCATAATAGATAGAATTACTCGATTTCATACCATGATTAAGACCACAGAACCAAATATGTCATAATCTTAATAAATTACATACACTAAATACCATATTCTAAGAAAATATCGATAAAAGGCGCGATTTATCGTTGTCGACGGTAGCATGCTAGCCCCGCAGGAGAGAAAAAATCTTTTTCGATATGTAGGCACAGAACACTACCGCTATCTATGACATTAGAGTAAAATTTATGAAACTGCAGATCAATCAATATATCGAAAAAGTTTTACTTCTGCAACACAGATGGCGCTGCAAACTATGAGATATTATCTATTTCTCTTATTATTAATAGTAACTATATAAATAACTAGCTGCTGCCCGCGACGTCGTCTGCGTGAACGCTATGCAGCACCAAACGCACCTACGATTATAACACTGCTAGCGTGATAATATGTAGCCTATATGTTGACCCGACTTCTTAACTATCTTCATGCCAAATTTGAAGTAAATCCATGCAGTACTTTTTGAGTTTATCCCGGAAAGACAAACAGACAAACAGACAAACAGACAAAAATTCTAAAAACTATATTTTTTGTTTCTGTTTCGATTGTAGATCATACCCCAAGTATTCTTTTAAAAAAATATTCAATGTACAGTTTTGACTTTCCTACCATTTTATTATATGTATAGATTAAGTTACCAATAATTACTAATAAATATTATCATTTATTCATAACCCACACAATCAATTCTGTCGGACATACAGAGTATACATAAAGCTTTACAATGAATAGAGATTTTTTGGGTTGTACAATATTTTATGTCAGGAATATGAGAACCCTGACTCTGAAACTATTTAGAATGTATTATATTAATTAACACTACAATACAAACTATTCATAACATCTTTTTAAAATAGTTTATATTCAATAAGAACCTCATCTATGGCAACTGGAATTATTAAGATCAGCGCCATCTATGTATTGAGCACTGTAACTCTAAAAGAAAATTGATATTTGGTATGTCAAGAAATGCGGCGGTAGTCTACCATATATTTAGTTCTTCAAATTGTCAATAGATAGAGCTGGTTTTAAAATATTTTCAGTTCTAGCCAAGAAAAGGATCCAATGAAGCACGCTAATTTATGAAGATACTGGTGAATATCCCTTAATTCTGTATAAGAAACAATTGATCTGTTTAGATAATATTAAGGAAATGGTATCTAAAACATTCAAAATCTTATTTATCTCGTATAATAATCAATCAATATATATAAAACTGTTCCGTTACTGACTGAGTGACTGAGGTACTGAGTGACTGAGTGACTGACAGACAACGTACAGCCGTAACTACTGGGCATAGAGAGCTGAAATTTGGAACATACATTCTTTAGAGGATGTAGGGGTGCACTAAGGAAGGAATTCCCGAAATTCCCACGGGAACGGGAAATATAGGACTTTTTAGTTTGTATGAAAAATCTTATTCCTTCAGTGCACCGATGTGAAACTTGGAATCTATGGAAGACAAACGTCCCATCCATAATTAATTAAAAAAAAAAAAAAAAAAGGTTTTTCAATGTGTTATGAAAGGAATTCCTGAAATTCCCACGGGAACGGGAAATATATGATGTTTTCGTTTGTATGAAAAAATCCCATCCCTTGAGTGCACGGATGTGATACTTGATATAAAGGTTCTTCAATAAGTGTCTGTTTGTATTATGGAAGGAATTCCCGAAATTCCCACGGGAAGGGGTTGAACTTTTTAGTTTGTATGAAAAATCTTATTCCTTGAGTGTACGGGTGTGATACTTGGCATAAAGGTTCTTCAAAGAGTGACTGGTTGTGCTACGAAAAAAATTCCCGAAATTCCCACGGGCACGGGAAATATATAATTTTTAGTTTGTATGAAAAAACTTATTCCTTGAGTGCATGGGTGTGATACTTGGTATAAAGGTTCTTTCAGTGGGTGTCTGGTTGTATAGTTTCTGAAATTTCCTCGAGAAGGGTAGTTAAGCGCATACGAAGTTGCGGGGTAAAGCTAGTATTCTATATTTTAACTCGATATTTCAGTGTCTTTGTAGACCCCCCGTGGCCAGGGGTGGATAATACCTACGCGGTAAATCCAGTAAAAAGAGGTTTTTTTGTAGATTTTGAATTGTGAATATTTAAGACAATATGAACTGTTATTTAAGGACTTATAATTTAAAATTAAAGAAGAAAGATCGAGATTGCAAAGCAATACTTAGGTTTCGCAAAATGAAAAATATCTACTTATTTTTTATGGAGGTCATAGTTTTTTCATTTTCTATTAAAACTACTACGTTTTTATTTTGTGAATAACGTTTAATATAGTATTCTATGACCATGCCGAAGTAAAGAGGGTTGATAGCACTTTTTATGAACTGCAAGGAAGCTACAGCCGACGGGATTAGCCGTTTAGTCGAAGTATTTAGTGACAAAGTATATATTGAAACAACTATGCTAAACCAATCGTTCAAGTCGACCACTTTGGCGATGGGGTAAGAACTTGTCTGCCTCAGACGCCAGTGGTTACGGGTTCGATTCCCGCACGGAACAAGAAAAAAATGTTCCGTGTCTGGGTGTTTATCTATTTATGTATTTATATTCTAGGTTCCCCCCCTAGTTCGCTACATGGTATCCCATATAGCTATGCTTACTTTGGGGCCAAGTAGTTGGTGTGATTGTCTGGGGATTTTATTGTTATTTATTTATTTATTAAGTAAGATCCTCTAAAAAGAACAATTATGAAATTATATACGACGAGTTGTAAGACAAACTGATAGAATTAGATCTAAGGGTAAGTTGAAGGGTATAATTAAATTAATGGCTATTTTTACTATAGCTAAAGTAAAAATAAAAATCTTATTCGTATTTTTCTTACAATTTCAGAACACGAGAGTATTAATTTACAATGAGATTATCATCTTATCCTTTCTACTTTCATAATAATACAATGCGATTAACTTGTAAATTGGCAGATAGAAGTTGGAAAGAAATTCAATCTGTGCCGCTTTGCCTCGGAGCAAATTGACAATTTCAGTTAGACAACCACGATTTGCATGCAGAAGCGCAACTTCAAAGCAACTGTTCGTAACTACCTTCCTTTACCATGAAAAATAATTTGACATTCAAAATTGACAAGTATAACAGATACGTTACAGTTCAAATTCAACTGCAAGTAAAATATTGAAATACAACGATGTTGGAACTTGAAGCTGCGCGAAATAGTCTCTATGTGTATTGGGTTTGAGTTGAAAATTTTATAATAAACGTTGAAATATGTATTCAGATCAGTTTATCTCAAAAGCGGGGAGGTTGTGGAGTTATTTAACCTAATTTGGCACCGGTGAATGAGTTTTGGTAGCCGCTAGCAATGTTTTCATCCGAGATCTGAATCTAATATTTTGTATGGTAAATAAAAGTTCATGAAGTTGTATCAATATTTCGGGAATAAAAAAATTATTTTACTATAGAGTCGTTTTGTTACAGCAAACCGACGCTTCCTTATCATTACAGCAATATAAACTCTACTACACAAAATAGGTTCAAACCTTATCTTAGGCGTTAGTGCTGACTCATATTTTTTTGTTTTGAAATATCATTATGTTACCTCTTTTTGATGAGCTAACTATAGCTTAATGCATCATGACGGGGAGGTGTCGACAACAAAGAGGCTGGTCCCATGACTAAATACAGAATTAAAAAACCCACAGATTGCATAAACTATCTTCTTCATTAAGAGCTAAGCTCTTGTCGGTGGAGTAATCTCCATTCTTCTCTCTTGTCTGCTAGATACTTGGCTTTCTGTTACGACACGACTTTAACTTTCTCTATTATTTGAGTAAAGTAGGTACATCGTGGTCTACCTCTACCTCTTTTCCGTTTGGCCTTTCCTTCTAAGATATTCTTTACATAGTGGTCATGTCGTAATAAATGGCCAATCATCTTCCCTCTTCTATTTTCTATGGTTTCGAGTAAACTACAACGAACTATATACAGGGTTGATTTGTCGTCACCGGCCAAATTTTTTTACAAAGAAATAAATAAATACATACATGCATACATAACGTCACGCCTCTATCCCTTATGGGGTAGGCAGAACACCAGAGGTTACAAAACCATCTGATGTCACGTTTGACAAATTTTGAGGTATTATAAAGATGGAAAGAGATTAAGCAAACAATGGTCACTCTAAATTAACATTAAAATAAAGAAATTATGCGCTACTACAAAACATCTTGTAGTACTATGTCGTATTATTATCAAAGAAATGCCGCGTCGTAGTAGTTATAGTTCATCAACAGCGATTATTTGCATAAAAGTTTGTGGTGCCATATCTTTATTTTTTTTTGTACTTAGCTATACTTAAATAAATATGCAGGTACGTTTATATCGTATCAAAGAAATTAACATTTAAATTTGGCTGGTGACTACAAATCTACCCTGTATTATCTGTAAATCACCAATTTCAAAGCATTCTAAAGCACAAAGAAGACTATAGAAAAATACTGAACGACGAATTAAAACACTTTTTTATATCAATGACTTGACCCGTTGTTGGTACTCTATCTCACCTGATGGTAAGTGAAGATGAGGTCAAAGACGAAAACACACGAATTTGAAGGAACTGTTATCTTATAAACATTACCGGAATACATCTACGCCGTTGAGTAGCAGATTTTATATGAAGGGTGGTCGCTAGCCTTGCTTCTTCTAGCAAGCAGAGGTCACTCAGACTAGACGCCTTTTATGATAGGCATATCAAGGTACAGTAGGGCTAATTAAGCCCCACAGCACCTACGTAGCTTTATTGATAAATAGGAAAGCTAATGCTTGCTCTGTTATGTTAAGAATCAAGTATTTTCATTTTCATTTTCAACTATTAAGGCAGTTTCCTTCCGTAAATGGCATACAGTGGAATCCGTTTATAATGACATCGAAGGGAAATAAGAAACAAGTCATGCTAAACGGACGTCATACAAAGCATAGGTACTGCAAGAATAAATAAATTGTTTAAGTTAGTATGTGATTTATTTTAATAGAAAGGAATAAAATAGAGATAAATCAAAGTAGATATTAATAAGTAGACTCAATAAATAAATCTACGCTCTGAGACTCAAATCAAAAAAGCCTTTCACGCGCCGAAAGACTCTCCCAAAGGTGTTAGAAATCATACGGTCGGTCACTATAAGCGGACAAAATTTGCTAAAAAGGGTCACAATAAGCGATATGTCATTGTCATTGTATTATAGGCGCAGTCATTATATCCGACTTAGGTATATATTTTTATGAAAACCAAATTTCACTGTGTTAACACGTCATACTAAGCGGTTGGTCAATATAAGCGGAGTCATAATAAACGGATTCTACTGTATTCACATTTTTAGCGACAAATTTTTTGTTAACAAAATATCCATCCTTAATTACAGGGGTGTATGACACAGATTTTCTAGTAATAAAACTGAACAATACACTTATCGTATCAGATATGGAGTTCAGTTGTCCGTCATGTCACGGCGGGTAGCGATAGTGGGTGATCCGGCAGCGATATGAAGCGATAAATGGCGATAGCTTTTGTCGGCTTTTTGAGAGTACAGAGTGGGTCTTATTGCAGGTAATTTCTGTTAATTAAAGGGTTCATAGAGGAGTCTTTTGGTCGAATATTGTAGGTGCATAGGAGATAAGGACTTGTTTAAGAATACGAAGATTTGTACTTATGTATCTCATAGAACGTTCGGCGGGTTAATTGCCGAAGTAGAACTTAAATCAAAATACGGAAAGATTTTTCTCCCTTTCTATTTTAGGAGCTAAAATAGTCTAGATAAATATATGTATAACTGACTAGGCATTTCAAAATTGAGACATAGGTCAATTCTAACATAAGCCTGAGATCTGCATTTCATTACTCATCCATCACTCTAGATGTATCTTGAGTGTAGGTTGCGGAAGTATAATATTGTCTTAAGTTTTCGCGATTCATACTATTAAATAAAACACTTTTTAACCGGATTTTTTTATTTTTTATTTTAACTCGACGTTTCGGTGTCTTTGCAGACCCCGTGGTCACGAGCGTGTTAAAAATAGATTTGCCTTTTCTAAGTTCCAACAACTCTTCATACAACTTTGCTGAGCATTGTTTAGAATGATGATAGCCAGTAGAAAAAGGTAATATAAGATATGAATTATATTTTAGGTAAAACGTATTTTGTATGTGTTAATTTGTGGTACATACATATAGTGCTTCACGCCTGTATCCCTGACAGGAGAGGCAGAATATCAGAGGCTTTAAAACCATCTCATGTCACGTTTGACAACTTTGGAGGTATAATACTGATGGAGAGAGACTATTGCAGTGACTAGGGGCCTATCGCCCACAAAAAACGTCAATAAAACCTCCGTCCCTTATCTGAACTTTACAGGGGAGAGAAGCAGCTGGTACATTCTATGTATTTCTTTTGTTCCCAGTCGAGTATGGTAATGAAGTAATATTTTATTTTGATTTTCATAATCCAAAACTATTTCAAGTTACGTCCCAGGTTTAGATTTCACTGGCTTGGGTCAATTGGAAGGATGTAATGAAGAACGTACGAAACTCTTCTTGCAGTACTTAGAATTATTATCTTAAAGAACTATATCTATATATAAATATATCTATACCAGCTGTAAAGGTAAACAATGGATGAGGTTGGCGCGGGACCGAGCAACGTGGAGAACCTTGGGGAAGGCCTATGTCCAGCAGTGGACGTCTACAGGCTGTTGATGATGATGATGATAGGTATAACAGACATTCTACATTATATTGAATCTTAAATAAATTGATCAAAAATCAAACTAAGTTATTAGGGATATAGTTGAATTTCGCATACCCCCGAATGTTCAATAAAAATTTTAATTTTGTATCGATCTTTCTATCTTTACCTTAATGTATCCTTGTAGTTAATCGCTAAATGCAATAATTTGTGTAAAAAGCATTATTTGCACCATAGCAAGAGGAAGTTTCATTAAGAATTGTATTACATATAGTTTCTGAGAAAATTACCTCATATTATAAAATGAGGTGATTTACGGATAATAAGATAAGGATTATCAGTGAGATACAATTCTGATTATTCCTGTATTGTCATAGGTAAG
Source organism: Stenoptilia bipunctidactyla (assembly GCA_944452665.1). Lineage (NCBI taxonomy): Eukaryota > Metazoa > Arthropoda > Insecta > Lepidoptera > Pterophoridae > Stenoptilia > Stenoptilia bipunctidactyla. Next base: position 11,202,759 of record OX101740.1, on the reverse strand, counting down.
AGTCACTAAGTCTGCTTTCGTGTTATGAAGATTTTTATCTATTAAATCATTTTTACTTGAATTTTATTTAGGTTTTATTTGTAATACTGACTGGGAAACGATAAGGTACATCATAGTCGCTGAAATATGTTGTAATAAATATTTTCCTATTTTTTCTTGCAGGTATTCCTAAATACATACATAACGTCACGCCTGTATCCCTTATGGGTTAGGCAGAACACCAGAGGTTACAAGACCATCTGATGTCACATTTGACAAATTTGGAGGTATTATAAAGATGGAGAGAGACTATTGTAGTGACAGGGGGTCAGCCTATCGCCCACAAAAATAATCGAAGTTTCCTTTTATTTAAATTAAAATGTTATTAAATTAAACATTTAAAATGTATTAAATGAAAAATATAGATAAGTATCATCTCATTATAGTGTGTGTAAGTTGCATGCGAAAATCCTTTATGGTTCATAAACGGACAAGGTCCACCTGGCAAGCGTCATTAATTAGAAAAAAAATAAAAAAATTAACTTAGCAAAGCCTGTGATATGGGATACCGAACTCGATGTAGCGAACTCGGAAGAAACCTGTAGCTATGTTCATCAACAGAGACTATTTATAAAAAAGTGTTTGATGCCATATTAGTTTTTTGTACAATACAAAAATAAATATGCTTATATCGTATGGTTCATAAATGGACAAGGACCACCGGGCAAGCGTCATTAACAATAAAAAAAAAACTTAGCAAAGCCTGTGATAATGGATCTAGGAACCTAGAATTACAAGCATATTTATTTTTGTATCGCCCAGTACAAAAATTAAGATATGGCATCAATCAAACACTTTTTTATAAATAGTCTCTGTTGATGAACATAGCTACTACGACGCGGAATTTTACTGATACAAGATTTTTGTAGTATCGCGTAGTCATCTTTATATTCATATGGTATTCATTCGTAATTTAAAGTGACCATGCTTTATATTGTCTTAACGAATATATTCGTCTTAGCGAATATATTAATTTCCTTGTCAAAAAAACATATCTTTTTTTTCAAAAATTGTTTCTATAAATGATAGGCACTTATTACGTAAAAAAAGTTTGGCCAGTGACTACAAATCAACCCTGTATGTATACATAACACATAACCGTTATGACAATTTTGAGAGCTACCGTATTAAATTAATATCGTAGCTACTCAAAATAGAGAGCATTTTGTTAATAAGGATCTACAAAGAACCATGTGTTTTGTTTATTACAAAATATTGTGTGGTAAAATATGCAGAAAGGAAACATATTATATTTTAAAATGAACAATGTCTGAAATCTTCAAATTAACAAAAGAAACATATTATATCTTAAAATGAACAATGCCATATGTTTTCTAAGGAAGTAAAATTATAGGATCCTTGCTGAAAAATGGAAATAAATTTTATTTTGTATTTTGTCTATAAAATATCAAAAAATTAAAAATATTTATTTATATGGAATGAAACTTAGAGATCTAAAAAAAAATAGTACGGAAATATTGTGTTTTGAATTTTTTTAAAGAAAAAGAGATAAGTAGTAAGCTTTATCTTTTAATTTCAAACTTTCTCAGGCTTTTTATTAATTTTCAATCTAAAAGAGTAAACAAAAATGCTACTGAATCGATTCCATGGGAAAATCATTATCAATCGTGTTATCAGTCAAGTGGCTTGACCTGAAGTTGCCAAAAGAGAGTGTTATCAGTGTAGGCGCCTGGAGATGTACTGATAGCGTGGGAACAAGTTGTTGGCAGGTATCCATTTACTGTTTAAAGTTACTATTTTAACAAATTTTTGAGCCAGTGAGCAAACGACCTACCTAAACGTTGAATTTTTTCGTCTATCTAAGGATCAAGGTCCAAATAGTATTTTATTTAAGTTCCAACTTTAAAGGCCGTATTTTAATTAAAGAATGAAATTAGTTGAAACGCATTGACGATTGTAGGTGCGTCAGTAGGGTGGCAGTGTGGGAATCGCCTAATAGAGTATAGTGAGTATAGTGTACCTATTTAAAATCCGTGTTTGAGATGCATTTGTGATGTACCTACGCATGTCTAGTATTTATGAACCCACAATTTAGTATTTCTTTAAATTTATTATAAAATCCGTTGAGCTCAGAAACAAATGTGATTGGCGGTTAAAACCAGTGTTCAAAGTGATAATGATTATCATTTTGAATAATTATCCTGAGAATCACCTTGATTAGTTTATAAATACTTCTTTTATGTAATATTGAAATTAATTTTAACTTAATTAGAAAATGTTTAAAAGTATATAAAGTTTCATGAGTGTATGATAGCTATGTGGACGTTTATCAAGCGTTGTTGGTCACTCGGATTAGTTGCGTTTACGTAAACTAATCCTGAAGTGTTCCCAACTTATCACGGCTTGTTGTTTTAAATGCCGCATTTTTTTTATAAAGAGGTAATAAGTAAAAATCCATGTTTGACCTCAATTTCACCTGATGATAATTGAAGATGAATTTGAAGATGAAGGAATTTGATTTTCATGCCGGACCTCATGACCGTCAGAGCGGTGGTGTTAAGCGGCAATTTTTCTATGAAGGGTGAAGTTTAGGGACATCTGAAGGGGTTCTTCCACCTAGAGGTGGTCCCTTGTATTATTCGCCATTCTAAGCCGATTCCAGCGCCGAACAATACTAGGAAATATCTACTTCATATATCGTTTTCGATATAATTTATAATTTATAGTTTTGCTCTTGAAAAAGTAGGACAAGGACAAATTAAAAACATACCAACAACAAATAAATTTATACAACTTCTTAATTATTGTGACAATGATTGACACTAGTTTTCACATACTGCTTCATGTTTCCAAAAATATAAGTGAGCCTAAGCGTGCGCAACGACTCGAAAAAACAGTTCCCAAAAGTCAACAATACAAGTCTTAAACAAAAATTAATAATGGACTTTATAAATAAGTACCTATGAAAAAATTACAATAACACAAAATAATTTTAGATGTACCGAGAAGACGCCTTTAAAGGAACATGAAATAGTTTTTTTTTCTATTAGTTTTAAGGTCGAATATGACGTGTATTATTTTAAAAATAGAATCTGTTTTTTTTTTTTCTAAAAGAAGCGCAGACTTGCTCCGACCCACGCGCCAAAGCTGTAAAACAATAAAAAGCATTGCATCTAAGACGTAATAACTAAATTCTTTACCTTTGTAAAACGTGGGACAATATTTTCGGAAGGTCTTTGGAAGTGATTTTTTCTTAATTTTTATAATTAGTAAGAGTACGAATGTAATGGTCTGGTTTTTTTAAGTTAATTATTCTAGACTGTTTAAAGCAGACATTTTGTATAGTGTCATAGAAAAGTCTGCTTGCTATAATATTAAAATTTCAGAAACTGGGTCTAACTAAAAAGTAAAACCGCTTTATAAATTTAAAGAAATTAATTGAGACGTATTGTTAGAGCAAAACATAAACCTGGTATATGATATAATACAGCACAGAAAAGTAATGATACGAGAAATAATTAATCTCTTCGATTAGTTACCATGTACGACTACTAATAATCAAATATATATTTTTAAAATCATGTGTTTTTTCCCAATAGTACGGTTTATCTAACGTTAACACCGACTATCAATAATTCATTATATTTAACTGTGTAATTATTAACCTTAAAATGCAGGCAGCGGGGAGCGTACAACAAAATAAGCGTTCCTCTTTCGTCTTAACACGCGTCAAATAGCCAAAACGTCCCATTGTCAATTTGTACGAAACAAATACACAAGGCGTGCAATTAACAAGGTAACATTAACATCGACAATGTAAACAAAGGAGGTTCAATACTCAATCGTGACAAATACTGTTTTCAAAGGAATGACCATTAAAAATTTATTGGCCAACGCAGGGCACACAAGAAAATACGAATTTTTTGACTGTACCCGGAATTTGTTAACGTGATTTTCGATATAAGAGATCTTTTACGGATAATTATTGAGTATCGTTTGTTTTGTGTTGACAAAGCAATGATGATGAGTATAAACAACGTTTTTTATGATTTTTAGAAGTAGTGTGAATTTAAAATGGCGTTCTTCTGCAAGTTTATGTCTTTTGATGCTGAGTGTATGGCTACACATTGACAAATTAAAACAACTTCTTGATCTAAATATTTAATTATAAAAACGTTTTTCAGTAAGAATATAACAGCTCTTTTCACATTAAGGATCATCGTAATCAGGACGACTCTATGTAATAAGCCCATTGTATCCGATTTCATTCCCCTTTCGGCCCACTTTAACCCCTAGGCAACGAGGAGGTTTAGACCATGATAAACCACGAAGCTGGCCCAGTGCTGCTGTGCGAGCACAGAACTTTATCGAATCGTAAGTTAACGAATGTTTACGAATGCTCGTATAGTATGGAGTCAGTTGCAAGTTTTGAGTAACATTGTAATTTTTTATTTTACAGATATTTATGAGTACAACATGTTTACAAACAATCAAAATTAACAAGGCACACATTTATTTAAGCTGGCCATGGATAGATTTCAGTTTTTTCTTAAAATCCGTCTCCATACTATACGAACGTTCGTTAACAAACGATTCGATAAAGTTCTGTGCTCGCACTGCTGGTTAGCGAATGAAAGAAGTTTTAGGGCTTCGAAATAGCTTCTGAAAAATCCTTACGACTACTGTATACACGTATTAAACACTCGGGACCGACTGCTTATCGTGCCCTCTAAAGCACGAAAGTTGGTCCTAGAACCGACACCGCCGAACGTTGCTTAAAGATACCCATGGAGGATACCATTTTTTTAAGTAAATAAGTATTTCATAATTATCAGTTACCTAATCGTACACAAGCTTTACACGGCCTTGTGGGCATTGTGTAATACCAACTTTTTTGCAACTATATGGACATATTGTAAAAAGTACCTATGCGTTTCATCAAGGTTTTTTTTGTTACTAAAACTCTTATTTCAACCTCAAAGAACTGTGGATTACTAAACTTATCACCACTAATTAGAATGTCAGAATAACTATTTTATAATACCGTGCTATCAATTCAGTTTCACCACAAAGAGATTAATAAAAATATGTTTTTCCAAGAAATACAGCCATAGTAGTTGGTGTCATAGTAGTTTTTAATTTTAAGTTAGTATGTACAACATTTACCCATTGTTAACCTGTATAATGGATTTCTTCAAAACAGGTGATATTGATCAAGGAACCTCAAACAAAAGCTGTCGTAGCCACGGTTTAAGGATCTACAAATCAGTTCGTCTCATAAAACCTATATGATATATTGTAACGTGTATTGAACTCCCGGTTTTACAACCAAAACGCCACCCTTTCAGTTGAACATCGTAAATATAAATCGATTAACGATCCAATTTTGTTAAACTGCAGTCATTTTTAAAAGCATATTATGTGTATGCTTTTAATTTATTGAAATGGAGTTATTTTATGTATTTCATTCTGAATTTTGAGGATGCTGGCACAAATGGAAGCGATCGTTGCTCGTCACAGTTCGCATTATGTATGTTTTTGATAAACTTTTTTTCGTTTGCTATACCTATGTCCAGTAGTGGACGTCACTTGACATTTTTAATATGTTGATGATAATGATGACCTGGTTTCATCTCCGAATCTTATGGTAAATGCAGTTACAAGAGTAGAACTGGCTCAATAATATTTTTAAGTTTTTTTTTGCATTTAATAATACTCAATTATTCTTAAAATTATTCAATTATGCTAAATAAAATCATCACCAGACTAGCTTCGAGTCCTAGATGTCATCGGGTGATGATTTTATATAGCATACTAGCTGACCCGGCAAACGTTGTTTTGCCATATAAATAAAAAAATTAAAAATAGATGTTGGCCGATTCTCATAGATACCGGATAAGCACAAAAAATTTCATCAAAATCGGTCAAGCCGTTTCGGAGGAGTATGGCAACGAAAACTGTGACACGAGAATTTTATATATTAGATTTTTCAGTTAATTAAGAACTGACTCATCGCAAAATATTTCTGGAACACATCACCGCCGGATATCACGAGCGGTAATATTTGGTAGCACAGTTTATATTAAGAGTGGTCGCTAACCTAAAGGAGTCTTACAGCTTCTTAGAATTAGTCGTCAGAGCAGAGATATTCTAAGTCAGCCTAAGCATTGGATCCAAGGAATGGCACCCAGGCCTAGGTACATCATAGATGGAAAGATTTGACAAAAGGTTAAAATATTACAAAAAATCACACCTTAAAATTGATGGTACGGTTGAAGTGTTGCCGACCAAATAATTAAGCTGCAAAAGCACTACGTCAGAGCAAATTGATACCCACAAACATTGCAATAAAAACAAATAAAAACTTCTATTATCAAATAATTTCAGTACCTAGATATATGTTCCACAAATTACACTCTTACTGAAGTTATTTTTGGAGTAAGAACAAGTTTATGTGTTTAAAATTTATAGTTTTACAATTCGCAGAACGACAACTTCCGTAATAAACCCTTTTTGGGTGTTTTATAGCACTTTTGTTAATGTCACTTGAGAAAAAATGTGACGGCAGATGTAGGAGTTTTTTTAATTGATAAGTTGGCGTAAGAAATCTTTGCTTTTTACTCAGAGGTCGGTTATTTGATGGGGAGGCTGGCGTATGGATATTTGGAACATGCATTTGTTAAGGTTATCAAATATATTTTTGTAGACCAAGGCAAATAACGTTATTTATTTTGATCTCGTAGGACTTTCAAAGCCAAAAGCATTGGTTTAAGCATTTTCACACTTTTCGAAATCACATCAAAACAGTCAATAAACATCCACAAGTGATTTCAAGTGCAAACATAATTTTATAAATTGAACTAGTAGTTTCAGAGCAAAATCGAATAAAATAAACAGCTTTTTTATAAGTAGAAGCTAAAAAGAGTGTCAGTAGGTACATATTACTTTTAGTTTTTTCTTGTAAGACATTGATAGAGAATTTGAATAAAGGCGGATTCCGCATGAAATAAGGAAACCGAATAATAAGCCTAAACTGCAGGCCTATTACGGTTCTTTCATGACATGACATGATAAACAAGATTTTTATGATACAATGATCAACAATTATGACATAAAGAATAAAAGAATTCCCTTTACATTTGCATGCAAGAGGCGTTACCTTTTGAAATGACAGTTTCAATCATCGTCTATGACTTAAAAACGTCAATTGAAAAAGCTGAGATCGCACCCACCTCTATGATATGTTGGTTTCTTGATTTCATTTGTGTTCTTCCATTTCGTTTGCTTTCATAAATAAATACTTAATTATTATATATGGGGGTTATTGTATTCAATTTACATGATATGCCAAATAATGATCGTATGATAGGTTTTAAGGCCGCTCCACATTCTCGCGAGAATCTCGCGAGTCGTTAATATAATTATCTTCATACATATATAAAGCCTTGAGATCAATATTTTTTTATCACAATTTATCTTCATTTGTTAGTAAATAAGACATATTAGATATTAATTTTATCTTCCTGGACCATTTTCAATACAAACAATATAAAAAAATTAACAAAAACTCTTAAAATCTATTACGAGTTACTTAAAAACTCTCTCTCTCTCTCTCTCTCTCTAAAGGGAGTTATGCGGGTGAAATAGCGGACACTGCCTGTCAATGCATTCAGTCATTCAACTAACCATTCGAATGCTTTCTTTCAAGGTCATTCGGCCATATTGAGGTTAACCATCGTTAGTAATTACGAATATTATAAGTATCATTCGACTCAGGACGTTTTTATATTACTATCGTTTAAGTCGAATATTTAAGTTAGTATTAGTAGTTTATTCGACTGATATGATAATTCGCAGACGCGCATCGCTGAGATATACTCTGCGATATAACCGTTCAAATCGGCGGCTCGCTCGTTACTGAGAAACATGCGAGTGTGACTCCTACACAACTCCAAACTACCCACAAACCCCAAAACCCACAAAAAGTAGAGAAAAATGAGAGAAATTAAGTAGAATACGAGAATGGCTTTCGCGCGTTCTCGCGAAATTCTCGCGAGAATGTTGAGCGGCCTTAACGTCAATACTATTTCATATCATCGCACGGTTTTGAGATCCATAATAGGCCTGCAGAACTTTGTTTGAAATTTTCAACGGATCTTTGGAGTATAGAGTATGTAAATTTAAAAAATAAATGTTTTAAATTCATCGGAACGAAACAGCGTCAATACAACAGATTATTTAGGGGTTCTTTAACAGATAGGCAAATATAATCTATCTATTAATCAGTATTATTATTACGCTCGACTACTTAGTGCTTCGAAAAGCTCGAAAAAATGCTCTAGACTTACGGGTACCAAAATGCTATGCTTGCTTGGTCTACCAAGAAGCCATTTTGGCACCCTGACAATTCCGACCGTTACGAAACACCGTTGAACCTTCTTGGTA